>AP027105.1:60708997-61091497 GCA_028142955.1 Pinctada fucata
TTGAACACGGTTATCGCAGCCAGCGGGTTTACAGCAACAAAAATTGATTCATTATGTATCATTATGTTTTTTCTTTTTGTTATTTGATTAAACATATATAATTTTTTATTTTGTAAGCCTCCTGTTCATGTTTCTTACATTTTACGTCATTCCGACCGGTATACGATAGTTCGCGTTGCGCAGTGAATTCAAAATCGTCAGGAGCCAACTGCTTTAAATCAATAAATAAAATGGGCATTTTATCAGAAATTAATCCGCGTAAGTTCTAAAGTCACGTGATAGGCTCTTGCGATTATCGAGAAATAAAGCAACAGTTGGTTTGGTACCTTTATATGAGGGAAACGCAGTAGGAATGTAAATATTGCGAATTAGATTCGCTTTGCGTTCACACGGCAAAATCTAATGCGCATTAAATCTAATGCGAATTAAACTAATGCGCATTAGATTCTCCGTGTGAACGCAGCTAAAATCTAATGCGCATTAAATTTGATTTAATGCGCATTAAACCCGTCGTGTAAACAGGGCATTATATACCCAACAAAAAAAGAAACGCACCACTTAATCTTCATTCTATACCAGAAGTCTCTGACGAGGACTGTAGCTCTCCTGGTTGTTTTTTCTAAAACATCAATTTCCTTTCTTTTTTTTTTAAACCAAGACCATAGGGAGCAGGCGCTCTTACAAATTATAAGTAACATGACAAAACTACATATCCATTATACTGCAACTATAATAGCACTCATGTTATTCATAATATCCAAATAAAGTATTTCTAAAAAGAATGTCACACCCATTTTTCCAAGATCCTAGGGGCCAAGGGCTGCTAGCTCAAATGAACTATCAATGACACATCAAGACTATAGATCCATAATATTGGATAAAGAATTAACTCCCCATCATTAATAGCTTTAAACGAGTAGAGAGCACCACTATATAGGAAAAATTACCACACCCATTTTCAAAGACCCTGGGGGGTATAGGGCTAAAACAAAATATCAGGTGCAAAACTATGCCACAGACCAATCATTGCAAAAAGAATTAATCTACATCATTTATAGTGTCAGAGGAGTTGCAAGCACAAGATTAAATTAACTTATATAGGAGAAAATGACAACACCCATTTCTGAGACCCTAAGGGTAAGGGGCTAAAACATAATATCAGGTGCACAACTAGAACCAGAGACCCATCATATTGCAATAAGAATTTAGTCTCCATCATTAATAGTGTCAGAGGAGTTGCAAGCACAAGATTACATAGAGTTATATATGGGAGAAAATGACCACACCCATTTCTAAGACCCTGGGGGTCAGGGGCTCAAACAAAATATCAGGTGCACAACTAGACCACAGACCTATCACATTGCAAAAAGAATTAAGTCTCCATCATTTATAGTGTCAGAGGAGTTGCGAGCACAAGATTACATAGAGTTATATAGGAGAAAATGACCACACCCATTTCTGAGACCCTAAGGGTCAGGGGCCTAAAACATAATATCAGGTGCACAACAAGATCACAGACCCATCATATTGCAATAAGAATTTAGTCCTCCATCATTAATAGTGTCAGAGGAGTTGAGAGCACAAGATTACATAGAGTTATACAGGAGAAAATGACCACACCCATTTTTAAGACCCTGGGGGTCAGGGGCCCAAACAAAATATCAGGTGCACAATTAGACTACAGACCCATCACATTGCAAAAAGAATCAAGTCTCCATCATTTATAAAGTCAGAGGAGTTGCGAACACAAGATTACATAGAGTTATATAGGAGAAAATGACCACACCCATTTCTAAGACCCTGGGGGGTCAGGGGCTCAAACAAAATATCAGGTGCACAACTAGACTACAGACCCATCATATTGCAAAAAGAATTAAGTCTCCATCATTTATAGTGTCAGAGGAGTTGCGAACACAAGGTTACATAGAGTTATAAAGGAGAAAATGACCACAACCATTTCTAAGACCCCTGGGGGTCAGGGGCTCAAACAAAATATCAGGTGCACAACAAGATCACAGACCCATCATACTGCAAAAAGAATTAAGTCTCCATCATTTATAGTGTCAGAGGAGTTGCGAACACAAGATTACATAGAGTTATATAGGAGAAAATGACCACACCCATTTCTAAGACCCTGGGGGTCAGGGGCTCAAACAAAATATCAGGTGCACAACAAGACCACAGACCCATCATATTGCAAAAAGATTAAAGTCTCCATCATTTATAAAGTCAGAGGAGTTGCGAACACAAGATTACATAGAGTTATATTGGAGAAAATGACCACACCCATTTCTAAGACCCTGGGGGTCAGGGGCTCAAACAAAATATCAGGTGCACAACTAGACTACAGACCCATCATATTGCAAAAAGAATTAAGTCTCCATCATTTATAGTGTCAGAGGAGTTGCGAGCACAAGATTACATAGAGTTATATAGGAAAAAATGACCACACCCATTTTCTAAGACCCTGGGGGTCAGGGGCTCAAACAAAATATCAGGTGCACAACAAGACCACAGACCCATCATATTGCAAAAAGAATTAAGTCTCCATCATTTATAGTGTCAGAGGAGTTGCGAGCACAAGATTACATAGAATTTAATGACCACACCCCATTTTATAAGACCCTGGGGGTCAGGGACTGAAACTAAATGTCAGGTGCACAACTAGACCATGGACTAAGTAAAATGCAAAAAGAATTAAATTTCTATCTCTAACAGTTTCAGAGGAGTTGTCCGGACAAGATTACATAGAATTTAATGACCACACCCATTTTCCAAGACCCTGGGGGTCAGGGACTGAAACTAAATGTCAGGTGCACAACTAGACCATGGTCCAAGTAAAATGCAAAAAGAATTAACTTTCTATCTCTTACAGTTTCAGAGGAGTTGTCCGGACAAGAATTGTTTACGGACAGACGGACAGACAGACAGACGGACAGACGGACGGACGCCGGACAAAGGGTGATCGCATAAGCTCGACTGGTCTGAGACCAGTAGAGCTAAAAATGAATTATGTAATCTATAGGTATTCTATTCTTTTCCATCATAAATGGTAGGTATACGAGTGACTTATTCTGTCCAAACGCCAAACAAATCCGTCTTCGTGATCAGACACAGCACAATGATAAAGACACTTGGTTCAAAACGCAATGTCACAAAATGGCTTTTAAGAATTCCGTTCACATTTTAGAAATGATTAAAGCTGTTTAACATATCCAAGCCGATTTATCAGGCATTGCGATTTGTTTTTCAAAAGATGATAAACAATTTTCCCTGAATACAAATTCATTTAATTACTTCAAATGACGTCATCAAAGAGAAAGTCTAAATTTGAGGAAAAATTCCGAAACCTAAACTCTTTTTGAAAATGAAGTCCGTGTTGCGATATTTTTCGCCCTTAAATGTGTCGCAAAACACAAAATTACCCTACTACAGGTAGAATCTGACCTTTTTTTCGCAAGCACAGTTTTCAGAAACAATACCTCGATCTTGACAGGTCATTTTTACGTGCATTTTCAATGGTTTTGGACATTAGGTTTAAGCTTTTCTGGTATTTCTTTTGCTTATTTCAATCCGATGTTAAAGATAAATCTGCAACAGATGAATAAGAATGGCTGAGGACAAAATTAGTCTTCCTTTGGGATCAGAATTGCCAAATATTGATATCCTTTATTGTAAAACATACCCCAATATACGGATATTCCCACTAAGACATTTAATTTTCAGATTTATTGGCATATTTTGACTACATTTGAATGGAGAAACCAGTATTCATCTATATTTTAACAGAAAATTTGCTGAAAGTAGTCAAACAATAAAATTTCAGAAGGATACCAAACCTGCGGCCATGCAACAGAAGCTAGAAACAACGTGCTTTATTCAGCACTATCAATGTGATAAGTTGCGAAAAAATTATCGAAACGTGCTTTATCCCCGGTAATTCGAGTGCTGGAAAAAGAAAATTATAATCAAATGCCTAACGAAATTTTTTTGATCAATTGAAAAAAATCACTATATAATATGATGTGCGTTTCTTTTTTTGTCGGGTATATATCAAATTAATAAATCGTTATATCAAATTAATAAGCTGTTATATCAAATTATTTATATTATAATAAGTTGTTATATCAAATTAATAGGTTGATATATCAAATTATTAATTTGATGTAACAAGTTATAAAAAAATATTATGTAATGCTACGGCCCTAATTAAGGGTTTACTAAACACAAAATCTACGCAAAAAGAAAATATCGATTATCACAAAAGCAAGAAATAATTTAGCAAATCAGCCACATTTGTGAGTGAATCTTCATGTAACTCAATGTTTCTCGTTAAAATTTTTGCTTGTACGTTGATATTTCGTTAGCACAGTCTTAAACAAGTTGTCAATTTTTCAAAAAATAGAACTCGTTTTAAACGTCGTAAAACAATATAATTTGTGAATATTTACCTTCTCTAATTCCTACCCGAGGGCAAGCTACTTTTCAAATTGTTTGAAAATATTTCAACAAAGTGTAGTTTAACTCCTAAATGTGTAACCATATGATATGTATAGATATTTTGTATACATGTACAAAGCATGCACAGCGATTACTTTTCATTGTTATACACAATGGGTAGAGTGTTCGATAATCAAGAGTAAGTTTGAAAGAGGGGAAGGTTTATTTGAATAGGGAAATGTATAATTTTGCAAATCACTATCCCAAATTGAATGCTAGCTCGCCCACCGGAAGGAATCAAAGAAGGTATATATGCATTAATCATATTGTTTAATGAAGTTTACGGTCTGTTCTATTTTTTTTTTTTTTTTGAAAATCAGCAACTCGATTAATGATTTTACTCACAAAATAGTACAGTACAAACTACTAGTATAATTTTAATGAAAGCTAAAAATTTTTGTATCGATTTATTCGTTATTGGAGATGTTTTGCCGAATAATTCTACAGTTTTTGTAATAATCGAAATATTCCTGACGCGCTAATTTTGTGTTTAGTAAACCTTTAAAACTGTTCGTTAATATAACTGTCAAATGCATCCAAATCATATGGATGAAATCGCCCTTACATGTAAAACAAAGCAGTATTTTGGAATCACGAAAATGGGTTCTAAAAAAGAGCTTCCGATGGGCTCCGCTCTGGACCATCTCGCTGGTGACCTAGGCGGTCCCAGAACTCTCGCCAATTAAACCCCCCCCCCTCCCCCCGATTAAGGTCGTACTATTCGCTGCAACTGGGGAAAGCATACATAAGCATACATGTAACCAGTCTATAAGATGGCCAACTCCGCCCCCTGTCAGTCCGTCTGTTTGCGTCAATATTTTGGTTTAGCTGTTCCATTTAAGTCTGTTGGGAGTACATGGTGATGGGCAATGATAAGACAAATTTAACGCAGCAAAGATTTTTTTACCTTGACCTTAATAAATAGGGAGAAAACTATAAGGAGTATTGACAAGTTACTTTACATCAAGATTGATTACGGTGAAATGAACCCAGCATGATAACTAGTTTTTGCCTTGAACTTTGAACGTGTGACCATGTGCTTGAAGTTTGACCCACTTTTCAGTTTTCAAAAACTTAACCTAGGTAATCCTCTTGAACCATAAGGGATATGTCTTTCATATTTTACATTTGAATTCCTTGCGACAAGAACTTTCATTCGAGACCTTCACTTTTGACCAATTGTCATTTGACCTTGAAGTTTGACATACTTTTCAAAAACATTAACTTCGTTTTTTTCTCTTGAACCATAACAGAGTTTCCACATTTCAATTGTAGCTTAATAACAATAAGACCTTTCATAGGAGACCTTGACTTTTGACCTAGTGGCCTTGACCTTTGGGTTTGGCATACTTATTAAAAATTAACCCTGACTTTATCTCTTGAACCAAAAGCAATATGTTTGCATATTCACATGAAGGTTGATTTTGTAGAATATAATGTATTTCTAGAATGGGCCCCGATGGGCATTAATTTCCTGGTCTTCTCTCAAACCTAGTGGATTTTGCCAAAATTATGTTTTATTGGTCAGACGCATGCAGCATTTGAAGAAATTGGAATAATCACAACCAGTTGAGGTGGGTGGAATGGAGGTATGAATTTCTTTCAAATGTTCAAAGTAGATTTCTATTTTCAACAGTATATCGTCTTTTGTTTGAATGTGTTTTTGGTCTCTTTTATGTTGAACATTCTAATCTATATTGTTATTCTGAGATATTTTACAAGGAACTTTTCTACATATTCATTTCAGAGTTAAACATAGTGATCTACAAGTCAGTTATTTTAAAGATAAATAACAAGAAATCATACAATGCTGAATTTTCTGTTTATTTAGCAATGATTTGTCTAAGTTTATCATAGTTTATGTTAATGTTAACACTTTTGAAATAAATGAAAATTTGCCCCTAATGGGACGAAAATACCCTCGCAGCAATATTTTTTGAAAAGTTATCTTGGGATCAAGGCCAAGCGTCAATTATGACCTTGAACTTTTACCTATGGCCTTGGTTCAAGGTAATGACATTCCCTTGGGTCTTAAGGAACATTTCTGTGAAATATTATTGAAATCCATCTACATGGGAAGGAGTTATGCTCTGGACAAGGTTTTACTAATCATGTCTGTTTTGACCTTGGTCCTTGACCTATGACTTGGCCCTTGACCTATGTCTTAGGGAACATTACTGTTGGATATTATTGAAATCCATCCACAGGGGGAGGACATGCTCTGGACATGGTTTTACTGATGATGTCCTTTGTGACCTTGACCTTTCACCCATGACCTTCGTTCATGATCATGACACACCTTAAGGTCCTAACGAACAGTACTGGGAAATATTATTGAAATCCATCAACAGGGGAAGGAGTTATGCTCTGGACATTAGGTTTTACTAATAATATCTATTGTGACCTTGACCTTTAATCTATTACCTTGGTCCAAGGTCATGACGCACCCTTTTAAAAGTCCTTAGGAACATTTCTGTGAAATATTATTGAAATCCATCCACAGGGGAGGAGTTATGCTCTGGACAAGGTTTTACTAATGATGTCTATTATGACTGAAATTGGCCAGGTATTTCTTACATTCTTTTTAATTTGCTATAGGAAAACAGACTACAAGTGTAATATTACACATGCAATTATAAGCAACATTTACTGGGAATCACTTATTCTTTTGGCATTATCTGTCACAAATATTTTGCTAAATGTTAATTACATGTGTTTATGCAATGTTTTTACATAAATTACAAAAGTATGTATTTGAAGTGAAATATGCAATATGAAATAAGGCACTGAAATTCATATTAATTTTATAATTATAACATTGCAGAACTGATATGTAAAGGTTATCAATGAGAAATTTTGCTTTCATATTAAACTGATACAGAAGTTGTAGATACAATTTGTACATTTATTTCCATTTCGAAATCTGACAAATTTAAAAAGATGTACATGTAACAAATGGTCTGTAATTTGGACCAAATCAGATTAATTAGCAAAAAATAATAATTTAACATGGTTTCATCTTTCTGCGTAAAACAAACAAGAATACATAAACACTTAAGAATGACTGTAATAATTTTTCTGTCTATCGATGTATAGAACAAAAACCGATGCTCAAACTATATCATCCGCGTAGCTATTAAATTACTATTTAATTATCTAGTTTATTTTGCAATCGACATCTTTTTAGCATCGTTGATTTTCAAGTTCAAACCTGGCGACGTAATATTTGAACAGGCCTAACGTAGAGGCGCTTGACGCTAGTGACATCATAATAGGTGACATTGTCTATACAGCTATAGATTATTTAAAAATTTCGCTCTGTACGTTTGTAAGGATTTATACAGGCACTGCATAAATAATTAAGTTATTTTAAAATATGCATAAATAATTAAGTTATTTCAAAATATATACTGGATGATTGTCAATTGTCAAACGTTACATCTACTGACAGAATATACATAATAATACTGTATGTGTACTGATTTTAGCGGGATTCATATTTAAGCGAAGTTAGTGCTGTGAAGACTGTGCATATTAAAGAATATGCTAAATCATGAATCTCTTAGGCCAAAAAAAAAAAAAGAATTGGTTCTCAGGCCCCGCCGCATGTGTTTTTTACCCCCCGCATTCGATTTTTTTCAACCACAAAATGTAAAAAAAAAATTTGAAGCAGTTTCACGTAAATCCGGATTTTATTGTCCGTTTCAATTCTGAGCTTTATTATGTACATCTTCAAAGCGTTTGTGTATATTGATATGCATCTCAGTGACAGGTAAGCATTCATATAACATTGACAAAGAAGTTATGACAGAATGTGACAGAAAGGAGGGAAAAACAGACGATGCCCTCTCTTTTGTCGTGTCAGATATCTGTTGGGGCAACAATCATCCTCCCATGGAATATAGTGGGGGGGGGGGGGGGGGGGGGGGGGGTTACAGTACAGGGGCCTTGTTGCATTGTGCAAAACTTTGCAGTTTTTCTTGTGACGAATGTTAGATTGGAAATAAAAAAAAACCTGCCTGCCTCATCTGATTTGAAAAAAAGTGGCCTGAGAACCAATTTTTTTTTTTTGCTTGGCCTTATAAATAAATGTGGTAAATAAGTCAAAGCACTAATTCATGATTACACTCATATGTCAATTTACCCAATTCTGCTCTGTTTCCACTAAAATTTGGTTGCGCTAAAGTAAGTTCACGTACAGTAATATCACAGTCATTATAAATAAATAAATTATCTACACACACCACTGAATCCCTAAATTCCAAAGCATAAATGAATGATTTCGAGTCATTTTCTACATGTATGAAAGCCCCATATTTTATCACAACAACGTTCTACATATCTCATTCTATGTAAGTTATAATGTATCAGTTACATCATTTCTATGTATTTCTCTCCTTTGAGTCGATCCTCTACTTCTTCCTCTGTGATATCCTTGACATAGAAAGGAACTTGTTTCCATCTACGAAAGACGTTAAAATTTCCTCTGACATCCATTACAGAGAAGTTAGAGATTTTTAGGATTGCAAACTGAGCGTTATCATACACGGAAACATTGCCCAGATCATAGCCACATTTTCTACATAAGACTTTACCGACACCACTCATCAGCTTGTTATCCTGGTATGCTGGTTTAGGATTTACCTCTGCTTTAATTCTCTCTGTGAGATCTTCACATATCGCGGCATGGTGGGCTCGCTGTATAAGTCGCATCTCATCAGAAAAGCAAATGAACTCTCGACATTTTCCGCATGTCAGTTCAAATTCGCCCTCCTTATGCATCCGACCATTTCTTGTTTTTGCCTCTAACTCTCTTTTGGCTTTGTCTCTCCTCTGAAGGGACAATATCTCGTTCTGAAAGGAATGTGAGCTTTCCTCCATATCTTTTCTGAGGGCATCTATAGCTTTATTCATCATGACTTCTCGTAGCATGTTTAATTCTTCTTTTTCAGCTATGCCTGATCCTGCTGCATGGAATAAGATGACCTGACTTTCCTTCTTTCTGGCTCGCCCTAAAATTACAGAGACATAACTATCACTAAACCTTGTAGAAAGGGGATAAGGAGAAGTACTAAAATTCTACCGTATAACCAGAAATTTTCGCGAGTATCAAATTTCGCAATTTCATGGTAAAATAGGGTGTCTTTATTTTCGCGAGTACAATTTTTCGTGATTCCGAAATTACAAAAAAAATGTACACGTAACTTCGCTGTTTTGGTACCTTCCATTATAAAAGTTTCAGTTATTTCTATCATAAGAATTCACTCGAACTACTTTGCTTTATGTTTAGTCAGGATATGTGAAGAATGACACATGTACAATATAAACAAAATGTCACTGATATACCAATTCATCTAATACTTTATTAAACACAATTTTTCGCAAGAATAATTTTTCGCGATTCCAAATCACTCGCGAATATAGCGAAAATTAGTATCTTGCGAAAATTTCTGGTTATATGGTACTTGTTTCCCAATCCTATACATGCTTCTATGTCGATTACACAATGTCATGATTTTGAAAATAAATACCATCTTAAACTGAACCTTGTACAAATTTGTCATGTAATACCCCCCTTTTAAATGCTGTTTTTGAAATCAAACAAATTTTTTTTTATTGCCAAGCAATATATGTCCTCATACATCCAAGTCCTGATACTCAACCTAGAGTGCTTCAAACAAAACTGAACATTAACTTGATCTGTAGTACAATCTTACTTATCAAGTGCACTATTGCACTATGACCTTGACCTTTGATCTTGGTTCAAAATCATGAGATACCCTTTGGTCCTTGGCCAAAATTCTGTGAAATAAACAAATCTATCAAAGCAGTGAAAGTTATTGCATGGACAATTTTCAACTTGCAAGTACTGTGACCTTGCTATTTTACTTATGACCTGAGCAAGAATTGCATAAAATACCATGCAAATCCATGCAGACAGTGAACAGTTCAGGTCTATCCTAAATATTTGACCAATGTGTACTGTGACCTTGACCATTGAACTTGGATCAAGGTCATTACTTGTCCATTGATTATGGGCAACGATTCTGTGATCCATGCAGACAGTAAGACATCACTGACCTACAACCTTGGATCAAAATCCTGACTCAACCTTAGGTCTGTGAAATATTATTAAGATTCATGCAGGAAATGAAAAAATATGGCTAGGACAAGCTTATTCAAACAGACAGATGGACAGACAGAGGACAGAGATATATCATTAAACTCCTAATTTTATGCAGATGTATAAAAAAGGAGCCTATGTAAGGGGTCCATTTGTGTTGTGTTTGGTGTTTGCTAGAATGCATTACAAATGGAGGGATGGTAGATGAAATGCTTTGACAATACCTCACAGTATCTTTGCTCTCAAGAGCTTAAAACAAGTAACAAACACTGGATTATTTAATTAGACACTCTACCTCTTCTCTGGACCATAGCAATTTCATTTGTCACTTGGTGATACTTGATAACCAGGTTACACTCCTGAATGTCCAGCCCTTCATCTGCCACTGATGTGGCCACGATCATCTTGTGACCACCCTGACGGAATAATTGTAAAATATTGTCCTGCTCTGCTTTAGTCAAACCTTCAAAATAAAATCAAAATTTCATCGAATAGACCTGCAAATACATATCATATCATACCTTTATTTCTATACATTAAACATTTTCATTCTTATACAAATAGAAAAATAAGAAAATTATTAATTTAGATGCCTCATAGAGTCATAACTTCTTTATCTACCTTCGTCTCCTGGTGCATGAGTACCAACAAAGGCTGCTGGTTTCAGTTCCTTCAGACCTCTAGTATCCTTCATCCACGATACAATGGCAGAAACGAGATCTCGTGTTTTAACGAATACTATCCCTCGTGATTCCTCTTGGTCATAGAAAGCCCTATCTATAGATTCTTTAAGCTTTGTCAACTTTGGATTATCATCATCCTGGCACTCATTCAAGATTGGTAAAGTTTCTATGCAAAAAAAGTAGAAGAAAAGAAAAGGTTACTACATGTATTGTTATTTAAAGACTCAGGGTCATGTGAAAAATTAAAAGAAAAAATTCAAATTCAAGGAATTGTGTTCCCCTGCTTTTGGGTGTTTGTCTTTAAAGAAATTCTTACAGACACCCCCCCCCCCCCCCCCATTCATAAGTTTTCATAATACATGTATATCACATATATTATCCATTTCATATTCTAAATATGACAGATTAAACTCCAAGAAAGAAAAGGTCAAAGGGTCCGAACTTTTGTTTTGTTACCAAGGGACAGGGCTTATGAAAAGGTATGCACAAGTGAAATATTAAAGTCCTATCATTTAAATTACCATCCAAAACTTATGGTCATGGTCAAAGTTTTTAAATGTGGGTCAACCTCCAAGGAGGAGGTCACAAGGTCAGAATGTTGTTACCAACAGAAAGGTTTTGTCACAAGGAATGCACATGTGAAATGTGAAAGCCCCATCACTTTCCGTTCAAAAGTTATGGTCAAGTTTAAAGTTTTTGAAAAGTACATCAAACTCCAAGGTCAAGGTCACAAGGTAAAAAAATTTGGTATCCATGGAAAAATCCTTTCACAAGGAATACACATGTGAAATATCAAAGCCCTATAACTTTCCATTAAAAAGTTATGGACAAGGTTAAAGTTTTTTGACAAGTAGGTCGAACTCAAAGGTCAAGGTCACAAGATCAAAAATTTTGGTATCCATGAAAAGGTCTTAACACAAGGAATACACATGTGTAACATGAAAGTCCTACCACTTTTCATTCAAAAGTTATGGTCAAGGTTAAAGTTTTTGATAAGTAGGTCAAAGTACAAGGTCAAGGTCAGAAGGTCAAAAATTTTGGTATCCATGGAAAGGTCTTGTCACAAAAATACACGTGTAATATGAAAGCCTATCACTTTCCATTCAAAAGTTATGCACAAGGTTAAAGTTTTTTTTAAAATAAGTAGGTCAAAGTCTAAGGTCAAGGTCACAAGGTCAAAAATTTTGGTATTCATGGAAAGGTCTTGTCACAAGGAATACACATGTGAAATATCAAAGCCCTATCACTTACCATTCAAAAGTTATGCACAAGGTTAAAGTTTTTGTGACTGACGGACAGACGGACTCATGGAAAGGTCTTGTCACAAGGAATACACATGTGAAATATCAAAGCCCTATCACTAACCATTCAAAGTTATGCACAAGGTTAAAGTTTTTGTGACTGACGGACAGACGAACTGGTTTTAATGTCCCGCGCTCTTGCAAAAGGGGGGGACAAAAAGTTGATACTGTAAGATCTGTAAAGTTTCTTCTCTGGAACAGTTTGCAAATGAGATTCAATAAAAAAGAAAATCTAAAAAGAGTCTCTTTTTTATTGATGTATCACCATTCCTGAAAGTTATTGCAAGATTCTTGCAGAAAAGTAGTTCGGCTGACAGCAGAGACACTTTTCCAGATGAAGCCATGCACGAAATAGGAAAATATCGCTGTGTGCAGAATGTTTCTAGTTACAAAGCCTCTCTAGTTGGCTTAGAAGTAAAGAAATAGAAACATTTTGTCTCTTTGATTAAGTTCAGTTTGTTTTGAGTTTCGGACTTTGGTATTTTGTGAAACATTTTGGCTATGGTTTATTTGATGATTTGAATTTAATTTGCATGTACCTGAAGAAAACATTTGGATCGTATTTAATTTGATTTGATTAGTTTTGGTATTTAGTTTGATTTCGAACTTTGTTTGGCTTATACAACCATTTTGTTTTCAGTTATAGAATAAATACACTTTGGTGTTGTTTAATGAAGAATAAGAAGATACTTGGCAATGAATATAGGAAAATAATATAGTTTTGTCTGATTTACACGCACCATCACTTGTCCACTACTACAAATTAAAAGGTACAAACCAGTGTTAATCCCCCCGGGCTGTTTTAAATAAATAATGGCCTAGGTTAGATAATTCATCCAAAGAACTTCAATTTCAGGATTAGGTTTGACAGGAGGCCGAAATTTTATACTAAAAGACAATGATATCCTCCCTTCCTAGTACCGACAAATGTATGTTTACAGATTGCCAGGATTTACGTCATTATTGGTATTCAAGTTTTTTAAAAATACTTTTACTGAATAAGGGTGAATGCAAACAGTCACCAACTTTATTGACGCAATCAGTACACCTCGATCACAGTACCGCCAAACCCTTTATAACGCCAAATTCTAGAAAAAGAAAATGTGGCGGTATAAGAGGGGAGAAGTGTAAAGCAAAGTGTCCACAGAATACATTTTGTACTCACTTTCCAAATATTCCTTCATGGTTTTTTCCATTTGATCATGTTGATCACCTTGCTGCCATTTCCTCAGCTCAGCCTTCAAGAATTCTATAGCATCTTTCACTCTGGCATAATCATAGATTATAAGTGTTCTGTTAAACATCTGAAATTGTAAAAAAATATTATATGTAGACAGTGGAAATAAAAGTTAGAGGTCATTTTCTTTTTAAATCAGACAAAATAGCTGATTTTCCAATAGATTCACTGAGCAGACAGACACGGGACATCATAAAATTTGGCGATGTTTTCATTGTGACATCAAAATAGAAAAAAACATGACGCTATATAATTTTAGTCATTGCGATCAAATATGACCTCTTGCAAAATAATGTGATGTCTGGTGTCTATGCAAAATAAAATCAAGGTTTAAAACAGTCATAAATATTTCCTGGAAAATGGACTATTAAACTAATTAAAAAAATGTAAACCTTTTTTCTTCCATTTCAAATAAAATCTTTTAGTACTGTGGAAATATATATAGTATAAATATTTTAGCAGTCAAAAAATACATTTACCACTTCCCTACTTATTATTCTTTTCTTTCATGTACATTTAACTTATTATTTCATATTTCATAATTTCAGAAAAATAAACGCTGAATTACATCTAGGTAATTTCTGCAGGTGAGGAAGAACCTATGAGCATCCTGATCTCGGACTTTAGCCGTTTCCCGTCTTAGTTCACTAACCCACTGTATGTACTGTTCTGAACCCTTCTGTATAGGAGGCTGGGTTACTTTTGCTGTCTGAGCAACCTTAAGTAGAACTGAAATTGAATGAAGAGTTTAACCTAAGACTTGAATGGAAAAATCATTATATGATGCCATCTACAGTCAATTACATAATACTGTGTCAATAAATTCTTATGAAAATGGCATGTAAATTGAATGAGCTTTCACACTGATGTATTACTCACAGGTATGCATGTAACAATCAAAAGGGCAGTAGTGGCACATAAATGGATAAAACACCGCTAAAGACGGTACGGTCAGATTGCAAAGTAAGTTCTAATGTCAGTAAATAGTTAACGAAAACCCATATATTTGGACTAACATTGCTCAAATTTATAACTGAGGTACAATGTACATGTTCCTTGTACATTTTATGACTAAGTTTGTGGATTTGGGTATAAAAAAGATGTGAAATAAACATAATTTATTGAAGTTCACTAGGTCAAGGTC
The DNA here is from genome assembly GCA_028142955.1 of Pinctada fucata. Taxonomy (NCBI): domain Eukaryota; kingdom Metazoa; phylum Mollusca; class Bivalvia; order Pterioida; family Pteriidae; genus Pinctada; species Pinctada fucata. Next base: position 60,723,987 of record AP027105.1, read on the forward strand.
ACTAGGTTATAGATCATAGTATCCAGTGAAATGTCATATAACAAGGAATCTTCAGGTGAAATATCAAAGCCCTATCTCTTATAGATATAGAAATACAGCCAAAGTTATTTTTTAAAAGTAGCTCAGAGCTTAAGGTCAAGGTCACTACTTCAAAGGTAATGGTATCAAATGAAAACTCATATAGGGAATTTACATATACAATAACAAAAAGTTGAAGAGACAAAGTCCAAAAGTTTACTTTTTTTAAATGTAGGTCAAAGTCCAAGGCCACTAGGTCAAATGTTATGACATAAATTGAAAAGTCTTGTCATTGGGAACCTACATGTATAGTATCATGTCTCTACTGCATACAATTCCTTACATTTTGCTTCAACCTGAAACATTAACCAAAATCTTTAACCAGGTCAAATTCCAAGGCCAAGGTCATTAGTTAAAATGTTATGACATAAACTGAAAGGTCTTGTCATTGGCAAACTACGTGTATGATATCATGTTTCTTCTGCATACATTTCCTTTAATTTTGCTTCAACCAGAAACTTTTACCAAAATATTTAACTAGGTCAAATTCCATGGTCAAGGTCACTCGGTCATGTTACGACATAAATTGAAAGGTCATGTCATGGGCAGCTTATATGTATAATATTATGTTTCTACTGCATACAATTCCTTAGATTTTGCTCAACCAGAAACTTTAACCAAAATGTTGACGACAGACAGACAGACGGATGGACAGACAGATGGACAGACAGACAGACATAATCAATCCATACACTGGATTTGCTTTGCAATCCGGCCAAAAATGAATTGAGTTAAAATTATAAATATCAATCTTTTTTAAATCAATTATGATAAAGATATTCTGACTGGATAGTAAGAATTTCGACACTACTAGTATGTCCGTCTTTAATATGGTGGGATTTTTTATCTATTTGAGAGATCATTATAAATTCCCCTGCTAAAGCTTGAGTATGACAAATCACACAACTCGTTTGTTACATACCCTACTGATGGACAGATGAACAAGGTGATTTCTCTATACCCCTCCCAACTGCATTCAGGGGGTGTAAATAGACATTTTCTGTGGTATGAATTCCTTACAATAGGTGACAATAGTTAACTTACTGAACTTAATACATGTTATCACCTTTTTGTCCTTTTGCATGTAAAATTGATGCTAGTTACGAAAAAAGAAAAAAAGTTTGAAAGTACATGTAAAACCAAAATACAGTGCTCCCCCGATATAACGCCAGCATCCATCCAGAGAAAAAATTGGCGTTAAAGTGAGGGTGGCGTTACATCGAGGGAATAAAAAAAAGGATGATAGACAGCTATACGCTTTTAAAAAATCTTATTTTCGCATTTCAAGAATGTGCTGTGTCAAAGAAAAATGCATGTACATGCAGAGTGTTCAAAACGATTTATTTGAGGCGGCGATTGAGAAATTTTAGAGCAAATAAACGATCAGAGGAAATTCAAACCGGCGACTTTTATCATCTGAGTCGGCGAAATTTCGCCGGGTGCCGCCCCTTATAGAAGTCCGTGTTAAACAGTAACATGAAATACATGATACAGGCTTATTCGTATTTTAGAACATGTAGGCACTGATGAACACATTCCTTGCATTGGCATATATATTAGAAGTGCCGAGATACGTGCTCATCGCATCTGTTACTTTTTGTCTATAGTCAGTTCAATGACGCTTGAATTTTATGCTGGGCTAAATGCCGTTTTATTTTTTAAATATCTGCATCCTCACTGGACTCGCCATAAGTATTAATTTAAGTTCAAATTACACTATCTAGGCATACGTACATATATTGATTGTTTATCAAAACATTAATGTAAACCCAAGCGCGATAATTAACAAGACAGTGCACCTATGAATCTAAGTTGTTTGTTTAGTGATAACAACTCAATTAAATGGCATTGTAATCGGGGGTTTTATGTACCAAATACAACAATTTGTACGCCGAATTCAGTGGCGGATGGCAGTATGCGGGGGTTGGCGTTACAACGGGGGTTTATAATGTAAGGAAATCTGTACATTGGGAAAAAGTGGCGGTAGCCGGGGTTGGCGGTTTAACGAGGGGCGATAAATCGGGGGAGCAGTGTAGTTTAAGAAACACTTGTGGATGTCATAAAAAAAACATAATTGATAAAGCTGTACCTGACTTTCATTTATAACAATAAGACACTCACATTCCGACTCTTTCATCATGTTTTCTGTACTTAGCATCATCTGTACAATGACACTTCTAAATCTGTCATTTCTACGACTAGGAACCTCCAATAATGCTGAAATAAAACATGAGATGTACTACATTGATATTAAGAGAATCTGTCATGGGGATCACAAAATCTGATATTGCACCTGCTGGAAGACTTTAACTTTGTGATGTTAAAAAAAAAATGGCCAGCCAAGCAATTCTTTTACAGGCTATTTGACAATGACATAAAAATCATAATTAAGGTCTGGCATCAGCTACTTTGTTGAACATATGGTACATGTAATCCCTACGTTGCTTAAAAAAACAAGCAATCTGTTTGCACTGCAAGCAACACAAAGTCCCCTATCAGAAATGAAATCAAAATAATAGAATATTAAACTTCCATCATAAATAAACAAGAGGTTGTAGAGGACCACCATTGCTCACCTGAAAACAACGTTAACAGTGATTTTTTTTGGCCCGATTTACGGCTGAATATCGTTGGCTTCCCCTCGTAAAAATAAGCTTTATTTTCCCCAAGATTGGCCCATATTTTCCCAATAAACAGAGATCAAAATTGTTTTCAAGACTGAACTGAATTTGACATGACATGTGCACAATTGTAATGTGGCGCCACTTGTTGATGAATCCGGACGAAAAACAACAACATTTGTAAGGGACCATGAGTACTTCATTCCTACTAAGTTTCATCAAAATCCCTTCAGTGGTTCTGGAGAAGAAGTGGAAAAGTTTACGACGGATGCTGGACGGATGCTGGATAGTGCGCTATGACATTAGCTCACTTGAGCTTCGCTCAGGTAAGCTAAAAATCAATGTTTTTTAAATTTTCAGTAATCTATTTCAGACTTTGCGGTGGACTAAATTTCTTATACCCCACACTGAATTAATATTATGGCTTCATCGTTCATGAGATTTGTGCCTGTCAAGTTTCAAACCAGAGTATAAAAGCCAAGAACGCAAAAAATATTACTTTTGAAATTCTTTAAATGTTAAGTTAAAATCTTATCATATAGAAAATTACTGTTACCAAACATCCATACAAGTACTCAAATGAATATTCCTTAATTTATCGGTATGCTTTATAGCAATTCTTCAAAATTGTTTTGAAAGTTAAGGAAGAAATTCTTCAAACATACTTTCCTTTGGAACTTGTGCATGTGACATTAGTTCTCGTTCATTTTCTTTGCTGACAGTCTGAATTTCCTCTGCATCCAGGTTAGCCATCATAGATTTTATCCAATCTACAGCATTCTCCAGTCGTTTAGCTTTTCCCACGCCAACTGAAGCTGTCAGGCCAATGATCTGTATGTGAAATAATGAAAGTATGGATAGTGAATATATGAATGAAAGGATGGGCAGACATAAAATTAGTAATTTAAAAGAAATGTTTTTCAGAAAAAACAGATGTCTACTCCCTCCCTCTAAGTTCCTTTGACCTTGGGCCAAGGTGATGTGAAACCTTTGAGTCATGAGCAATATCATACTAAAATATGAAAGTAATTCATTATATAGATTAAGAGACTTAGCCAAAACATGATTAGCATATAAAATTTCATTATAAGCATATTGAATGACCTTGACCTTGATCAAATGACCTTGGATATAGGTGATCTGACACCTATAGATCATTAGCAACAACAATTTGAAATATTAGTGATTGGATACATGTTTTAAAAGATATAGCCTAGACATGATTAGCAATTTCATTAAAAATGTACTTGTCACATGACCTTGGGTCAAGGTGGTGTCAAACTTTTGGGTTATAAACAACAACATACTGTATTATGAAAGCAAACCAGTACTTTACAGTTCAAGAAATATAGCCCAAACAGGATAGCATGTAAATTTCGTAAAAAATGTACTAAGTGACCTTGACCTTGGTCACATGACCTTGGGTCAAGGTGATGTGAAACCTTTGAACGATAAGCAACAACATATTAAAATATGAAAATGATCAGGTTAACAGTTCAGAAGATATAATCCGGACAGGATAGCATATACAATTTCATCAAAATGTACTAAGTGACCTTAACCTTGGTCACATGACCTTGGATCAAGGTGATGTGAAACCTTTGGATCATAAGCAACATTGTACTAAACTATGAAAGTGATTGGGTTAACGGTTCAGGAGTTATATAGCCCAGACACGATGTGTGACAGTCGGACAGACAGATGCGAAGGCAAAAACAATATGTCTCCTTCCTGTTTGTGGGGAGACATAATGATTGGAAAAGATAAGAAATTTTATTAAAGTAATTTTACAACATATGGTAAGAAATGAAAACCATATGCATTTAATCCTATTTTATAGAAATTATATAAGTATTCATTCATAAAACTGAGAGCATATTAGTAAAACAAAGGCTCTAAAACCAACAATTTAGTCATATACATGTACATGAGATGCATATGTAGACTTGATATGTATTATGTTATCTTTGATGATGGCAACATTTCTATAATTGCTCTACTCGAAAACCTGTGACATTCATTATACTAAACATCTTATTGCTAAAATGTATATTTTCTTTGGATTTCTATAAAATCATGTTGATCCCACTTGCTATGGCATAAACCCTTTCAAGTTCAAGGTAAGCTAAAAGTTAGTCATTCCTGTACCTTAGAATGAGGTCATTATCTGACTCAAAATTCAAACCTGGGGTAAAGAAGCGTGGCATTTTTCATCAAGTTTCAGATCCAGGTAGCTGAACATAATCTGGTTGTAGGAATGCTTAGCATGTGCATGGTGACACTCGTCAAATACCATCAAAGAAAACTCCTGTATCTCTACATCGTGTTCAATAATAGCATTCACCAATAGCTGGGCTGTCACAACCAGAATGTCCCGTCTACAAACAAGAACAAAAAATTGTCCAAAACCTTACAAAGGTAATGATTATTTCATATCTGAATTCAAATATAGATGTTATCATGTCAAATAAATTACACTTACACATACATTTGAGCATTAGTTACATAACAGCAATTACGAGGGCTGATTGATATGTTGTGAGTCTCATATTGAAGAATTTGAATTTTGTCAGACATTTTGCATTATTTTTCTACATAATCCCCTTCAGTATCTATACACTTTTGCCACCAGGCCTTAAAACCACTTTTAAAGAACTCCTTATCTTGACTGGTCAGAAAGACAGCCACTGCAAGTATGATGTCATAATCGGACTGAAAGTGGGTGCAAGAAATAGCTGCTTTCAGTTTTGGGAATAGATGAAAGTCTGATGGAGCAGGTGAATAAGGCGGATGCTCAATCAAATTAAAGCCACAATCATGTATGGCAGCCATGGCAGTGACAGACTTGTGAACAGGAGCATTTACTTGTGAACAGGAGCTTGAACAAACTATCAAGGAGCATTTACTTGTGAACAGGAGCATTTACTTGTGAACAGGAGCTTGAACACAATTACTTCTGAACAGGAGCACACCTTTAACTAGTGAGCTTTCCGCAGCGCTTAAGTTTAATATTTTCCCCTAACTTTGTCAGAAGTGAAGCATAGTATGCCCCATTAATTGTTTGTCCTTTTTGGAGATCATCTATCAGCAGAATACCCTCTGCATCCCAGAAAACCGAGGCTCACAACATATCAATCAGCCCTCCTAACTATGCATCATCTCTATTGGGCAACTATAATTCAATGCACCCTCAAATCTTTGATTCCAGGGGTAAAAAACTAATCTTTGCCTTCTTAAAAGTTTAATACATCAGAGAATAAAAAAACAATTCTAACCTTTTAACCCATTCTTTAATACTAGAGAAGCTTTCCTGTCTTTGTGACTCCCCAGTTATGACCTTGACGCTATGTTTAAGGTATTTTTCCATCTGGTCCCCTTGTTGCGTAGCCAGAGCCCCTTGCTCTGTCAGGAATATAACCTTGGGATGTTTCTTACGCCTGTGGGTTTTGAAATGCTCCTATATAAAGTAAAATTTGGAGTATTTGAATTGTGTAATTCTTAATTAACATGATTAAGGAATAAATTTTGTATCAATTTTCGTTCACTTATTCTTTCCCATGTAATACCTCTGTCACACCTGGCCGGATGAGGCAAACGGACAAGTAACAGATAACAAAATGTTCTATCCGTTGGTCTTCATTTGCATCTGTTACATGTCAATTACTTGTCTGTTGAATCCATTACTCGTCCAGTGATGTCTGTTGGTCTCTATTCTGTCCGTTGGAAAGTTTTGAATATGTTCAAAACTTTCAATCGGACAGAACGGACTAAGGCGTCCATAACTTGTTCATTACGTGTCCATTGATATCCATTTTGTCTGGTACTTGCCCATTATATCTCTGGTAGCTGTAGCTGTAGGCGTCCTTGATGTCCTGTAGACACGAGTCACAAACGGACATCTACTGGACGTGAATTGGATAAAATGGATAATCCTTACAGAAATTTTAGGCTTGCGGCACCATATTGTGGCACTAGTGCAGCAACAGCACCGCACCATTCTGGCGTTATAGTGCCACACTATTGCAGCATTATAGCGTTTTTCGTATGCAAATGAGTTTTGTGGTACTATCTTTATGACACCACTGCGGCACTATTGTGGCATCACTCTGGCACCATATTGTACATAGGTATATGCACTGCTTTGTGGCACCTTTTTGGCACTATCTTGTGGCAACAGTGTGGCACCATCTTGTGGCGCTATTCTGGCATCATCTTGTGGCACTATTCTGGCATCATTCATTAGACTAAATTTCATCTTTCATTAATTTTTTAGTCCCCTACCGGCAACGCCGAAGGGGACTCTTAGTTTCCTCTCTGTCTGTCTGTCCGTCCGTCAGTCTGTCCGTCTGTCCCTCCGTCTGTCCGTCTGTCCGAATATCAGTTTTCCGGACTTTTTTCTGCAACGGATGGAGATATTGAGATGAAATTTGATACACAGCTTGGTCTTGGATAGTTACAGAGCAAGTTTGACTTTCGTCACGCTTAACCTATTTTTCGTGGAGTTATGCCCCTTGATGACTTTGAAAATTCAGTTTTTGTCAGTTTTCCGGACTTTTTCTGCAACGGATGGAGATATTGAGATGAAATTTGATACACAGCTTGGTCTTGGATAGTTACAGAGCAAGTTTGACTTTCGTCACGCTTGACCTATTTTTCGAGGAGTTATGCCCCTTGATGACTTGGAAAATTCAGTTTTTGTCAGTTTTCCGGACTTTTTTCTGCAACGGATGGAGATATTGAAATGAAATTTGATACACAGCTTAGTCTTGGATAGTTACAGAGCAAGTTTGACTTTCGTCACGCTTGACCTATTTTTCGAGGAGCTATGCCCCTTGATGACTTGGAAAATTCTGTTTTTGTCAGTTTTCTGGACTTTTTTCTGCAACAGATGGAGATATTCAGATGAAATTTTATACACAGCTTGGTCTTGGATAGTTACAGAGCAAGTTTGACAGTCGTCACCCTTAACCTTTTTTCGAGGAGTTATGTCCCTTGATGACTTGGAAAATTCAGTTTTTGTCAGTTTTCCGGACTTTTGTCTGTGACATATAGAAATATTCAGGTGAAAATTTGATACATAGCTTGGTCTTGGATAGTTACAGAGCAAGTTTAACTTTCGTCACGCTTGACCTATTTTTCGAGGAGGTATGTCCCTTGATGATTTGGAAAATTCAATTTTTGTCAGTTTTCTGGACTTTTTCCTGCAACAAAGAGAGATATTCAGGTGAAATTTGATACTCAGCTTAGTCTTGGATAGTTACAAGGCAAGTTCGACTTTTGTCATGCTTGACTTATTTTTCGAGGAGTTATGCCCCTTGATGAATTGCACCATTCAGTTTTGTCAGTTTTCCAGACTTTTTTTCGGCAACAAATAGTGATATTCAGGTAAAATTTTGATACTCAGCTTAGTCTTGGATAGTTACAGAGCTAGTTCAACTTTCGTCACGCTTGACCTCTTTTTCGAATCGATAAAGCAGATAAAACATCAGAACTGAGCTGCACATACAGTAACTTTAATTAAAACTCATGTTTAATTGAAGAGTAATTCATAGGCAGAGTTGCAGGACATTAATATATGCCGCCGGTAGGGGACTTATATCGCTCAGCGATCATAACATTTTTTATTAATAGCAATAAACTTATATATGTATACCTTTGACTGACTAGTTTCATCTCCCTTATTAAATAATCATGTCTAATCCAATACAGTACAGCACATAATCTTCCTATATTGTTGTGTACTCCATTAAACCAAGAAACCTTAAATTTCGAACACTTCTGTTCCCTCTTTTTAAACTGAACCATTTGTATACTTCTACTTTTCCACCTACAGAATGATATGCTCTTTTTCTGGCACTACTCTGGCTCCATATGAAACATGCGTCTAAGATATTTCAGTAGTAGTAAGTTGTGGCTTTACTCTTACTTTACACTTAGTGCCACAAATGGTAGTGTATGGCAACAGTTTCCAGCACTATTCTGGTATCATTGGAAATTACTACCAGAGTAGTGCCAGAGTGTGACATCTTGTTGCACTAGTCTACACTATTCTGGCGCTAACCTTCTGGCACACTGATTCAAGCGCCGCACTATTGCGCCACTAGTGCTGCAATAGTGCGGTGCTATTTTTATTTCTATAAGGGTTAAATACCTATCTTTCCATCAATGAAATATAAATCAACACAGTTATAACAAATTTTACCAGATAACTATCTTTAAACTCTGGTATCTTCCCCTGGAAAAAAAGACACATGGCGCTGCGGTGCCCTACTTTGGACTACTTGAGTATTGAATTCCTATGCGATACGAGAACTATATTCCGAATCTTCAATACAAATAGCACTATAAACCATTTTTTCACTTCAATAATTGCATTGGATTCATCATTTACAACTTGTACTTATTGTGTATTTTAAAATGTTTTTGTCCAAATAATAGTGTATGGTACTATTTCTTATTGTGTTGTTTGGTTCGTACTAGGGAAGCGATACCAATGTAGTTGGCTTTGCCAACTCAAAAAATGATATTTGAAACCTCGTTCTGTGAATACCATCCAAAACAATTATAAATAATACCAGGTAGTAAGAGGTTATATATAATTTCATATCTTCATACTCACATCAATAATTTTCATAGCTACAAAGGTTTTGCCACTACCAGTCGGTGCCACTATTATGCAGTTTTTGCCCTGTAGTGCAGCTGAAGCTAAATCTTCCTGATAGCTACGTAGCTTTAGCTCCTCCTTTTTCACATCTACTTCCTGATTTTTTCCTGGTGGCTCTGAAATGCAATTTAGAATATAAATGTAGTACAACTTCTGAACAGATTAAAGGAAATTTAAAATGAATGTTTCAGATTATTATAAGTCTATGTAATGTTGAATGAAAGCCATTTTTAAGCTTTTTCTCTCAATTACCCGTGTATGCTTTACAGAGAAGGCCCATGAGATACAGCTATGTGAGCGACATCTGTATCACATATCACATGACAGCTGTATCTCATATCATGTGAGGCTATTGTTCATGACATCATGATTTCAGCAAGCAAAACAAACAATCTAGCGGATATATTAGAAATAATCTTTCATGTTCTTCTATGAAAGATACATCGTTTCCAACCTCGGGGCCTCAAAATTTTGCAAAACCCTCGGCAAGCCCTTGGTTTTACATGATTTTGGGCTCGGCAAGCCCTTGGTTTTACATGATTTTGAGACCCCTCGGGGTGGAACTGATATATCTTTGATAGAAGACCATAAAAGAGTCTTATAATATCAATATAGATTTAGAATCCTAGGAGTCTATTGTGTAAGTGCCTGGTTTGTTCTAACCAATCATAGGAGTATTAAAATATGTAGTAAGTGCCACTTTTAAGCCTGAACTAAGAACACATATTTCATTGTACAGGATCTAACTATGCATTTTCTTGAGGATATTAACTTTGTGACTTATTGTGGTCTCATAGCAAAAGAACACATAACTTGTACAACAGGTTCACTTAGAACAGCCTGAGTCAACATAAGTTAAATTGTTGTAGGTTGCCATTTTGAAATGTTTTTCTCTTCTGATGTGTACCCAATATTGATACTTGTAACATGAGTATTTCTAACATGTAATTTTGAAGTACAGAATCAACTAATCATAAAGTTATTAACTTATTTGCATCAGGTGCAGAATGTTACATATTCTGTCATAATAAGGAGTGTAAATGCTGCCTTGGTTTAAGTAAATCACTCAGCCCAAATTGCCAGCACACATAATGGATGAGGAGACCCGAATGATTAACAACTAATTCATACTCACCATCAACAGTAACGTTCATTTTTGGTGCCACTCCGATTTTTTCATGATGTTCCTTATTGATTTTCTCAAATTTCTCCAGAGTTGAATCTTCGAGTTTTGTTTCTTCATCTTTATCTTCCACACCTGTACATGTGTTGGCTCCTTGTGCCCGTTGTTTTTCCTTCGTTACTTCATCATTACTGTCACTATCACTGTCGCTATAGTTAACAGCCTTGCCAGTTCCGTTCCTGGTGTAAAGAACTTCTTTGGCACCAGACCTGTTATCTGTTTTGTTTAGCTCGGCTTTCAGTTTCATGATTTCTTTCTTGGTTTTCTTTATTGATGGATTTGCCTCATTAAGATTTGATTTGCCGAGATTGTTCATTTTAGCATTCACCTTTTCAAGATCTTTGTTGATATTTTCTTGGACATTATTTAGAACAAGATTGTGCCGTTCGTCTGATTCAATGGAGGTTTTCTCTGATGTCATCACTTCTTTTGAGAGAATGTTCCCTGATGCCTTAAGGTTATCAGTTACATCAGGAGGATCCATATTCTTGCCTAAATCCTGTGCTGGACCATCCACTGAAAACATGCAAAGTGATGCTAACCATTGTCATATTCAAAATATGAATTATAATTTCTTGCACAAAATATTTAAACCAACGAACAAGCAGAATATCAATCATAATTTCAAAGAAAGAGTGGAAATCTAAGTCAGAAGGTCCTAGCTGTTACAAGGAATACAAATATGAAATATGGGTATAAAGAAAAAGGAAAGACAACCTAACAAACACCAATTGCTTTTTTATTTAATAACACACCTTAATTTTTTCAAATTGGTATGAAATAATGTAAAAGTGTTGAATAATATTTCCTTATACTCAATCATATACAGTAATCTGACCTGACACATGATCCTCCATAGTGGTAAAGCTATCATGGCTCTCTGAATATTTCTTCATCTCAGAATCTGACCCTAGATCGTTGGTAAAATTCTGCTTTACTCCTTGAAAATAAGAAAACAGAACTGCCCAAGTACAAGTATGTCACCTGTCACATAAACATGTCACCTTGACCTTGAGAGTGGCTTTATATTGACTCGATTTTTATCACTAGGACCTTGATTATACTTGTTCATTTACAAAACTCATATTTTCCATTACATCAACAACATTGGGCTAAAGATTATCAGTATGTTAACAGTGGTTAGTTACTAATGCAATATTACTGATGAAAAAGTCTAATTATACCTGAAAAAATTTAATAAACTCTATTTAAAATGATGTAGTTAATAATCCTTTAAATCTAGTTCTGAAGAGACATTATATTTTATTGTTGGTGGTGATAGATAATTCCACATGACATTCAGAATTAACCAGTGGCCCGGCCTAATTGACCAAATCATTTTCATCACACTTTCCAGAATATATTAAGATGAAAATCTATAATCTTTCATTATTTTAAAATCTTACCATGCAGAATCTGTTTTTCTACAATAGGGTCCCTACAATGACAATAATCACATTATACTGGTATACATCTTATTATTTTAACATAAACATTCATCTCATCTTCAGTTAAAAATTAACTTGTCTTCTCAATATTTATCTTATTTACAGATCTACAATACATGTATCTATTTTTTTGTTACAATTCACTTGGTCTAGCCTCCCTGCAGGTTTTACAGATCAATCTCATGTTTTATCTTTCTGTATTTAGATTCCTAACAATGCATGTATAATCAAGTTGTTGTGGTAAATGATCTCTTATATAAGAATTGTAAAAACTACAATTTCATCTTGACCTTTGGCAGCAAATGTTGATGATCAACAAGTTTTGAATCATAACATCATTTTAGACAACCTTAAGTTTCTAATCCTTAATATTTCATTCTTCATTAAGAATCAGGTACGATACCAGAGTGTTAAAAGCACAAACTTCAGCAATAACTTACTTTGCTGGTTCCACATCTAATGCATCTACAAATTCCTCATCACTTTCATCTTCATCTGGTTTATGTGTATTGGCACCTCCATCATTCACATCACCTGTATGAGAAAAGTTGTTTACTCCTATAAAGGCTTATAAAAAATCCTTCCAAGGAATGAATGCATGTGTCGCCTGCGAAACTAAGTGACACTCAGGAATCACTTTTATAGGGTGTGACATCCAAGTGTGACAGACAGACAGACAGACGGACGGACAATGGACAAAGTGATCCCTAAGTGTCGCTATGCTTCGCCTGCAAAAACCAACATAGCTCAGCTCGCTGGTGCAACATACAGAAAATACTCAAAATTAAAGGTCAAGTCATTAGGTCAAAAGACGTGGCATCAAATCAAAGCTATGATAATGAGAAATGTACACTGGTGGTTTTATGATTAAGATGCTGGACTAGTGACTTGGTATTTGGTGGATCCAGCCTGTAACAAGTACCACAGGTTGGCGTTAAGTTTCATGCCCAAAGAATAATATATTCTGGGGCATATAGTTTTTGACTTGTCTGTCTCTTTGTCTGTCACATCATTGTGCACAACTTTTGAATACATAGTAGGTGATTCTGAGCTTTCATATTTCACATATGTATTCCATCTGACAAGACCTTTCCATTCTATCAAAATTCTTTATCTTGTGACCTTGACCTTTGTTCTGCTATGAAAAACTTTTGTTCTGCTTTGAAAAACCTTGTTCTGCTTTGAAAAAACTTTGTCTGTGGTGGACATTGTGCACAACTTTTGAATAGTATGTGAAAGAACTTTCATACTTCACATACAATGTATGTATCTGAAAAGACCTTTCCATTCATATCAAAATTCTTTGCCTTGTGACCTTGACATTGTTCTGCACACAGTTTTGATTGAATCTTAATCAAACTTTATACACTAAATCAAACTTTATACACTAATTGCTTATGACAAGAGGAAGAACCCTATTGATTTTCAAGGTCATAGGTCAACAGTCAAGGTCATAGATTGGAAAATGTAAAAAATCTTTGTATACAGCCTAGAGAGAGCAGTTTTGATTGGATCTAAACCAAACTTCATACACATATTGCTTATGACTAGAAGATGAACCTAATTGATTTTCCTTGTATACCAACAGTCTAGACAGCACATTGATTTTCCTGCAGTGCAAGGGGATGCTACACTTTGCGTTGCCTAGGTTTTACTCACCTTGTGACCTTGACCTTTGACCTACTTTTTAAAAACTTCAACATTGGATATTATACAATTATTGACTGGAAATGAGGACAATATATAATTTGTTGGATATGAAGACAAAATATTTTGCCTGAATGTCCAACAGTTCATACATTGCCCGAATTTCCAGTCAATAATTGTTTTGCTATACCTTACTTAAATAATGTAGCAACCAACCGAGTGGCCGGCATGTTTACATTCATTTTCGTCTATAAGAAAAAGAGCATGGAGAAATAATTAGAGTTTATATCGTCATGAATGACGTGACGTCACAAACAATTTACTCTTTTATGGGTCAATTGTTTTTTAACTATTGCCTTAAGGCCAATATTGATGTTATAATTGACTGCTTTGTCAAATATTCCAATTTATAGGCATTTTTCCTACAGAGATTTTATATAGAGATACTGATAAGGGTATGACCAAATTTTTTAATGGTGAATGATAAGGCTTTCATATTTCACAAGTGTACCGTATTCCAAATGACAATATCTTTCAATTGATACCAAAATTTTTTACTTAATTACCTTGACCTTCGACCTAACAGAAAATGCTCCTCAGATTTGATCTACATAATAGGAAGTGGTGTAAATACAGAGAATGATGCCTTTGTGGTAGGGCTGGGACGATACTGCACCCAGCCGATCCGATATGTATCACGATACCAGACATCTGATACGATACGTATCGCGATACTAAATAAATTGATAAAACTTCCCAAAAAAGCTATTTGATACTATTTTTATTCTTAATACAAATAGCTTTTTTAGTCCCCTAACGGCAACGCCGAAGGGGACTCTCAGTTTCCTCTCAGTCTGTCTGTCCGTACGTCTGTCAGTTTGTCCGAATATCAGTTTTCTGGACTTTTTTCTGCAACGGATGAAGATATTCAGATGAAATTTGATACACAGCTAGGTCTTGGATAGTTACAGAGCAAGTTCGACTTTCGTCATGCTTGGCCTATTTCTAGAGGAGTAATGCCCCTTGATGACTTTGAAAATTCAGTTTTTGTCAGTTTTCCGGACTTTTTTCTGCAACGGATGGAGATATTCAGATGAAATTTGATACACAGCTAGGTCTTGGATAGTTACAGAGCAAGTTCGACTTTCGTCACGCTTGACCTCTTTTTCGAGGAGTAGTGCCCCTTGATGACTTGGAAAATTCAGTTTTTGTCAGTTTTCCCGACTTTTTCCTGCAACAAATTAGTGGAGTGCCTTATGTAAGAAAATAAGCTGCCGTGGGAATTTTATGATTAAAGCAAACCACTATGATAAAGATATTAACTATGGGCTAGTATCAAAGAAAAAGTTTGATAGACCTCTGAGATATGTGGCAGTTGCGATATTTTGGGGGTAAAACACCCTTTTCTATGCAAAAATCATGAAAAATTGGAAATAATTCATAACTTTTGCATAAAAAATGTTAACAAAAACTAAAAAATGTAAATATACTTAAATTCTGTTGTTTTTTCGAATACAATGATTTTCAAATACAAATTTTGATATCAGATGTGGTTTTTCGGGCAAAAAAAACCCTTTTCTAGGCTAAAATCCTGAAAAATTGGAAATAATTTATAAATTTAACGTATTAACTGATTTCAAAAATTAAAAGTTGTTTACATATTTAATTTCTGATGTTCTTTTGACTGAAATGAGTTTTCAATTCAAATTCTTATATTAAATGTGTTTTTTGGGGAGAAAATTCCTTTTTCTAGGCCAAAATCATGAAAAATTGGAAATGAATTATAACTTTTACATGAAAAATGATGACAAAAATTAAAAGATGTTAATGTACAAAATTCCTTATGTTCTTTCCTTTGAAATGAGTTTCCAATTCAAATTCCTATGTCAAATGTGTTTTTTGGGACAAAAATCCATTTTCTATGCAAAAATCATGGAAAACTGGAAATAATTTATAAGTTTTGCATTAAAAATGATAACAGAAATTAAAAGATGTTAATGTACTTAGTTTCTGATGTTCTTTCATATTAAATAAGTTTCAATTTCGAATTCCTACATCAAATGTGGTTTTAGGGCGAAAAAGCCCTTTTCTAGGCTAAAATCATGAAAAATTGGAAATAATATATAACTTTAGCATATATACTGATTTAAAAATTAAAAGATGTTTATATATTCAATTTCTGATGTTCTTTCACATGGAATTAGTTTTCAATTCAAATTCTTTTGTTGAATGTGTTTTTTGGGAGAAAATGCCTTTTTCTAGGCAAAAATCATGAAAAACTGGAAATGCTTCATAACTTTTGCATAAAGAATAGTAACAAAGTTAAAAGATGGTTATGTACTTAATTTCGTATGTTCTTTCAAATGAAATGAGTTTCCAATTTGAATTCCTATATAAAAGGTATTTTAAGGGCGCAAAAATCCATTTTCTATGTTAAAATAATGATAAAAAAATGTATATATATATAACGCTTGCATAAAAAATGATAACAGAAATTAAAAGATGTAAGAATTCTTAATTTTTTATGTTCTGTCGGATGAAATGAGTTTCAATTCATATGACTATATCAAATATGGGGGGGGGGGGGGGGGGGGGGGGGGGGGGGGGGGGGGGGCAAAAAGCCCTTTAATAGAAAAAACATATGAAAAATGGAAATAATTTCACAACTTTAGCAAGTGATCTGATTTAAAAATTAAAAGATGGTTTTTTACTTAATTGCTGATGTTTTTTCGAATGAAATGAGTTTTCTGGGCAAAAAAAAAAAAAAACATGGAAAATTGGAGCTTGTATATGACATTCAATTAAAACCTGATTTTACAAAAAATTGAAAAAATGTTAAACTTTACACAAAATGTACATACATGACTTCATTGTTCTTGTCAAATAAATTTTGAATCATATTTTCTATGCTTAATAAAAAACATAATTTGTTTACAGTAAAATCTCATGTAGATTATTATTGGACATTGTTTTTACTCTAAAACACATGTGTATTGATCAGGGCTCTTGATCAGCCTAATTTGGGCCCGATATTTGGCCAAATTCCCAATGCAATATAGTATCTATTTTGAGACTAAATGTTATACATTTTCATTTTTATATACCGATGACATTACTTGTTGAAATGTTCTTATGATACACTGAAATTTTACAATAGAACAATCATATAATTTAGTATTTCAATTTCATAGTCCATATGAATGGACCAATTTTCCCAAGTGAAAACCTCTTGGAAAAAAATAATAAAATCCCCAGGAGGTAAAAGTGCTATATTTCAAGTGAAAAGACATTCAAATTGATTTATAATTTTCCCGATCTTTGATTAAATGCTGTTGTTTTTCCCAATTTCAAAGGCCTCGGCCCCAGTCTCAAAAAAAGGGTGTGACAGCCCTGCTGATTAAACATAGAAATTAGAATTCAAAACCCATTTTATTCGAAAGAACACTGAAATTAAGTACATAAATACCTTTAAATTTTTGGTATTAGGTTTTATTTAAAAGTCATATATTATCTCAAGAGATTTCATAATTTTCGCCTGGAAGGAATATCCCCAAAAACATATTTGATAAAGGAATTGGAAATAGAAACTCATTTCACTCATAAGAACCTATAACATTTGGTAAATTAACATCTTGTAATTTTTTTACATAAGTTTGTATGCAAAAAGTATGGATTATTTCCAATAGTTTTTTGCCTAGAAATACCCACCCCCAACACATTTTTAGAGTAATTTGAATTGGAAATTCATTTCATTTGAAAGAGAATCAGAAATTGAATATATAACTATCTATTGATTTTTTTTCATAATTTTTGAATAGAAAAGAGCTATCTCCCCATCTTATACAAGAATTCAAATTTGAAACTAATTTCATCCAAAAGAAGATAAGAAATTAAGTACATTTACATCTTTTAATTTTAATCATTTTTTTAAGCAAAAGGTATAAATTATTTCCAGTTTTACATGATTTTTGCATAGAAAATGGATTTTGCCCCCCAAACACATATGACATAGGAATTCAAATTGGAAACTCATTTCAATGGTAAGAACATAAGGAATTTAGTATATTCACATCTTTTAATTTTTGTTACTATTTTTCATGCAAAAGTTATCAATTATTTTCAGTTTTTTTCATAATTTTGGCCTAGAAAAGGGCATTTTCTCCCAAAAAACACATTTGATATAAGAATTTGAATTAAAAACTCATTTCATTCAAAAGAACATCAGAAATTGAAAATATAAACATCTTTTAATTTTTGAAATCAGTAAAAATGCTTAAAATATGTATAATTTCCATTTTTTCACTATTTTAGCATAGAAAAGGTCTTTTCCCCCCAAAATACACATTTGATATAAGATTTTTAATTTGAAACTCATTTAATATGAACGAACATCAGAAATTAAGTACATTTACATCTTTTCATTTTTATTATCATTTTTAATGCAAAACTTATAACTTATTTTCAGTTTTTCATGATTTTTGCATAGAAAATAGATTTTTGCCCCAAAAAAGACATTAGATATAAAAATTCAAGTTTTAGACTCATTCCAATTGAAAGAACATAAGAAATTAAGTATACTAAGATCTTTTAATTTTTGTTATCTTTTGTTATGCAAAAGTTATGAAGCGTTTCCAGTTTTTCATGATTTTGGCTTAGAAAAGGGCATTTTCACCCAAAAAACACATTTAATATAAGAATTTGAATAGAAAACTCATTTCATTGGAAAGAACATCAGAAATTGAGTATGTAAACATCTTTTAATTTTTGAAATCAGCTATTATGTTTTATTTATGAATTATTTCCCATTTTTCATGATTTTAGCCCAGAAAAGGGCTTTTTCGCCCCAAAATACACATATGATATAGGAATTCGAATTTGAAACTCATTTATTCGAAAGAGCATCAGAAATTAAGTAAATTTACATCTTTTTATCTCTGTCATCATTTTTAATGCAAAACTTATAAATTATTTCCAGTTTTTCATGATTTTTGCATAGAAAAGGGTGTTTTACCCCCAAAATATCGCAACTGCCACATATCTCAGAGGTCTATCAAACTTTTTCTGTAATACTAGCCCATAGTTAATAACTTTAGCATAGTGGTTTGCTTTAATCATAAAATTCCCACAGCATTACATAGGGCACTCCGCTAAATAGAGATATTCAGGTGAAATTTGATACACAGCTTACTCTTGGATAGTTACAGAGCAAGTTCAACTTTCGTCACACTTGATCTATTTTTCAAGGAGTTATGCCCCTTGATGACTTGGAAAATTCAGTTTTCCAGACTTTCTTCTGCAACAAATAGATATATTCAGGTGAAATTTGTTCTCAGCTTAGTCTTGGATAGTTACAGAGAAAGTGACTTTTGTCACGCTTGACCTCATTTTTGAGGAGTTATGCCTCTTGATGATTTGCACAATTCAGTTTTTGTCAGTTTTCTGGACTTTTTTCTGCGACAAAATAGAGATATTCAGGTAAAATTTGATACTCAGCTTAGTCTTGGATAGTTACAGAGCAAGTTCAACTTTCGTCACGCCTGACCTCTTTTTCGAATCATAAAAAGAGGTAAAACCTCAGAACTGAGCTGCACGGTTTAATCAAAACTCATGTTTTATTGAAGAGTAATTCATAGACAGAGTTGCAGGACATATATATATGCCGCCGGTAGGGGACTAATATCGCTCAGCGATCATAACATTTTTTATTTAATAAATGTTATATTTATTCAACACTAGCTTTCTCCAAACTTTTCTTTTGTTTTCTTTAAATGTTATTATCTTTTTGGTATCACAGACAAAACAATCTGGAAAATTCGAACACATATTTTTTGTAAATTTTAACTTGGGTATCATCGGGGTGTATCGATACTTGGATTGCAAAATAAAATATTGTGATGCAACGATGTATCGGAGTATCGTCCCAGCCCTACTTTGGGGGCATTCCTGTTTCACATTTAGTTTTTCTAAAATTTGGTCAAGGTCAAAAGTAATGTCATCAACTGAAATCTCCAGTTATGAGGCATCTTCATGTAAAATATCATAGGCCTACCTCTCATCGTTCATGAGATTATGACCTAGATAGTAGATTACAATAAGTTTACATAGACATGGACAGTCTCTAAATGAATATTTTTTCAGCATAACCTATCGAGGAACAATAATTTCACTATATCATTAAATACGAAATGTACCTACACATATATCCTGGGTGTATAGCTCTAGCAATAGTTCTATGGCCTCTCTCATCCAAAATTTGAACAAAACGATCAAACCAGTCTCTCCTATAACGTGGAATCCTATCAAGAAGATACAATACGGCTCTAGTACGTCCATATAGTGACTGTGTGGCATTGATGACTTCTCTATCACTTGGCTGGATAAGATCCCCTAGATAAGGACATAAGTTAACAGGATCCAGGGTTTGACAGAGTTCCACAGTAAAAATGTCCAGAATTGCCTCTTGATGAAACCTGGCTTCCTTCTCCAAACCTTCTCCTTTTATGATTTGTTCCAAGTCTTCATATCCTAAATACATGTATAACAAGAGTTTAAAGAATACAACAATGCTCAATGGAAACAAATGAATGTCTCAATATAAGAGAATCAAAGGAGCAACTTCAGAGAATTTCAATTTCCTGCTTTAGTAATTAAGCTATCCCATATCTTTGTTATACATATTTAAGAAATAACAACTAGCTAGCCGTGGTTTAATGTCCAGTAATTCCACGAGTCACATGAACCTATCAAATTATCACCGACCCGCGAAGCGTCAAACTTCTTAACCGGATGCGGACACGGACACGGACGCGGACACGTACGTGGACGCGCGGGGGTATAGCATAAGCTCACTCAACTTCGTCAAGGTGAGCTAAAAACTAAATCAGCTTAAAATGCATCAAAGATGCAAAGTGCCGAGTTGCAAAACTTGAATGTAAGTATGAATATGCAGACTTAAAATATACATAAATTGTATAACTATATGGCCTCGGCAGATGGGAAACATCACAAGCGCGTTTCATTTTGATACACATTGATATATAATTCAGAAACCATTTTCAATTACCCGAGTCCTATGAATTTGACCTTTGATCTTTTGATCCCAAAATCAATAGGGGTAATCCTTGCTTCATTGAAAACATTTCTGACAATGTTCATTATTATAGGTGCAATACATGCTCAAATATGGTCCCGAAATCATTTAAAATCATCAGAGTCCTATGACCTTGACCTTTTGATCCCAAAATCACTAGGGGTCATCATGGGTAACATTTCTGGCACATTTCATGATCATAGATGCAATACAGGCTCAAATATTGTCCAGTAACCATTTTCAATCATCAGTGATATGAGCTTGACCTATGACCTTTTGACTTCAAAATCAATAGGGGTCATCCTTGATTCATGGGAAACATTTCTGGCAAATTCATGATTATAGGTGCTTTACAGGCTCTAATATGAACCGGACACCGTTTTCAATCATCGGAGTTCTGTGACCTTGACCTTTGAACCAATAAATCAATAGGGGTCATCCTTGATTCATGAATAACATTTCTGGCAAGTTTCATGATCATAGGGCTCTAATATGGTCCGGAAACCATTTTCAATCATCCCGAGTCCTATGACCTTAACCTTTGACTTTTTGACCTCAAAATCAATAGGAATCATCCTCGATTGATTGGAAATATTTCTGGCAAGTTTCATGATCATAGTGCAATATAGGCTCTAATATGGTCTGGAAACCATTTTCAATCATACGAGTCCTATGAGCTTGACCTTTGACCTTTTGACCTCAAAATCAATAGGGGTCATCCTTGACAAAGTGATCCCTAAGTGTTGCTATGCTTCACAGGCGACACAATAAACTAAAGCGAATACTCCCAATTTTGCAAAAATGTTGCAATAGTCATTTTGCAAAAAATTCCCACAGCAAACATAACCACATTTACAGTACTGTCATAAGGAACCTTTACATATATAGTTTTTATCCTTAAAGGCCTGGGACACATAGCTCAGGTTTTGTCTACACACATGCACCTGTGACAGCTATTGACATAAAGCTACATGTGATACAAGCTCCCTGGATCTTTGTCTCAGCAAGCTATAAATATTAAATTTGAAAGAATGCCATTCTATTTTTTCACCACTATTAATTTCTCATTCAATCTTTTGCTTACACAATCATACGCACAATCATCATTAAAATCTTACCAGAATGTTGTAAAGCTTCCATGAATCTGATCCAACAAAGATTGTCTGTGCTCTTCTTCAAAGCTTGTAACAGAATCTCGATACTCCCCTTTGTTGTGTCACTACTCAGTATCCTCTCTTTTGTTTCTAAAAAGATGTGCGTGTGAAATAATGAAGTCCTGCAGTCAAAATAATGGCAGAAAAAACTGAAGTATGTCTTGAAATATGACTTGTTGAGAAGTTAATGCTTCAAACTATTTTTTATGAAATGTTAAGAAATTCTAAGAAGGGCATTGCAAAAAAAATCAACAACAAAAGAATCACTGTAAAGAGATATCTAAATTTTCTTTCGAGGCTGAAATCATCCAAGTCTCAAAGACAGCCCTTGTTAGAAAAATTATTTAAAAATCTTATTACATGTACAAGGAATGGACATGTGAAATGTCGAAGTTCCATCACATCGAAAGATATGTCACCGTATGCAAGATTTTTGACAAACAAACAGTCAGGCAAACATTGAGACATAAATCACAACATAGGATAATTGATGGGATTATTGTCATACAGAAACAAAATTAAGTCAAATCAAGTACTAGTAAGTTTTTTATACATTCATCTTAACTTGACTGCAATGGATATTTGAATAAAGGCAACACAAGTGTAGCATCCCCTTGCAGCTGCATATTCCATCAGTAAAAGATTTTGAAATAAAGTCCACACTGACTTCAACCTTGAAAACCAATAGGTTCATCCTCTAAGGAATATTTGTGGAAGGTCTGTAGATCTCATGATGATTGCTTCGAATTCCATGCCGTTCACTAAGTCCACAGTGACCTTGACCTTTGACCATGAAAATCAATAAGATCCATTCTCTCCCTAGGGGGAACACTTGTTGAAAGTTTGATCTTATGATGATTGCTCTATGCTGTTCACGATTATTTTAAGCCTAAGTCCATTTTGACCTTGACCGTTGACCTTGAAAATCAATAGGGTTCATCTATTGCAAGGGAGGACATTTGTGGAAGGTTTGGTGATCATGATAATTGCTATGCCTTCCATGCTGTTACAAGGATTTTGAGCTTAAGTCCACTGTGACCTTGACCTTTGACTTTGAAAATCAATAGGGTTCATCCTCTAACCATGGGGAACATTTGTGGAAGATTTGATGTTTCTGTGATAATTGCTTTGATTACCATGCTGTTCACAAGTAAATCTGGACATACACACACCCTTTGCATGTATACGGAGACACAGCAACAATGATATATCCCCTATACAGCAGAGTTGTGAGTGGAAAATAAAATTCCAGGTTTATGAAGCCCAACTTTTATTTAACGCTCAATATTCAGGTGTGATTAGCATACAGACACACTTGCATGGATCAGTGCTGAATATTCTTGCATTATGTCCAAAACTGAGATACCCCCTCCCTTCCTTGCAAACATAGCTGGGCAATTCAAGCAATAGTTGAGATGCAGCATTGGATACATGAATTAATCAGCATCCCTAGATGGATAATTTGCAATTTTGCATCAGTAACGCTTGTAGAGCATGTATGTTATGAATCCAAAAAGGTTGACTAAATCAAACAATCAAAACATGTTGTGAAAGGAATACTGACCTTGACTTTTGACCCTAACATAAATAGGCATCATCCTGCATGTTCAGTATCAATGCATCAAAATTTTGTTTGAATATGATGAAAGCATTCAGGAGTTATTATCTGGAAACCAATATTTTCAAAACTTTATTTTTCATAAAAATGACCTTGGCCTTTGACCCAATGACATCAAAATCAGTAATTAAGCTTTTTCTCCACCTAATAATTAGGCATATATCCACCTATTGACTTGATGGGTGAGAGAGTTCTTGAGTTGGCATTTGCATACTTTAAAACATGTGAAAGAATGATAGACAAAGCAAACTTTCACTACATGGTGCAGATATAAAAATTAGATCAAATTCAAGGTCAATGACCACATCATGACTTCAAGATGACCCAGCGTTTCATTTTTGGTGCGTGTGACATTTGTAGGACATGGGTTTTTTGAAAAGAACTGATGCCTGGTCCATTAAAGATACAAGCATAATACAACTTTTCTAGCCTCTCTCATGCTACCATGGCTACTGTCTAATGGAGCTCAGAAGTTCCAGGTTACTTTGGGGTCAATAGTTCCCAAGCTTGTCTGACCTTCAATTTGAATTCTCATATAAAATACATGTACCTATTATTTCTACTCAATAAAACTTGTTCATCAAACCTTTATCCAAGATATCTGCCATGTAAGGATAGACCAGCTTGCCATCCACCTGTTTGGTTATATGGTCTTTAAAGTATGTGTCGATTCTATGTTCCAGCTCTTGATTAGATGTCAATCCACCTCCTTGATCTTCTTCTGTCAGTGAGCTTGCCATAATTAGGATAGATCCTTCAGAAATATATCAAAGATTCAGCAAGTAATAGACATGAAACCCCTCCCTTTTTCGATTTTGCCACCATTTTTTTTCTTTTCATTTATCCATCTCTTCTATCTGTGAAAAAATATGGCTATTCTTATGTGACCAGTATTGTAAATCCACGTCACTCTTTCACATTGAGATTCAGCTAAGTTCAGTTATATACTTCTTGTCATCTGCATGGGAGATTGAATCTATATGTATGTAAAGTATATAATATGGCCAAAAATTATCAACATGCATGAAATGTAAGTAGATTAACATCTTTACCTTTCCAAGTTCGCCAGTTCCCTCGTCTCTTCTCAATCTAGTTGCAGGGTTACATAACAAATCGTTTTATACTATCAGTGATAATTTCACACCGTAAAATCCCGATAATAATAGTCCGTCGGTCGAAGAGATAATATTTACCATAGAAATCCAACTTTTACTTTCGATTCTATATTTCCCACAAAGACTGGGGAAATCCAATGGAAAATCTCTATGGATATATACTAAAAATGGATATACTAAGAGAAATATCGTTCTGCTTTCTTTTTGTGGGTAACACTTTGATTACCTCATCAAGGTCGGGAAGAGCGGAAGGGGGTGCTAAAAATGACTATTACACTTTACAGTTTATCGATGTTTATTATCAACTTCTCAATTATCAGTCCTATCACGAGCTACGAAATGAATACCACCTTTTGTAAAATTAACTTTGATTATTGTTACATGTATATCCTCTTCCATCGTGTGGACCCCTTTTCTCACTCTCAGAGCGATGAGGCGGGGGTCCACACGATGATTCTCTTGCAACAAGTTGAAGCATCCTATGTAGAAACAGGAAAGGGTTCTTTTACCCACATGCAACAGAGGATTTTCGACTAGAACATTAACATATTCTAATCTAAGTTTTTAACAAAAACTATCAGTTGATAATACGGTAAATGAAGAATGGTTTCATTCTAAAAATATAAGTTGATACAAGGTAATTCCGTTTTCGTCTCCGAGGCTGGATTCCAATTCACGGGACTCTGCGAGAGGAGCGCGACGTGTGTTTAAAATTAAACTCCGATGTTTTCCAGTTTGACATAAACGTAAAAATATACAAGGAAATAAGAACATAATCAAATTCCGCTAGAGTGACAGATACCTAAATTTATCAGCACCGATTAAAAAATCGGACATTTCGATCGCATTTGCATAAATATGCAATCTCTCACGAAAGTTCTCGCGGGCTTAGATGGAGGTTTTTTTTTTCGTCGTTGAAGACCATGGTCATATCCCCCCTGTATGTGTAGAGAAAAAGATTAAACTTATAAAATTGCATCGACAACACTTCGCTATCAAGCCCATTGTTGTGAAGGGGGGAGGGGGGTATACACCAAACCTGTTGAACACCCATTCCTACAATTTATGAAATCCTGGATCCAAGAAGAGAGGAAGAATAATCTGTCGATTCAGTCTTCTTTACATGTACATTTTGTATCTTAGAAAAGATTTCCATGCTCTCAGTTAAAATAAACAAGTCTCCTGTCAAAGGATCGGTTCCCTACCTACATGAACGTGTACCTGCTGTGAATAGTGTAATTTTGTTTATTTTGTGAGTATGAAGGGGGTGTTCCGCTTATTAGATTTCTACACTTTTGGTAGTATTAGGACCGGAACATACCAAAGCCCGTTACACAAGGTTTCTGGATTGAAGAGTTAGCGGATATCAGAAACGTCAAATTCTTAATTAACCATCAAACATCATTTCCTTGAAGTTCATGGCATTATAAATTGAAAACCAGTAATCTAATTTTAATGAAATTTAAAGGAAAACTCAAGTTTTAATGAAACATTACGTTAGATATAGGTTAAGCTACATCTATGGTGGTGGCGGTGGCGATATATATATATTAGAAATTTTTAATTCAAGAAACGGTGCTTATCAATTTCTTTTAAAGTTCTTGAATGAAATAGTCTGAAGGAGGATAATGTCTCAAACCAGGGACGTATATATACATCCCTACTCAATGCTTCATCAAACCTTTGTTATGTAATATTTCATCCAATACCGCTGTATAAATGTAATGTTGAAACTTTAATTCAAGTTGCAAAATACAATGTTGCAAGTCGTCTACTCGAATGATTTTATAAGGAGAATACATGCACTTTATCAGTAATTTTAAATGTAAACATACTTGAGGGATATTTCAAAAGTAAGAATAACTGTAATACTTGCATATGTGTAAGATCAGCAATAAGCATGATTCTTTCCCAAATAAGCATACATTATTCTTTTAACACAAAAAAAAAAAAAAACGTAGAAGTCACGAGACAAATGGTATTAAAATAAAAATTTATTGCAACCAAGCACCATCAATTACTAACATTTGCTTTCAAACTAGTTGGTATGTACTATAACATGTAAACGTAACACTGTGTTATAGTTGGTATGTACTATAACATGTAAACATACACTGTATTATAGTTGTATTGTTAACTTAAATCAGCTGATAGAGATGGTTATTATGGGGTTTCAACAATGAATAAATTCCTGGAGCATCTTGAAAACTGGTACCACACTAATGAAAAGTAATTATACTAAAAGTGCCGTCTTTGTACATTATTCATGGTTTTCAGAGTCAGTAGACAGACCAGGATCCGATTCTTCAATGATGCCTTACAAGTATGTATACAATAGTGATTGTTTTAAAACAAATTGAAACAATGATGGGACTTTCAAACTTCTTAACAAATAAAAATTTTATAGGATACAAATACAAATTATTTATTAAATGCAGTTGTGAGTTTGATACAGTATATACTTGTTATGAACAATATGTATCGCTATGCTTCACAGACGACACAAAAAAAAAACACAAAAACAATATTCTTTAACAATTTCAAAATGTTTTATAGTATCGGCTTACAAACAATGCATTCATTCAAATTGGAAGGAAAATAGACGGCTATGGAAAATTAAAATAGAGCTACTAACACATCAAAATATTAAATGAAACTGTCTTTTTAAGTACAATGTACCTTCTTATAAAACCATTTCAAATTTTTCTTTCAAAAACAGTTTCTGTGAAACATTCCTACCTCTGTCACTATTTACTCATTTACATCTTCCATCCTTATGGTTAACTTTGATTGTATTCTGGTTTAAAGAAAGCACATTCATGTATAACCACAAAATATCTTAGGACTGACAAGTGAATAGCAGACAGACAGACAGACAGGCAGACAAAGTGTTAAGTTTTATATGTTATGTCATCAGCTGACTAGGGCATGATCATGATAAATATTACTAAATATACACTGTATTTGAAATTTAAACATCTGCTTAAAACTTTATAAATTACACACAACATACATTAAATAAGACAAGATAAATAAAATCGTGATAGTACCTCAATTTATGTACATGTATTTCATGTTAAAGTCACTTTCTCCCTCAAAATATGCAACTTAATTTACAATATATTTAAAAATCAAAGATTAACAATGTAGAGTTTTTCAAAAATGTTGATTGAAACAATTTTTTTTCATGAACGTAATCATTCCCTTGTAATCATTTCCATTCTTATTTTATTTAATAAACAAAATAATGCAAAAAATCAAAGAAATAGATTACAAAATCACCATTTGATAAAGAAATTGCAAAATTGAACATTTTGATTTGGAATCAAAGGCTGTAGATAACAAAGATAATTCTAAACAAAATGAATCTGAATAACCATATACTGTTATTTAAATACTACTTACCAAATGCATCTCAATTAAAACATACTTGGAAAAATACTGAATAAAATCTTATATTCTTAATATATTTAGATTTCTATGTTCATTACCAATATTTACTTTATGGAAAATAACTTGCAATTTATTTTTTCATCTATCAATCTGTAAAGAGCAAAAAAAAAACAGTATTTAACTACAAGAGTAAACTCCCCGATCTTTAGCTGCTCTTACGAGTTAGCAACCGACATTTTTCTGCTGTAGCAGAATTTCATGAATTGTAATTCACTATGCAAATGTGTTAAAATGAGCTTTAATCTCTTTTTAAAATATTAATTTCTTACAAACTCACAGCACTTACATATAAATTGACTCGCATAACTTTTGCATCAATAGTGTAAGTGGATTTCAAGATGAGAAGTTCATGATTGTGATAATGCTTTATTTCCCTAATTATGCACCTTCATTTGCAGATAATGGATATTTTGATTTCTACATCCTCTTCTATAGGATAGATTAAGGTCACATGGCTGTATAAGCCAATCAAATTTGTAACACACCTCAGGTCACGAAAATTGACGTCAGAGCTACCATGTGTTTACTATGAAATGTTGACAATGACAAGCATTATAAACTTGAATTTGATATAAGTATAATCTTTGAGGATAGACGAAGACATTTCAGAAAATAATACATATGTGAAATCATTCTTTATATCAAATTTGATGCGATTCTCACCATGGGGGTCCTAAGAGGTAATCATACACGCATGTACGTAAACAGAGGGTTGTGTACTTTATGTGTAATTATTTTTCGATTTATAAACACAAGGTATACTTTTTTTGTACTTGAAATAAAGAGTTAAGATCAGACTTCAAGACTAGATAGGTGAAAGTGTCCACAATTTTTTTATAAGAAAGAAATGTCACTTATAATTTGGTTGAAAACTGCATAAAATCTTATACAGCTTTCACACCTTAAGAGCGCATTGGAATGTATGTGTAAAATTTGTGCAGAACGAACGCTTGTGGTGTCAATATTTCAAAATTTCGACTCAATTATAAATGTTTGATATTGTCTGGTCAATTTCAATGATAATTCATGTGTAACACACAACAAGGACTACATGGAATTAAAGAAAAGGGGGGAGGGGTGTTCTTCAACCCCCTTCCCGCCATTTTCATTCCTCTAATAAATATGGAAAGTAATATATTTTATCGCCGTAATGATTCTATTTGTCTTGGTAACTATTCAAACATGGAATTTTGTTGAAAATCAATTACAAAATAAGGCTGTAAACTCCGTTAAACGAATATATTGGACATATCTTTAAGAAAATGGACGCGTGCAGTTAAGGGGGTAGGGGTTATGTTTTGTGAATTACGAGCTGCTATTTGATTAGATGCATTATCTTATGAGCTGTGAATCTTGTATATATGTTTTAAAGATAAAACAAACCAAAATTTATGAAAAAAAATTAAACACTTTTTTTTCTCAATTTTTAATTGCATTTTCCTATGTTTTCTAACTTTCACTTACGGACACCTGAATCGAGCTCATATTATTTTCAAATATAAACAAAAAGCATTGATAATGATAAATCTAGTCATTAGAAAGTTAAATGAAGATCATGTGACATAGTTGATGCAAATTTGTGTTTCTAAAAACGAATAAATGAGGAAAATTAAAAGCAAGGAAAATTGTGTATTTCGCCAGCTTTTACACAATAGGGTTACCTCCGATAGCACCGTATTTCATGGAGACGGATGAACATATTTTGTTGAAACTTGGAACATGACAAAGGTAGGTATTGATGTACATAATAACATTGTGAAGTTGATTCAGATGTGAAAAGGTGAGCATCTTAAGGTCACATGGCTGTATAAGCCAATCAAATTTGTAACACACCTCAGGTCACGAAAATTGACGTCAGAGCTACCACGTGTTTACTATGAAATGTTGACAATGACAAGCATTATAAACTTGAATTTGATATAAGTATAATCTTTGAGGATAGACGAAGACATTTCAGAAAATAATACATATGTGAAATCATTCTTTATATCAAATTTGATGCGATTCTCACCATGGGGCCCAAGAGGTAATCATACACGCATGTACGTAAACAGAGGGTTGTGTACTTTATGTGTAATTATTTTTCGATTTATAAACACAAGGTATACTTTTTTTGTACTTGAAATAAAGAGTTAAGATCAGACTTCAAGACTAGATAGGTGAAAGTGTCCACAATTTTTTTATAAGAAAGAAATGTCACTTATAATTTGGTTGAAAACTGCATAAAATCTTATACAGCTTTCACACCTTCTATAGGATAGAACCATCTCATTTACCCTTTCATTTGTAACTGAATAAAAATACATATAATTCAATCATTTTAAGGAATTTTCACCTAAAACAGCTGGAAAAATACAGCACTTAATCTGAGGAATCAAAATAAGATAGTTTTTACACAGAATTACTTCTAATTTAGAAACACTTTCAGCAAGGAAAAATGAAGTATTTTCTTCTCAAAGTTTTTAAAGTAGTTTCCATGGAATTAGGCGACATGAAAAGAAAATAGCTTCACATGTTCATCAAAATGAGAGAGAAACTCTGTATATATTAGGAGAACAAATTCAAACATCAGTCAGCCAGGAAGATCAGCAGCTTGGCTTTTAATTCAAACAAAAATGAAACAATAGAATTTAATAAAGCTAACATAAAAATCAACAAGTTCAACTGATGGATTAGAATAAACAGTATGAATGGAATTTCAAACATCCAAAGATTAACTTGTACATGTAAATGGAAAGCATGAATTTACATGTACGACCTCATTCACCATTTCATTCAAATTCGTTCATTAAATCATTCAGTCATGGATGGAACAATTGCATTACATTTGATGAATAAACATGATTTATGATTTCCAATGAATGAAAATTTAAGTACCCTATCCATAATCAATGCATGTGGTGCATGTAATATAATCCAATAGAATGCAAATCAAGAATTTGAAAATAACTTTTTCAAAATATCACCTAGATACTTTAATTAGATAATAATTAGATGAATAAAATATTTCATGTAATACTTCATATATATGTATATTTCTAATAATAATTGATTCATCAAAGGCAGAAATCATCACAGATAATTTTCAAATTTCATTCCTATAAAACAATTCCCTTTTAATGTAAATTATCAAACTGTTGATTAAAATTTGATTTACTTTCCCATTTGAGCCCACAGAAAAGACAGAAATAAAGCTAATGGTGAAAAAAGTTTCTAATTTCTTTATGATGATACAATCAATAAAAACGTTTTCTTGAATAATCTGAATTTTTGTTGAAAATAACATATCCTACGACACCACAAACAGCTAAACCGAGGATGGACAAAACAATAATGATGAAGATCTTCCATCCCGACCATCCTCCTCCCGACATAAACGCCCCCTTAGGATCTTCGATGTGATCTGTAAATAAAATGTAAGGTTTAAGTAGAAACTGAACTGACATAAACGCCCCTTGAAATCTTTGATGTAATCTGTAAATACTACATGTATAGAGGATTTATAATTATAATTTCTTTACATATAAATCTGTAATTCATTTAGGGATTAACAGATTATATATACATATACTGTACATATATTTCAAAATCACTTTCAGACTACAAACAATCAAATCACTTAATGTTGGGGGACACATGACAAAGAAATCTGGACGTAGCAAAAAGAAAACAGTGACTATTTGTGTTTACCATTTTATGTATCCTTTCCATGAGAACTGGCGAAAAATATATTGTCCAATTTTGAGGATTGGTCAATATGGAGAACATAATAATCATAACAATTAGCTTTGAATCATACGTGACCTACTATATTATATAATCATAGTAATTTGATGAGGTTGATAATTGGAATTATAGACCTGGATAAAACATGTTGACCAAGGACGAAGTCTGAAGTCATTATGATTTATTCAGGTCTATAATTCCAGGTACTGACTGAATTAAAGTGCTACAATAGTCTTATTACTTTTCTAGTTTTTAAAATCAGTGCGTCATTGCTTTGTACGACAAACATTCTCCATTATAACATCATATGTTCTAAAAAGCCAAATGATAACAGGAAAATAATAATATGCATTATATCAAACAGAAAGTAAGAGAATATCTCATACAAATCAGTTGTGCTGTTATAAACTGCTTTTGCATTTCATATTTTAGGAAAACTTGAACTTGTTAATTTTTCTATTATATGGCCTAAATAATATTACCTCTAGGTGCAGCAAAGAAATCAGCTGAAGGAAGGCCCCTATAATCCGAGGAATCTTCTTTCTGTAATACACACAAACAGTAAATGTTATCATAGAGTTATCAGTGTTAAAGACAAATTCTTGTTAATCAAATTTGTATTTTCGTGGGAAAAGTGTTCCATTATAAAATACAGAACCTGCATTTATGAAAGTACATGTAAATAATGAAGGTGAATGATATGAAAATGTGATAGATATTGCTTACTTCAAAGAGATTGAGGTCTTTTAAAAACGAGAAAGGTGATTTTACCTTTACACATCACACAGTGAATTATAGACAAAGTATATCTGATTCATTTATGCATCGTAATATCGTATACATAACATGTAATTAAATTTAAATTCAGCAGACCCTCCTTCTTATCAACCATTGGACATCCTTAAAGGTGTTCAACACAAAGTTGCTACACTCTGACAGTCTATGTGGCATCTTTACCTTGCATACGAAGCAGGTCCCTCATAATCACCATATTGACACCCTGAATACTTTCAATTCTTTTATTGTCTCCATGTATTTTCTCAGTAGATTTGTCACCATGGTGATACATGTACATTCTGCTAGGCAAAGTCGCTATGCAGTGTACAGGGTGTACCAACTCTATATACAGGTATATACTTGAGCATCCAGGAAAGAGATATACAGTTCTAGCAGTAACAATAGTCTATTTTCCAGAAAATATTTATGACCGTTTTAAACCTTGATTTTATATGCACAGACACTAGACATCACATCATTTGGCAACATTTTGAATTGTGATGTCATATTTGATCTGACTTTATGCGTTCTTTTGTTTTCTATTTTGACATCACAATGAAAATATTGCCAAATTTTGTGATGTCTTGCATCTGTCCGTCCAAATGAATCCACGGGAAAACCAGCTATTGATGATTGAACTCTTACCTTTGTTATAGAATCCAATTCATATAACTTCAAGGATATAATATCATGGTTATCTACAATGTACACATATAATACATTTGTTATTTACATGTAAATCTCATCCGAGAGTTAGTACTCTGTATTTCCAACTGTGAATTTAATGCAGAGAACCTCTTTTCTATGTACTAGATTTTTATCATTGGCATTAAAAAATATAAGGAATACAACATTTATTTAAGAAATGACTGTCTTACTTTTGGTGTTCATGGGTGTATAATTCTGGTTGGACCCGTGCAAATTCCGTGAATCCAAAGCGATTCTCGGAAAATTTGCACGTGTCCAACCAGAATTATACACCCATGAACACCAAAAGTAAGACAGTCATTACTTATATTTACATTTATATTAATTATCGGTCATTTTTATTTGCATGCACATCGCACATTTTGCCGTTAACAGCGTTAAATGTATATTAATGTTTGTAAATTCTCCCTACATGCAAAACTTGAACGTGACGTCACAATAGCAACCCAAGTTATTGGAATATAATTCTAGTTGCCTAAGGGGCGTTTAACATGGGGAAATTACTAGTAATGTAAATATAAAACTTTGTTAATTTGACTTGTTTTATCACCTGTAGCATTAGCAATCCTTACAAGAAAGAAACATCATTAGCCATTTTGTCACTGTTTACATGTATATCATCTTTTAAGCATCTCTGTACTTACAGTAAGTATGAACAGTTCGTCAGTACATTTTGTACATGTTCAGTATAACTGAATTTTTGTGAGTATCAAATTTCGTGATAAACGAATAGTTAACTGTAGATACATGTACATGTAATGTATATGTAATGTATATCCTATCCTTTATGATGAATTTACACATATTTACTTAACTATTGTCAAGGTGCTAACTAAATCATGTTCATAACCTTTAATAAACAACTGGATATACCCATTACGAAAACTCTTGAAGGTGCAAATTTTCTTAGGTGATATAAAAGTTAAACACCTCATTTATTTTGGTCATCTCCGACACTGAAATTAAAGTAATTTCAGTATTTCAGACACTTAAAATGTACTCTATTCTCTGACATCGAAATTCTAAAATTGTTGAATTGCATACTTATGGCTCCCTGTCAGTCTATCTGACCTTGCCATACCTCTCTTACAGATGGCTTGCAATTTGAGGTAAAGAAATATACAAGTTTCAGCCATCACAGAGTACAGATCCAAAGTTATCAAGCTATCTGGCAAGGGTGTTTGTATTAATGATCAACTGATTTCAAAAATGTGCTTAACTGTTTTAAAAATTACCAATAGCTGCACTAACAGTATGTGTAACAAACAGAGATTAAAATTAATTGTGATGAAATTGAAGGAAAATGGAGGAGAATCGAATGTTTAATGGGAAATTTGAACAATCTATATCACAGAAATATAACAGACAGAAATTTGCCACATGATGCCAGATTTTCATTACTTTACATAGCATCTTTACCTGCTAAATCACCAGTAGCTGCACTTGCACCAAAGAAATATCCTATAGGTAGCTTAACACCATGTGCCACAAAACATTCCTTCCATCCATTCTTTCCGTCTGTATCTAAGGATACCTGTAAGTAACATATTACACCGATAGTGTTCATTGATGGATCAATGATACATGTATTATAACCAATTTATAAATTCCTTTTCTCTCAGATTTCAAGGCTTCTAGTGACATGACTCATATTCCAATCTGAACTTCTTGATTCTTGATTCTACTAGCTACTTGTATACATATTTCAAGAAATGAATTAATTCTCTGTAACAGCTCAAGAAATAAATTTATTCTCTGTAACAGCTTTTCCTATAAATTTCTGGAAAAAGCAAAGAGGAAGCAGATAGAAAACAGATACGGTCATCACTAAAGTCACATGTGAATATTTACATTACTAGTAGATTCCCCATGTTGAATGCCCATTAGGCAACATAGCTGTCAAATGACACGATTTCGGCAGGTCAGTCCCACTTTTTTACCCTTTGACCTGATTATTTTTTATCACCCACACGGGTCATGTCTTTCACCCGATTTTTCGTTGTTGACCCGAGAATCACCCGATTCCGATTTGGTTCTGTCTATTACTTGGGACTTTAAATTTCCAGCTCTGACTTTTCAATTAAAACACCTGCAGTTACAGGTAAATTGGGTTGTTTGTTTAGTGATATGGGAAGTAATTAGCCGATTTCATGTTGTTTTAACGACCTGGGCTTGGATTATTATGGGAATGTCTATGGGAAGACGATTGTAAACACAGAGACTTATGCAGAGGAAATTAAGGGACAAATGTTTTTATAGTGTTTAAAACAAATGCACTTTGTTGAAGCAGTGAAATGTAGAGTTCATTTTACACAAAATCTTTATCATAGACAATACCTAAATAAAAATATATCTAATATCTAACCTAGCAAATTCAACTACATGTACATGTATATGAACCTTCAGGTCTTTAATAAGTCTTTAATAATTAATAAGTCCTAAAATGTAACACGTGCTACATTATCATGATTATGCAGTATTGCAATTTAAATAAATGCTTTACATGTCTTACAATAAAATTGAACTTTATTGACCTGTATTTTTTGGGGGGCCGGGGGGGTAAATTTTATTCATGAAACAAGCAAAAGGTCGCGATTTTGTTTCGCGCGCTATGACCCTCTTTTTCATTTCCCAAAGAGGGTCATTGACCCTCTTTTGTCTGAAAAAAGTTGACAGGTATGTTAGGCAACTGGAATTATATTCATATAAATTGGGTTGCTACTGTAGAATTTACCAACATTGGAATACTTTTGATGCTGTAATTCGCTGAATATGCGATGTTCGTGCAAATATTTAGCAAAAATGTAAATATAAGAAATGACTGTCTTACTTTTGGTGTTCATGGGCGTATAATTCTGGTTGGCACATGTGCAAATTTTCCGAAAATCGCAAATTTGCATGTGACCAACCAGAATTATACACCCATGAACACCAAAAGTATGACAGTCATTTCTTAAAAATATGAATGGTAAAGTTACAATATTCTCTATTTAACAAACTGCTTTAATGGATTAATCAAAGCTCAGATATGAATTTTCAAGTCTGTAAAATATCTTACTCAATAATCTTACTTTGAGAATATTATCTTGGTATCTGATAGCTGCATATGTGTCGTAATCTTTATTTCTGAATTTAGCTTCACATCCCGCTAGTTCCGTGTGCGTTCCGTCTCTGTCATAGTCGTAGTGAAGTGTGCCGTTGTTTATCATGGCAGAAACATAAGGATGCTCATGCTGAAATAAAGAAAATAGAGTATATCACACATTTACATACAAGTTCACTTTTGTATGCACATGTAATCTTACATCAAGGGCTCTTGCGCCCATTTAAAAGAAGAGAATCATCCAAGTAAAATTATGACAAAGATGAATCATTACTTTAAATATGACTGAATAAAATACTTGATAGACTACTGAAATCGTCAATCACTTTAACTTACATTTCTTTATACCTTTATTTCAACAGATAAAAAACATGATATACTTGTCAAAATACCGTCTCCGTCGGTGTATTACCCGCTACTTTTTATGGCAATTTGCTAAAAAAAATCTTGAATGCGGTCAATACACTGGTTTAGAATATCGAGACCTTTTTTTCTGAACGGATAATTCGTCAATAGATCAATTTTGTAAGTATATTTTACTTTAATTCACGCTACCAGTCCGTGCGTAAGTAAACAATCGCGTTACAATAACATTTGTCCAAGTATTTACGGTACCTGGTCATCTAAGGTCAGATCGTACAAGTGCATGTACGTTAAATACCTGTATGTCTACCCCGAGGGGTGTTGAAGGACAATAGCCTTCACCGGTAGCAGTGCGGTCAAGCATGAAATTGATCTGTCACTTTTGACAGGTGTAGGGGGAAGTAAAATCTTCTCGAATAGGTTTATTCTAACGGTAAATTTCAATGGTCAGTTCAGTTAATTGATACGTAATACGGCTGTCAATCCTAAATCTTTCAATCGTACTATGGATTATTTTGTAATCGGTATCTAATTCAAGTCATTAGTCAATATAAATGTTATTAATTTCGGTCCATCAAAGCGATATCGGGCCATCATAGCGATCAAGAAAACATCTAGTAATTGCTTCATTATTTATTTTTAATTACGAGTACTATAAAAATTCAACTAATTTCAGGTTACTTATCTAATTAAACTATTTTCAAAAACGGGTACGTTTATATCTACAATTATAATTACCGAGCAGGCCGTTTCTTTGATATTTTTAATGTTAATATAGATTAATTGGGAGAAAACATCGGCGAAATTTCGATTTTTTTAAATGCGTATTATTTACTAGATTAGAGTTTTTTCCACGATTTTCAGCGCAATTTTTTGCCTGCGTGATATATACTCTTGCGGACTTTTTTCAGACGATTACGGTAATGTAAACTTACATTATGAGGTCCATTATGATTACTGTAAGTGTCAAACAATATGGCCATCCCTGTGAAGAAATCCTTGTTTCCAAACACAGGACCTAAAATTTACAACAAAAGGCATAAACGTAAAAGTAAGCCTAGTAGATTAAATAGTGATTTTTACAATATATTAAAAGTTTTTTATTTTCAGTCAGGATGAATCTCACTAACCAAATTGAAATGTAATAGCAGACATGAAGTACAATTTCAATGTCACAATACCTCTCTACATTTTTTCTAGATAACATGTAGCATTTTCAAAACTTTGTATGGTATTCAAGTTACCTGAAACTATACTTAGATTAAAAGGTTTCAAGATTTAAAAGTTTAAGAACAACAAGATATCATTACAAATTAGAATTATTTGAAGGTCAGGGAATAGGAGAGTCAAAGTGAGGGAGCTAAATTGGATAAACAGAACTGTATAAAATATTCACGAAATTTGAGAGCTTCCAAAGTTTTACATAAGACATACTATAAATAGAATCTTTTTAAAGTTACTTCAAATTCCTGAAAAAGAGTACAAGTGAAATGATAAAGGAGCTGATAAGATAAGGCAGTGATTTTTTTCAGTAATTTGGGAATGGGTTGGGGCCCGTGCAATTGGGAAAATTAACGATGTTTGGGAATATTTTGGGAAGTACTAATATAAAAGTAAAATGACAGTTTATACAATCAAGAGTTCAAAATTGAATGTTTAATAAATAATTTTCAGAATTAAATGTTTAATAAATAATTTTCTTCTAAATATGATTTTATCTCTTAAGCCTACAAAAATATGGCAAATAATTAGTAAATTTGCTACTTTTGAGCAGTAGATTTAACTAATTTCGGTAATTATTCCATCTGTATGTGATTGGGAAATTTTAGGGCCACAATTGGGAAAAAAAGATACTATTTTTCATTGGGAATGGGGTCGTATAACGGCCCCAAAAAGGGGCAAAAAAAATCCCTGTAAGGCGTAAAATCTGCCTGAAAAAGTGGAATTTTCAAAATGGGAATTTCAAGGAAATTCTTTCACAGAATTGATGCAAGTTCTTGGTTTCATCATAATCAGCATTTGGATCAGATTTATTGTGTATTGTTTTCCTAAATTTTGCGGCAAAATATGTCTTTTCTATAGAAATCAATGGGACATGGAAAAGTTTTTTAAAACATTGTTCCCCCCTTAGCTACAGAAGTAACAGAACGCCACTTTTACAGAAGGTGTATATCACTAATACACATCTTCTGACAAAGTGGGGTTCTGTAGCTAGGCAGGGGGGGGGGGGGGGGAACGGTGCCCCAGAGACGAAAAACTGAAAAGGGAGGGTAAGGGGCTATTTACAAATCTGTGTTCTAGGCCATAATATAAGCAAAGTTTCATTTTTTCCCCTTTAAAGTCATTCATTTATTCTAAACATGTTCACATGAAATGCACAAGATTTAAGAATGAAATTTTGAAAAAAGCATGCTGTTTATTTCTACACAGTGTGTATTTTGCGGTAAAATGCCTACTTTGTAGCCAATGAATACAAAATACAACTGTATTTCATACTCAATATTTTAAAATTTATGGATAAAGTTGAGACCAGCCTTTTAAATTTGATATCTAGTATCTTGTTTACACTAAAATATGTTTTGAAGTTTATACAAATCCATATTAGCTAAATAGTTCTTAATCTTCTATATTAGCTTCTTTTTAACATGGCTACCCCCTACTCTTTGAACTGTAATTTAAGTATCTTGAAATAAGCTTACCAAAATAAAAGTTGTATGAGGTATGCATAACATTTTAGGAATGATCAAGGTTTTCTTGTGTATAAATCATTGTGTAGAAGAAATACTTGATGAGATTCAGGGCTAAATACAGCCCTTATCTTATCAGCTCCTTCCTACCGTAGTAATATCTGACCATTTGTATAGTACATGTATACAAACTTTAAAAGATATGAATAATATACAGAGGATTTACATGTGTGAACAATATAATGAAATAGACCGATAAACCATACCCAACTGATTCCTATCTTTGGTGTACCAAATACCAAAGCCATCTCCGAACAGATTCTTCCCTGATCCATGAACCTTGAACTGAACATGAAGCTCCCAGTTCTTAATCATACATGGCTGAAATTGTAAAATATCTGTGACTGTATACAATGTACACTGTATGAATTAAGATTACCTCTGATTGCAATTAGACATACTTACTTTGTAAATTTAAGTGGAAAAAACTATCTATAGCAAAGTTGGTTTTGAAATCATTAAAAAATCACAATTAATTTAGTCCTTTGATATTGGTTTTGAAATCACAATTAAATTAGTCTTTTAATACTGCCATTCTTATTTTTCTAGACTACATATATGATGACACTTTCCATCCTATGTTCAGACAAGTAAAATTAACTAAAAGGCAAAACTGAGGATACATATTTGTGAACTTTATTACCTGTGTATTCCATATAGCACCTTGCCTACTTTGGTGGTCTGACGTTAGTCTTACAAAATTGTTTGTCACCATTGTGGTTCCCACAAAGTCCCACTGAGGCACAGCCAGGCCTGAACCTAAAAAGTAAACATCAAATTTTACATTTTGTTGAATGACCTACCGTTACCTTTACCACAAAAGACTTATTACATTTACTTATTAGGCTACAGTCTCCTTCTTACCATTGATTGTAGATCAATGAAACTTCTATTATTGACAATCAACAATGATGAATCGATGGCAAATTTTAATATCAAATATTCAAATGTTGACAGTTCAGAATAAAGTTTAAGTGCAAGCTTCAATTTGCCAAAATTACAATATCATTAGATCTATAACAAATAGACTTTTACGAAATGATAATTGGAAAACAATCGGAAATGGTAATTAACGGTAAAACTGATTGATTATCGATTCAAATCGAAAAATAAAATTCTATGAACAATGGAGTATAAAAGATAGAGAGTCTGTCCTTGTGTACTGGTACACACTTTTATTTTTTGAAATACCTTAACATTTCAAAATTTTGTCTACAATGTACTTTCAATTAAAACCAGAAGTCTCTGACGAGACTGTAGCTCTCCTGGTTGTTTTGTTTTAAAACATAAATTTCCTTTTAAAAAACAGCAACAACCAACGACCATAGCGAGCAGGTGCTCTAACAAATTATAGGTAGCACAACAAAACAACATATCCATTAGACTGCAACTAGAATATCACTCATATAACTCATAATATCTGAGATATAGTACATGTATTTCAAAAAAGAATGCCACACCCATTTTCCAAGATCCTAGGGGCCTGGGGCTTTTAGCTCAAATGAACTAAAAATGACACAACAAGACTTCAGATCCATAATATTGCATGAAGAATTAACTCAAAATCATTAATAGCTTATGAAGAGTAAAGAGCACAATTATATAGGAAAAAAATGACCACACCCATTTTCTAAGACCCTGGGGATCTGGGGCTCAAACAAAATATCAGGTTCACAACTACACCACAGACCCTTTATATTGCAAAAAGAATTAAGTCTCCATCATTTTTAGTTGCGAGCACAAGTATATTGGAGAAAATGAACACACCCATTTTCTAGGACCCTGGGGGTCAGGAGCTCAAACAAAATATCGGGTGCACAACAAGTCCACAGAC
The DNA here is from genome assembly GCA_028142955.1 of Pinctada fucata. NCBI lineage: Eukaryota > Metazoa > Mollusca > Bivalvia > Pterioida > Pteriidae > Pinctada > Pinctada fucata. Next base: position 60,765,316 of record AP027105.1, read on the forward strand.
ACATCATATTGCAAAAAGAATTAAGTCTCCATCATCTAAAGTTTCAGAGAAGTTGCAAGCACATAAGAGTTATATAAATGAAAATGACCACACCCATTTTCTAAGACCCTGGGGGTCAGGGGCTAAAACAAAATATCAGGTGCCCAACTTGACCACAGACCTATCATATTGCAAAAAGAATTAAATCTCCATCATTATTAGTGTCAGAGGAGTTGCGAGCGCAAGATTACATGGAGTTATATAGGAGAAAATGACCACACCCATTTTCTAAGACCCTGGGGGTCAGGGGCTCAAACAAAATATCAGGTGCACATCTAGACCACAGACCTATCATATTGCAAAAAGAATTAAATCTCCATCATTTATAGTGTCAGAGGAGTTGCGAGCACAAGATTACATAGAGTTATATAGGAGAAAATGACCACACCCATTTTCTAAGACCCTGGGGGTCAGGGTCTCAAACAAAATATCAGGTGCACATCTAGACCATAGACCTATAATATTGCAAAAAGAATTAAATCTCCATCATTTATAGTGTCAGAGGAGTTGCGAGCACAAGATTACATAGAGTTATATAGGAGAAAAAGACCACACCCATTTTCTAAGACCCTGGGGGTCAAGGGCTTAAACAAAATATCAGGTGCACATTTATACCACAGACCTATCATATTGCAAAAAGAATTAAATCTCCATCACAAGATTACATAGATTTTTAAGACCACGCCCATTTTCTAGGACCCTGGGGGTTAGGGGCTTAAACAAAATGTCAGGTGCACAACTAGACCACATACCAAGTAGAATACAAAAAGAATTAACTTTCTATCTCCTATGGTTTCAGAGGAGTTGCGAGCACAAGAATTGTTTACGGACGGACGTCGGACGAAGGGTGATGACATAAGCTCGACTGGTCAGAGACCAGTAGAGCTAAAAAAATAGATATGTGCAGAAATATACCTTACTTCAATACTGCAGCAACGAACCGAGTGGCCCAGCATGTTTACATTCATTTTCGACCCTAGGGCCAATAATGATGTAAACAAAGAAACTATTGACTGCTTGGTCAAATATTCAATTTATAGATATTTTTCCAATGGAAATTTCATACAGTGATACTGATAAGGGTATAACAATCAATTATATTATTCAAATATACATGTATAGATATATATGGCATATTTGACTTTACAACATAACATCAAGATTCCTTATGATTTTCATTTTTCTACTTCAATTTTGCTTTCAAAGTTTTATTTAAAAATTTAACAAGAGCCCCAGGGGGCACAACGCTCACCTGATACCCATGCACGCTCTAACTGACATACTGACATTGAATACTGATAGTGCCAGTACCAGGATTTTAGCCCACAACCTTTCTAAAAAAATTTTTGCCGGATGCAGAGAAGTGTTTTTTTTTCAGACAACCTTTAAAGGTACAAAAAAGAAAAAAATAGTCACATTTCAAAACAATAACTTTTTTACTGATTTGAAAAAAAAAACGGATAAAGTGGTCCAACGTCATATGCCCAGCTAGTATAGTTCAATTATGCAACATCAAAAATAAAATCATATTGTAAAATTCCACATAAATGTGCAGCAGAAAAAGAATAAAACAATGAAATGATTTCACAAATTAAGTTTATTTAAAATTGAACACAAAACCTTTCATTATTGATAGCTAGCATGCCAGAAATTATAAAGCCTGTGTTTGTGAAACGAGAATGCCCCCGGCGGCATCTTTGTTAGTATAAACACCATTTTCTGTTAAGTATGTGAGAGGTCAGGGTCAGCGTAATATTGGTATCAATGGAAAGATCTTGTCACAAGGAATACACATGTACAATATGAAAGCCCTATCACTATAACCATTCAATAGTTATGCCCAATGTTAAAGTTTTTGAGAAGTACGTGAAAGGTCAAGGTTATGGTCATGAGGTCAAAAATTTTGGTAAATACACATGTGAAATATGAAACCTCTATCACCAGCTTCCATTCAAAAGTTATGCCCAATGTTAAAGTTTTTTGGAAAACAGACAGACAAACAGACAGACGGACAGGCCAAAAACTTTATGCTCCCGAATCTTTTATTCCAGGGGCATAAAAAACTAAGATTTTTCGGGTTTGCCTTTATTCACTGAAATCTATGAATTATGCTTTTGAATAGTATTGATTTCATCTCAAATACATGAAACGTACAGTTAAAATCGTTTTGATCCAATATTCATCAATTCAAGTGAGTTGTGCAGAAATTGTGCCAGTTTGTTTGTTTTCCAAAAAAGCAGTGTATGTTGTATCAAACCTCATGACCCAGTGAAGCCACTTGAACAAATAATTTTAAGTAAATATGCTGAAATGCGACGCTTCTTGCCTATGCATATTTCAACAGGCGAGAAGGAGCGTCGCATTTCAGCATACGCTGTTCAACAACTCAAGTGGTTTCTCTAAGGTTTCGCAGTTTGAAACAAATTATAAGCTCAAAATGCATGGAAGATGCAAAATGCCGAGTTGCAAAACTGGAATGTAAGTATGAATATGCAGACTAACATGAAATGTGTATGGTTTGTAACAACATTTTGTGGTCCTAAATGAAAATTTCTGGATCAAGAAATGGTCTTCTCTTTATTCTATATCAGCGTGTAATATATTTTCATGGATACAGATTTTCAATCTCATCATACAGAATACTTTATGTCCTAATTTTTCTTGTTTACATGGTACCATTTGTAAACTCATGCTATTATGTACGAACATTTGCGATGATAAATGGCAAGTTTCATGATTATAGGTGCAATACAGGCTCAAAAATGGTCTGGAAACCATTTTCAATTACCTAAGTCCTGTGACCTTGATCTTTGACCTTTTGACCCCTAAATCAAAAGGGGTCATTTTCTATTCACTGGAAACATTTCTGGCAAGTTACATGATTATAGGTGCAATACAGGCTCAAATTCAGTCGGGAACCATTTTTAATCATCTTAGTCCTGTGACCTTGACCTTTGACCTTTTAACCCCAAAATTGATAGTGGTCATCCTTGATCCATGGGAAACATTTCTGGCAACCTTCATGATTATAATTGCAATACAGGCTGAAATATGGTCCGGAAACCATTTTCAATCATCTGAGTCCTGTGACCTTGACCTTTGACCTTTTGACCCCAAAATCAATAGGCCTCATCCTTGATTCAAGGGAAACATTTCTGGCAAGTTTCATGATTATAGGTGCAATACAGGCTGAAATATGGTCCGGAAACCATTTTCAATCATCTGAGTCCTGTGACCTTGACCTTTGACCTTTTGACCCCAAAATCAATAGGGCTCATCCTTGACTAATGGTGAGTAAGTGTATGAAGTTTCATTGTTATAGCCTCTTTCGTAGTTGACTTATAGTCCGGAAACCAATTGTTGACGCCCTCCCCGCCCGCCCGCCCGCCCAGACGCCCGCCCAACCGCCCGCCCAGACGCCCGCCCGCCCGCCCGTCTCACATCAAATTAAGAGCCGAGTTTTGCAACTCGGCTAAAAAGGCCCATGAAATTGTTAAGCTTGTCCAACTAGCAGACCTACGACATCGTTATTTACTGTTAACTAATTGTTTTACCTCATCATAGGTCTGTTACACGGGCAAGTTGTTAGCAGAGAGAGTTCATGAAATGTATCGGTTGCATTGGATTTGCCGACAAGAAGTTATTTGGTCTGATAAAAACTCATTATGTATCTATTATTTGAACAGATAAAAATTCCCAAATGTCTTAACACAGGATCCTGTCGTTTTATGAGAGAAAATGTTTTATTATTCACAACCTCAGGCCTCTGTGTTCCTCTTAGAAATATTATACATACAAGATGACGAACACAGTGGCTTAAGGTTGTGAATAATAATTTATTTTCTCTATTAAAACAACAGCTTCTGTGGTCCAACATTTCATTGGAAGATTTCAGGAACTCTGAACGGAATTATTTATTTTCAACAGTTCAAGAATTTCAGATATTAAATGTCCTATGCATTCTCAAAATCCAGAGGAAGAGATTACTCATTAGACGTTTCTTCAAGAAATCAGTCCGTAAATTACTTCATCTAAGAGAGTCTAAGACAGAGGAAATTCGAGCAAACTTTATACATGATAACAAGTATATGCAAGTGTTCCAAGTACATGAATGATAACCATTATGAACGTTGTTCATAGCTCAAACCATACTCGCTGCTTTAACATACCTACATGTAATTCCGTCATCAGGAAGAACTCATTCTTCATACGTACAGTCACAGAGTGGAACGAACTGGATAACCATCAAGTGCTGTCAAGGACTGTGGAAGGCTTTAGATTCAGCCTGAAGCGCGATTAAGTAAGTTTATGCGCTCTCTCATTCCGTTGATCACAAGCCAGTATTGGTAATTCAACGTACCCATACAGATACAGATACAGATTATGAAAGTGTTCCAAGTATAAAAATCTATTCCGTTTGCACTGTATCTCCTGAAATATATCGCAGTACTGCTTTGCGGTTTGTATTGCAATGAAGCGCCTAGCGGAATACGATGCGCCTTGGGGACGAAGATGAATTAATGCATATCTAGGTCATTGTCCTGTCAAATAGTTCCAATTATTTTCTTATTATTTTCAACAATTGGTGGAAAATACACACAATGTTTATCTTCAATTGTCTTCCCGTGATTGTTTACTAGATAGATGAAATAAAATTTTGAATATAGTTTTAAAGTGTGTGAGACATCTACATGTGTGGAAGAATACGTGTGAAAATGGGTCCTCAGATCATAAAATTCGAATAATTCCGGTCCGGAACCAGGTGCATGGCTTTGAAAAAATATTAAAAAAGTTGTGTACTTTTAATCTTTACGGCATTTTTTTTTTGTGATTCAAATAAAATTTCTTCATTCAAAAGTAGTATCAATGTGTATAACCCGGTGCGATTTGAGAATTTCTTTTCTTTTTTGGTAAGAAAACATACATTATACCTATGTACAATCTTAAAAAATATTCCTTAAAAATCCAAAAGTGGATATCTGGACAAAATTCTTTCACTTGTAGGGTACCATGCATGAGTACCTCATACCTACAAATTGTCATGACAATCTGAAGAGTGGTTATAGAAAAGAAGCAGAAAATGTATGAAAATCACCCCCCCCCCTTCCTTTTTACATAAGAAAAAAATTCATAAAAAATCAAAAAAATAAAATTTAAGCATAAAATACATATCAAAGCATTAAGTAAGTTAAATATGATAAATATGTAGTAAATGAGTGTGTAAAATCATACACTTATTGAGTTATTTAAAGAAAAAGTGCAAAAATGTGCATTTCTGACTAAGTCCGAAAAGACGTCAAAAACGCGTCAAAAATTAGTTGTCGGATTTTAACGAAATGAACAAACTTGAATCATACATCCTTCTAGATCACATAGATACAATTAGTTTTTCAATCCATTCAGTGGAACTGGAGAAGAAGATTTTTGAAGAGGGGTACCCTCCGGGGCCTATTTGACCCCGCCCTGGATCCACCCCTGAAGGGATCGAGCCGAAATGAACAAACTTGGTAGAGGACCTTTAGTACTTCATGCATACCAAGTTTCATCAAAATCCCTTCAGCCGTTCTTGAGAAGAAGTTGAAAATGTTAAAAGTTTACGACGGACGGACGGACGGACGACGGACGCAACACTATGACAATAGCTCACTTGAGCCTTTGGCTCAGGTGAGCTAAAAATGGTTCCATCATATAAACTTCATTTAAACTATCCATATTAAAGGAGAACGTCCGTGAATTTTTTTTTCCTTTTTGGCATACTATTAATTACAGTGTTCTCCCCAGAAATTTCAGATAGCATGGTGCTAAGTCTTTGCAGTGCACCTTGCGTTGGGATGCACCATTGCGCGTTGCATCATTGCATACTGTTTCATGTGTTGCTGCTTTATTACTAAACTGTTCAAAATAATTTTGATAATGAAAGAAATGTGTTCATAATACTACATTCTTATCTACATGCCAATTATCATTAAATTTTAGACAGTGAGATCATTGGTGTTCTATTTGAAAAGAGAGATTCATGACAGTTTTAAAACTCAATTAGTTTTGGGCCTTTTGAGAAAACTATCTTGAGACTGTCTCATGACCATAACTCCAGGTAGCTTAGTGTAAGAATTTGGCATATTACACTGATTTGGAAGAAAATTCTGTGAATGGGCCATTTTCCATGATTTTCTGAAATATCAATGGGCCATTTCTTCAAAACAGTACTAAGTTTTCAATGGTTCATTTTGCAAATTAATGGGGCTATGATGCATGTCCTCTGTCCTTCCTAATCACTGATATTAGTGAATCTAAGTGTGTTATGGAAAGGGTGTCTAACCTCGAGTTCTGAATTTTTGGTTCAGGGAAAGGGCAGGTTTCACCTTTTAAAAAAGTTTGAAAATTATCTTTATACAAATTCCTACTATTCCTACTTGAAAAATTGGATCTAAATATGGAAAACATTTAACCCCCCCCCCTCCTTATTAGCCATTGCAATATTCTTTGGGGTAATCTCTGGCAATGATTGACTGAAAGCTGACAATTTTTCTACTTTGCCAACAGTATGGAGCAAACCAGCCAACCCCCTCCCCCCCCCCCCCCCCCCCCCCCCCCCCCCCCCCCCGAAGAAATCAAGATCTATTTTGTAATTATGTCAATCGTATAAAAAGCCTTCTATATCGCGCTCCGACTCATCAATAAAACGATGGTCCGTGCACCATGTTGTGATTTGATGATTATCTAAACTTCTTATTAACTAAATTCAAGCAGGGACGTTTATATACGTCCCTGATAAAAAAAACAAACAAACAAACAAAAATACGTACGTACCGACTCGTTATTTATTAAAGTAGAATGATTTGCGCGAGCGAGATAACCTCTTTCTTATCTTGTAAAAGCGGCAATTATTTTGTATGACAAAACGGCGAGGTCGGGTAATATGTCGAACAGTAAGTAGGATTAAAAACATATTTTAATGACATCTGATATACCGTATTTCTATTACGCTGTAACTATTATGACAAGTGCCGGTCAACTCTATCTAGCGATTATACATGTAGATGAAAACGTTTTCATGAACTACGTTATAGAGTGGTCATCTTTTGTTTGTCACTTAATAGACATTGACAACGCAGTTATTTTAAATGTCCGATAGATTGACGTGCGCCGTAGAAGCCAGACACGTTCTCAGCTCAGTTAAATATATAAAGCTACAAGACGTTTAACCACCTCGGGTTGTATACAACCGGGGCTGATTAACCGGGAATGCGGCGGTTAAATCAATCAATTAACGCAAAGGGGTACACAAAATAGTTAATACACGAATTTTTAGGGGAAAAAATATAGCATGGCGGCCGTAAAATATAGCGTGGTGCTAATCCCGATAGCGTGGCGGTAAATCTCGATAGCGTGGCGGGGCCGCCACGCTAAAACGGCCTGGGGAGAACACTGAATTACTTACTTTTGTCCTTGATACATGTATATGCAGTGTGTTGTTGATGTACGTTTTCAAAGTTCAACCAGGTGTTATTAATTAATTTCTTGGAATCTATAAGGCTGTGTAGCATAGTACGGAAACTTTGTCTTGTCAGAAAATTGTAGTTATCAGAAAAAACATGGAAACTATTAGGTCATACATGTATCTTATAACAACACGGATGCAAGAACCCACCTTTGGCAATTTTAATGGTCCTACCTGTATTGATGTATTTTGAGTAGCAATTTACGTTCGCACAAAATTTTCAAAGAAACAGTATGAAAATATGAAATTAAAAAATTATCGTCAAAAACCATTTTTTGAAAACAAATACCGTGGTCATATTGCGAAGCCTCGTATTGCAATATACCGGTACCGCAATAAAACAGCTCAGCCCTAATAAAAGCCATTTCTGGAGTTCTCATGGACCTGATGGGTGTGAGAGCCCTTCTTCTTCTTCCTCCATCACCTGATCTCAAGCCCTTATATGTCTGAAGTTTACTTCAGCTGAATGAACAAGATTTCAACTGGAAATCTATTGATTGATGTATTTCACTGTTTCACAAAAAAAAATATTTTGCTTTTACAAAAGAGCAGATGGGGACCTAGTTCTAGTGAGTGTTATTATGTAATGTAGCCGAAGTGGCTTGTTCAAGTTGTTGGGCCACACCTGCTAAAATTTGCTTGTGCGATGTAGTTTTTTGTAGGTCTTACTCTACGAGATCATCGACTACGAGTACGTGTTAAAAATTGTAGGTAACCTGAATATGGTTTCACTAATGTGTGCTCTCTCTTTAGATAATCTTGTGTGTTCCATTCTGCAAGGACGCAGCAGAATAGCAAGAAAACAGCAAGTAAACGGCACGTCACACGACGAACAACTTCCATGTTGGATGGATCTATATAATTTCTAAAATCAGTCAATTGCACAAAACGAAATAAATAAGTAAAATTTACATGTAAATTCAAATCATCACCAGATCATTTTTTTCCTGTGGCACTTTCTATATTCTTATTTTCATTTGAAATAGTAATATATACGAGATTTGAATTTAATGATCGTACCCATGTTATTCGTTTTGTGCAGTTTATAAAATCTGAATAAAATCCGCGGGAAATTTGAAAATGAAGAAACATGAGTTATCTCCACTTTGTCTCCAAACTGTGTTATCTATAATATTCAAATTAGCGTATTCATACAAAGTATACAATGACTTATTTTTTGATGAAGGAGTTTACTAATGTCATGTAATGTTGCTTAATGATTGAAAATTAATAAGATCAATCTTGAAAAGCAAAGAATAAGGTTTATGAAAAATCGTAAAAAAAAAATATACATATATTTTTTTTTCCGCTAAGATACGATTATTTAGAATATACAAAAAAAAAACAAAAAAAAAAAACAACCAATCAACAAACAAAAACAACTGAAATGAAACCATTTCATCTCTATTCTAATTTTTTCTGTCACAGAATATATGTATGGCCGGTGACTCACCTTTAGTCATTGGTCATGATTTTTTATCATTCATGTGCATCACTAATTTTATCATTCAATGAACTTGAATGATAAAGATATTTCAAATAAATAAGATCAATGTATCATTCCTAAATCTATTGATGTTCTCTTTAAATCATTGCACACTTTACGCAGGAAATTTGATCTAATTAAACTATATGAAGATGTGCGAGAAAATACTTCACAGTGGTTGAAACAAACATTAAGCTGAGTGTGTTCTGATGAACTGACCAGGTTTCTCTTACATATTTACAAATTTTGAAAACTTTTTTTAGGGGCACATTTCCCTTTGTGTATGAAAGAAAGGCAATATTCAGTATATCTTAATTATATTTAATTTAGATGTTCCTCCTTTTTTATGTAAATTTGAGGAAAGGATCTTTCTTTATCTAGAATTCAAAGAACTCAAAGAAAATTGAATAACTTTGACATCACATGACAAATCAACCTTTCATGCCCTAAAATAATTATCAAAGTTTCACTTGTATTAAAAAATGTAACTGTCTACTGTCTGTTTGAGAAAGAAAAAAAATCATACTTGCTGTTTTTACAGGTAGTTATTGTCAATTTTACTTAATTATTTAAAGCAGCGAGCAAGGTCAGGAAATACATGTATAGGACATGTGCAGGAAAAATTCTACTTTCATTGTTAACTAATGTTTCTTATTCTAATCTATTACTTTTATAGACACATATAATTTTTAACATGTTAACTTCAATCAAAAGAGATGACTCAAGTCTTTCAAAAGTTCTTATCTTTTATGTTGAGATTCAATGAATGTCAAAGGATTTGTCGAAAGTTGCGAGGGCTGCAGTAGTGATATCCAGTCAGATTGTGGTGACTCTTTGTTCAGTCTGATATATAACATGTATTGCTGATTCCTGAGGAAGACTTGATACATAACAATGACTATACAAATTGGATTGGGCAATTGCAAAATCTATTGAATACACTATGGGGATATTAGAACAATATGGATAGTATAATTCAAGTACTGTTCACGTGGGGGTACTTTTCATGATTGTATAATGATCCAGAAAATAACCACGCATGAAATATACAGTCAGTGTATATGACTTAAGGGAGTACTCCCCATTTTGCCAAAATTACCACCATGCGTATCGTTGCAATGGTCTCACGAACATTTCCCCCAGTGAAAATAGCCATGTTTACAGTAAATAACATATTTGAAGAAACATTGGTAAAAGCTCTAGTATATTTGAAAAGTTGAGAAATATAAATGCAGTATGTTGGAAGTCTAGGAATACCAGGATCAAGAAAGAGTTTACAATGCTGTAGTTCCATTTTTAGTTTTTTGATAAGCACACTAGACTTCTGCTTTATTTTTTTTTTACCAATACACAAGGATCACAATACATGCTATGGAGTTATTGTGAAGTCATTATCTCCTGTATCTGATATCTTGTGTGATCTTAGCAACATGTCAATATAATGAGTGAAGTGCCCACTGCCAGGTTTTCTCTCCATCTCGACCAGTATCAAAATATCATTTTCAACCATATTTTACCTCATGTAGCCCACCAATACATTTAAAACATTGAAAACTCAAGTTTGTTAAGTTTGTAAAAGTACATGTACACATAGTAATCTATTTTACTATTTATTTGTAGCTTTAGCTAGTACGTTCATAAACAAGAGCCCCAGGGGGCACAATGCTCACCTGATACCCATGCACGCTCTAATTGACATACTGACATTGAATACTGATAGTGCCAGTACCAGGATTTTAGCCCACAACCTTTCTAACAAGATTTTTGCTGGATGCAGACAAGTTTTTTTTTTCAGACAACCTTTAAAAGTACAAACAAGAGAAAATAGTCACATTTCAAAACAACAATTTTTTTACTGATTTGAAAAGATGGATTATGCGATCCAAAGTCATATGCCCAGCTAGTATAGTTTGATTATGCAACATCAAAAATAAAATCATTTTGTAAAATTCCACATTAATGTGCAACAGAAACAGAATAAAACAATGAAATGATTTCATAAATTAAGTTTATTTAAAATTGAACACCAAACCTTTCATTATTAATAGCTAGTATGCCAGAAGATAATAAAGCCTGTGTTTGTGAAACACGAATGCCCCGCGGTGGCATCTTTGTTGGTATAAACACCCTTTTCTGTTAAGTATGTGAGAGGTCAGGGTCAGAGTAATGTTGGTATCAATGGAAAGATCTTGTCACAAAGAATACACATGTACAATATGAAAGCCCTATCACTAACCATTCAAAAGTTATGCCCAATGTTAAAGTTTTTGAAAAGTAGGTCAAAGGTCAAGGTCACGAGGTCAAAAATTTTGGTATCAATGGAAAGGTATTGTCACAAGGAATACACATGTAAAATATGAAAGCTCTATCACCTTCCATTCAAAAGTTATGCCCAATGTAAAGTTTTTCGGACAAACAGACAGACGGACAGGCCAAAAACTATATGCCCCCGTATCTTTGATTCCGGAAGCATAAAAAACAAAGACTTTTCGGTTTTGCCTTTATTCATATTAAATTATACAGAAATCTATGAATGAGAGCTTTTGAATAGTATTGATTTCATCTTAATACATGTTATGTACAGTCAAAATCGTGTTAATCCAATTAACACAGACAAGTTGTTAGCGGACAATATTAATTCAAGTGAGTTGTGCAGAAATTGAGCCAACAGCAGTGTACCGTGTATCAAACCTCATGACCCAGTGAAGCCACTTGGACAAATTATTTTCGGTAAATATGCTGAAATGCGGCGCTTGGAAATGTATTTTTAGCATATTGAATCAATAGTCGTGATAAATTTAACTTCGAACTTGATCTTGTCTTTTATGCAATCTACAGATAGGTTTGAAAATATGCAAAATTCGGAACATTTTCGATGAGGACGCAGAGTTCCTGTAAAAAAAGTGAAATTTGCGAAAAAAGGACATGCATGACCCCCCCCCTTTTTTTCTTTACATTTTTATGCGTGCCAAAGATTCGCAATCAAAAAAGACAAATTTTACAGACTTCCGGGCATTTCAAGTCAGTCAAAATTTTTAGTGTGCACCTTTTTATTTCCTGTAGTTACCCCTACTTAAGGGGCAAGGAGGTATTGAACCAATCAAATCTGTAACACAAGATATATGGCGACTATGTTTACCATAGATACAGAAATAAGACAGAGAAAATAATCATTAAATAGGGAAATTGTTCTGAAATATGCATGTATGAAAAAAAAAGCAATCCAAGGAATGCTTCTGTCGCCTGCGTAGCGGATTTTTTTTATTGAAATTAGGTCAAATATCAAGGGCAAGGTCACTAGGTTAAAAATCATGGAATGTTTAGAAAGGTCTTTTCATAAGAATACAAATGTGAAATATCAAAGCCCTATCACTTACCACTCAAAAGATATAGCAAATCATAGATTTGTTGAAAAGTAGGTCAAATATATAGGGCAAGTGCACGAGATAAAACATAGGTAATCACAGATTACGAAGCAAGCCTCGTGACAGCAAAATTCAATTCAAACATATTTCTTAGTACATGTATATTGGCTTTTAAAGGCAACACCACTCAAGCAGAAAAAGTAGGTCAACGTCATTTTATGAAAGTTTGATCAAAGATACATCCAATATGCAAGTTTGGTACATGTAGCAGTTATACTTTGCTCAATATTTGCTTTATAGAGCAAAATCACTCAAGCGGAAAAAGTAGGTCAAGGTCATTTTATGAAAGATTGATCAAAGATACATCCAATATGCAAGTTTGGTACATGTATCACTTATACTTTGCTCAATATTGGCTTTTAAAGGCAAAATCACTCAAGCCGAAAAAGTAGGTCAAGGTCATTTTATGAAAGTTTGATCAAACATACATCTAATATGCAAGTTTGGAACATCTAGCACTTATACTTTGCTCAATATTGGCTTTTAAAGGCAAAATCACTCAAGCGGAAAAAGTAGGTCAAGGTCATTTTATGAAAGTTTGATCAAAGATACATCCAATATGCAAGTTTGGTACATATAGCACTTATACTCTGCTCAATATTGGCTTTTAAAAGCGAAATCACTCAAATGGAAAAAGTAGGTCAGATGCTGCATCCGATGCATGGGTCCATCTCGGCATCCAAAGATGAATCACTTGTGCAAGTTTGGTTACTGTAGCATTAGTACTTTGTCAGATACTGAGCTACCCCAAACTTCTTATCCAAATCACTCAAGCAGAAAATGTAGGTCAGATGCTGCATCTGATGCATGGGTTCACCTCAGCATTCAAAGATGAATCACTTGTGCAAGTTTGGTTACTGTAGCATCAGTACTTTGTCAGATACTGAGCTACCCCAAACTTCTTAACCAAGTCACTCAAGCAGAAAATGTAGGTCAGATGCTGCATCCGATGCATGGGTTTACCGCAGCATCCAAAAATGAATCACTTGTGCAAGTTTGGTTACTGTAGCATCAGTACTTTGTCAGATACTGAGCTACCCCAAACTTCTTAACCAAGTCACTCAAGCGGAAAATGTAGGTCAGATGCTGCATACGATGCATGGGTTCACCTCAGCATCCAAAGATGAATCACTTGTGCCAGTTTGGTTACTGTAGCATTAGTACTTTGTCAGATACTGAGCTACCCCAAACTTCTTAACCGGACACGGACACAGACGCGGACGCGTGGGGTTATAGCATAAGCTCACTCAACTTCGTCGAGGTGAGCTAAAAATGATGGTATGTGAAGAAAGGTCTTGTCAATGGAATGCACATGTGAAATATCAAAGCCTATCACTCAGCAATCAAAAGAAATAGCCAATCTAAGATTTTTTGAAAAGTAGGTCAAATATCTAGGTCTTGGTCATGAGGTCAAAAGTTATGATATGTGTAGAAAGGCCTTGTCACAAGAAGGAATACACATATGAAATATCAAAGCTCTATCACTTACCAATCAAAAGATATAGCAAATCTTAAATATCTAGGTCAAGGTCATAAGGTTAAAAAATATAGTATGTGAAAAGGGCTTGTCACAAGAAATACACATGTGAAATATCAAAGCCCTATCACTTACCAATCAAAAGATATAGCCAATCTTAGATTTTTTGAAAAGTAGGTCAAATATCTAGGTCAAGGTCACGAGGTCAAAAAATATGGTTTGCGTAGAAAGGTCTTGTCACAAAGATTACACATGTGAAATATCAAAGCCCTATCACTTGCCAATCAAGAGATATAGCCAATATTAGATTTTTAGAAAAGTAGGTCAAATATCTAGATCAAGGTCACAAGGTCAAACATTATATGTGTAGAAAGGTCTAATCACAAGGAATACACATGTGAAATATCAAAGTCCTATCACTAATCAATCAAGAGATATAGCCAATATTAGATTTTTAGAAAAGTAGGTCAAATATCTAGGTCAAGGTCACAAGGTCAAAAATTATGATATGTGTATAAAGGTCTTGTCACAAGGAATACACATGTGAAATATCAAAGCCCTATCACTTACCAATCAAAAGTTATGGGGTGTGACACCCAAGAGTGACAGACAGACGGACAGACGGAGGGACGGAGGGACGGACGGACGAACAGACGAACAACGGACAAAGTGATCCCTAAGTGTCGCTGTGCTTAGCAGGCGACACAAAAAGTCAACATCTTAAAAATAAATTCAGAGTATATTTGATAGCGTATGTGGCCAAGTTAATTCGAAGTATGAAAATAAGTACATAAAGCCAAACTAGCTATAGCTTGTCTTATTTAAAAAATCATTAAAAATCTAAAAGTTCATATTTTGACAAAATTCTTTCACAGTTTCATTTCTAGCGATAAATATAAAAATAAAAAGAGAAAAAAACTGAAAAAGGGAAAAAAAAATTGTTGGGGTCCCGCCGGGGTTTGAAGCTACTCCCCATGGATCCATTTGGCATGGAAAACATACATTATACCTATGTACAATCTTAAAAAATATTCCTTAAAAATCCAAAAGTGGATATCTTGACAAAATTCTTTCACTTGTAGGGTACCATGCATGAGTACCTCATACCTACAAATTGTCATGACAATCTGAAGAGTGGTTATAGAAAAGAAGCAGAAAATGTATGAAAATCAACCCCCCCCCCCTTCCTTTTTACATAAGAAAAAAATTCATAAAAAATCAAAAAAATAAATTTTAAGCATAAAATACATATCAAAGCATTAAGTTATTTAAATATGATAAATATGTAGTAAATGAGTGTGTAAAATCATACACTTATTGAGTTATTTAAAGAAATAGTGCAAAAATGTGCATATCTGACAAAGTCCGAAAAGACGTCAAAAACGCGTAAAAAATTTGACTTCCAAGTGGAACCAAAAATAACAACACTTCTTAAGACATCTCTCTAGATCATCCTGATGCTTTCGGTTTGTCGATACATGCTTCGGTTCTGAAGAAGAAGTTTGTCAAAGGAGGGTACCCCCGTGATCTACTTTTGGCTGTGGTGGCGCCACCTGTTGACAGATCCGGACGAAAAACAACAACACTTGTAGGGGACCATGAGTACTTCATACCTACCAAGTTTCATCAAAATCCCTTCAGCCGTTCTGGAGAAGAAGTTTAAAATGTGAAAAGTTTACGACGACGGACGACGACGACGGACGACGGACGCAACACTATGACAATAGCTCACTTGAGCCTATGGCTCAGGTGAGCTAAAAATCATTCCAAGGAATGCACGTGTCGCCTGCAAAACATAGTGACACTCAGGAATCACTTTTACAGGGTGTGACATCCAAGTGTGACTGACAGACGGACAAAATGATCCCTAGGTGTCGCTATGCTTCGCAGGCGACACAAAAACAGACATATCCTTACAAATTTATATTGGAAACATCAGCCTCCACATTCAATAGAATCCTTCATGCAAGAAATCTTGATTGGGACAACTTTCCCAATTTGATTTATAATTTTTTTTTAAAAAAAGCCAAATTCAACAAATTAAATCCCCTATGTAATCATGTCTCATAATTCCACTGATATTTTCACTGTTCTGTTCCGCCTGTTTTGAAAAGGCTCCTTCTCTGATTTCATTAAATTTCAAACAATTTTAAGCAGAAATGATACATATGAAAAATTTACATCTCCTGGTATTTTTTTTCTGATATGCATATCACCCATCCTTAATGAATCAAAGAACAAATCTCTTACTGCAAGTTGAACACATATTTATTCCTTCATGCCCTAAACATGCAAGTCGACAATGTTACAACAATATGAATTATAGTACTCTTGTAAATCAATAAAATGTTAAGTGTAAAAAAAGATAAATTCATAAAATCTAGTGTAGTGTAAAATGTACAACCTGTTAATATAATAATATAGTAACAATGTATGACTAATAAGTCAATATAAAGATTCAATATTACAAATACATGTATAAGAGACCAAACATGCATATACATGTACAGAGAAAGTTACACCAAATTCTTTGAAAAAATGCTCCATGTATTGAAAATTTCATCTAGCATTTGGAAAATAAATAAATATTGGAAATTCTGATGGCAATATTTAGCTTAATCAAAGGAGGGTGACAGTTAAATGATAAATACGAAAAAAAAAATCAAAACTATACCTTATAGTCATGATTACACCAAAATATATTTTGTCTTTTTTCTTGATTATTTTGTCTTTATCTTATTTCAAAATACTTGATATGTAACATACTACATCATTAATGATTCTGAAGTTTTAAAACATTCATATATTTTCAGCATTTTCTTTCATACATGGAAAGGAAGTTGCATTCATTAATTTTTGAATGGATGATGTAATTTTATCACAAAAAGATGGAAAGTACAAAATTGTGATGTTGATGTTATAACATCTTCATACATGTATCATTAAAGAAATTTAGAAATCATTAGACCAAAAGAAAATAAAATTAGTAGGATAAAAAATAAGGGACAGCTCTTTGTAAGGTAGTACATGTTGTTAAGATTAAAGATTCCAAATGAAAACAATTTAATATTAAACAGTATTGAAAACATATTAGAAGCTACTATAAAATCAAAAATAAACTTAATAAACAAATTCTTAACAAAACACCAAAGTAACAAGAAATTTAAATGTTCATTTCATGTGAAAGAAGACATCTGACAATTAACTTAAGAAAACATAGGTAATCACAGATTACAAAGCTCACCTCGTGACAGCAAAATTCAATTCAAACATATTTCTTCGTACATGTATATTGGCTTTTAAAGGCAAAACCACTCAAGCAGAAAAAGTAGGTCAAGGTCATTTTATGAAAGTTTGATCAAAGATACATCCAATATGCAAGTTTGGTACATGTAGCAGTTATATTTTGCTCAATACTGGCTTTATAGAGCAAAATCACTCAAGCGGAAAAAGTAGGTCAAGGTCATTTTATGAAAGATTGATCAAAGATACATCCAATATGCAAGTTTGGTACATGTATAACTTATACTTTGCTCAATATTGGCTTTTAAAGGCAAAATCTCTCAAGCGGAAAAAGTAGGTCAAGGTCATTTTATGAAAGTTTGATCAAAGATACATCTAATATGCAAGTTTTGAACATCTAGCACTTATACTTTGCTCAATATTGGCTTTATAGAGCAAAATCACTCAGGCAGAAAAAGTAGGTCAAGGTCATTTTATGAAAGATTGATCAAAGATACATCCAAAATGCAAGTTTGGTACATGTATCACTTATACTTTGCTCAATATTGGCTTTTAAAGGCAAAATCACTCAAGCAGAAAAAGTAGGTCGAGGTCATTTTATGAAAGTTTGATCAAAGATACATTTAATATGCAAGTTTGGAACATCTAGCACTTATACTTTGCTCAATATTGGCTTTTAAAAGCAAAATCACTCAAGCGGAAAAAGTAGGTCAAGGTCATTTTTATGAAAGTTTGATCAAAGATACATTTAATATGCAAGTTTGGAACATCTAGCACTTATACTTTGCTCAATATTGGCTTTTAAAGGCAAAATCACTCAAGCGGAAAAAGTAGGTCAAGGTCATTTTATGAAAGTTTGATCAAAGATACATCCAATATGCAAGTTTGGTACATGTAGCACTTATACTTTGCTCAATATTGGCTTTTAAAAGCGAAATCACTCAAGTGGAAAAAGTAGGTCAGATGCTGCATCTGATGCATGGGTCCATCTCGGCATCCAAAGATGAATCACTTGTGCAAGTTTGGTTACTGTAGCATTAGTACTTTGTCAGATACTGAGCTACCCCAAACTTCTTATCCAAATCACTCAAGCGGAAAATGTAGGTCAGATGCTGCATCCAATGCATGGGTTCACCTCAGCATCCAAAGATGAATCACTTGTGCAAGTTTGGTTACTGTAGCATCAGTACTTTGTCAGATACTGAGCTACCCCAAACTTCTTAACCAAGTCACTCAAGCGGAAAATGTAGGTCAGATGCTGCATACGATGCATGGGTTTACCTCAGCATCCAAAGATGAATCACTTGTGCAAGTTTGGTTACTGTAGCATTAGTACTTTGTCAGATACTGAGCTACCCCAAACTTCTTAACCAAGTCACTCAAGTGGAAAATGTAGGTCAGATGCTGCATCCGATGCATGGGTTCACCTCAGCATCCAAAGATGAATCACTTGTGCAAGTTTGGTTACTGTAGCATCAGTACTTTGTCAGTTACTGGGCTACCCCAAACTTCTTAACCAAGTCACTCAAGTGGAAAATGTAGGTCAGATGCTGCATACGATGCATGGGTTCACCTCAGCATCCAAAGATGAATCACTTGTGCCAGTTTGGTTACTGTAGCATTAGTACTTTGTCAGATACTGAGCTACCCCAAACTTCTTAACCAAGTCACTCAAGCGGAAAATGTAGGTCAGATGCTGCATTCGATGCATGGGTTCACCTCAGCATCCAAAGATGAATCACTTGTGCAAGTTTGGTTACTGTAGCATTAGTACTTTGTCAGATACTGAGCTACCCCAAACTTCTTAACCGGACGCGGATGCGTGGGGTTATAGCATAAGCTCACTCAACTTTGTAGAGGTGAGCTAAAAATATACTCAAATATCATAGAGATTTTTTTTGGGTAAAATATACCATGAAAAGACAGACAGGTGGAGAGAGAGACAGAAACAATATGACAAAGAGAGTGTGGAAATCGATATATGCATATGAATATGTATTAATGAAGAAGTGAGTTTGATTTGCTTTTAAATTGATTTCATTTCCTACAATATGATCCATACATGTATTTCAGAAATGTTTGGGATTTGATGATGTGGAAAATTACAAACAAGTTTGTCTGTTAAGTTTACAATGCTCATTAAGCAAAAAAATAAAAACCTGCAAAGAGCAACACTAATTGTACTCCGAGTTTCAGTCACACAGAAAATACAAAAGTTGTTGATACATTTCCTCCGTTCCCAACGAAGCTAACATGCAAATCAATTTCTAAACAGATGGAAAAATACAATAACCAATCAAAATTACACATACATAAATTACTGAACATGGAAACAAGACTAGAACGGAGACTAGAGAAGCACCAATTTTTACAAGCAATAACATCTAAAACTAAATAAAACAATCTCCCTCTACCTAACACAAAGAAGTTTGAAAAATCATCTTATATAAGTGTAAATTCAGCAATCAAGCCTTACAATTGCAATTTCTGTTCCATTCATAAAATGATTTGATTTCCATGTATCTGTATGGTACATGTAAACATCTGACAGCAAATCATTATCAAATAACATCATAAAAGATAAATAGACAGAAAGAATGAAAAAAAAAAGTGCCATAAATGGTTTCAGGATATAAGATAAATGTCGGAGGTAAGATGATGGGATTTTTCATGGATTTCTACTCAAAGGGAACTGGCTACTCATGCATATATAATAGAAAGAAGATACTTATGACATACACTTCTAAAAGAGTGCTACATTGGCATTATGCAAAAATATTGCGTTTCTAAAAGTACAAGTTAGATATGAATGACCCGTTCATCGTCATAGAACATTGCTGATCAATCAATTATATACATGTAGTTGGGCTTAACAAAATTTATATCAAATGTAAATTGAGAATGGTCTCTTATTTCTCACTTGATTATACTATACAATCAAAAATTACATGCTTATTAATTACATGTACACTCATTTACAACCAAGTCAAAGACAGTAAACAATTTCAAATTTGTATAAAAAAGTTTTTCTTCGGTGATGACATTACATTTATCCACCTTTTACTCTATGAACACATTCATATTTTTTAATGCTGTGCACTTTGTTTCCTTGGGAGTTTTATCTGTAAATCACTGTGCATAAAATATTGAGAATACATGTAAAATGCATGCATTTTAATTTGGTTGTGCATATCAGTCACCAGTTACCAAACTCAAGTTAAAATATAGAGAAATACAAGATCATGACAGATTAGCATTTTGATGAAAATGATGTGACTTTAAATCTTGAATTCTTTCAATGTACTGTATAAGTACTTATTTTAGCTGGAATCATAACTTAGCACAATTAGCTGGTCACGAATACGCTAATTTAAGACAAAACTAATATCTATATTTGTAATCAATCATAATGGAAAATATACTCTCACCATTTTATGGCGGGGGTATAAATAGCAAGAGCGCTAAATCATAATTGCGCTGATTAATAATTACGCTATCATGTCTCTCAGCATCGATTTTGCTAGTTTCCAATAAAAAATATGTACAAGTACAGTATTAAAATAATGTTCATCCTTACAGCAAAAAAGGACTATAGCATTTCATTAATTGCAAGTTTAATAGAAAAGAATGAAGACTTGCGTAATAAGTACTTCTAAAAAGATAAATATGTAAAACCAAATTCATACAAACACTGTATGAATAACCTTACTCATACGGAGATAAATTATTAAGGATTATATTTCATAAAGTCATCATAGTAATTACAAGTATAAAGTGTATTAATAAACTACTTAAAACAGTGAAATGATAACAGACATATAACGTAATAAATACCTATATTGAATGTAGATGGATAACACTAAAACATTGCGATGCTGATAAAATTAAGTAATACTGAACAAAATGTGACATTCATTCTTTCGTATGGTACATTTTGAATATAACAGACAAAAGTAATTCAAATAAAAGTTGAAGCTTAATTTATCCAGGAAGATAAGCACTTCAACAATTTCACAAAATTTCAGACATGCGTTGAAATTTGTTACATCTGCTATGTCCAGTTTTCATACATGTATAAAGATATTTGACTCATTCCCTTAAAATATTCTTTATCAATGTGTCTGAATTAAAATTTCAAAGTCTAAGCTTTTATCATTTTTCAGTAGAAGAAAAATCATTATTGCAGAATACATGTATTGAAAATAAACACAATTGAGAAAAATATTGAGATTCATCCAAAACAAATCTTGAAATGATTATAATGCTACGTACTTGTAGGGAGTTCATATTTGTTTTTCTTTCAAAGGAAGGACTTGTCACAACACAGTTTTATGATAAAGATGTTTAGAAATCAAACTTCAAATTTTAAGACCATGGGATGGTCCCTCTAAAGTCACATGATTCAGACATTCGTTTGCTACTTTGTCTTTTTTCATATTTGAAGTATGAAGTCATGAAATACTGAAACAGTAAAGGATGGTTTAAATCTTTGCACATAATTAGCAGAATTCTTAATCTTGAAGCAATGGCAAGATCACATACTTTGCAAAAAAGAAGTCATATTTAAACAAAATAGTACAACTGTGAAACATCATACGTGCAAGGTACACTAGCATGGCACCAAAAATCACAACATAATTCATGTACCTACGCTTAAACAAAATTGCACTAATTCTTAAGAAAATCATGCTTCCTGTGCTTCATAAAGACCAGCTTTGTAGATGCCATTGTGGTACACGTTGCCGATGTCATGTGACCTTGTCTTTATTTGTCTGACTCATTAATAATTCGTAGCAAACCAAGCACACCAATACGGTCTCAGTCTGGGCCTCTGGGGCTAGGAAAAAGAAAAAAATACAAAATGATAAAAAATTTCATGAAGCACTTGTTATATGATATGGGCTTTTCTTCCTCTAACATTCTTGAAGCTGCACAAAAATTATGAATACTATATATTCTCATACATATAACAAATGAATTCTTGAAGACAACATATTCTCACTTTATTTTCTTTATCACTGAATACACAAAACCATATTTATAGCGTATATTTTATCAGCTTTGAAAGAAAAGCTGTTGGAGGCCATTCTACATTTACTTTAACAAGATGACAGTTTCGAATGGAAAAAATCTGTTTGGAAAATTTAAACAAAATAACCTTATGGGCAACAGCACATGCTAAATGAAGAAACTTTATTGTGACAGCTTTTTTTTTTCCTGATTCATACTTACATGTAGCACCAAACATTGATTTTGGTACTTTCTGGTTACAGCATTTAGAACAAAAGTTATTTCCACAATGTCTGCAGTAAAACTGAAAAAAAAGGTACTCAAAAGTTAGATAATTTTGTATGCAAATAGGAAGTGTTTTTAACTATGAGCAATCTCATCAAAACTTGTTCAATCACACTCCTATTTTTAGTTTTGTCGTTGTGGTTGAACCACAACAACAAATCTAAAAATAGGTATGATTGACCAAGTTTTAATGAGATTGGACTATGAGTGCTTTTGCCTCATCAGTATTAAACAGCAAAATTTTCACAAATTTTAATCAATATAAAAGAATCTCACCCTTCTCTTCAGAATTGATGCAAATGAAACTTCGCACCTAAAACAACTCTCTGTAAGAAAAATTAAGACAGAATTTAGAAAATGGGATCTCACTGCAGGCTTCAGAAAATTTGGCTATTTTTGATTTTTGACTCTCAGTCTCTGATCATGTCGGCTTGAAATTTATGGATCGCCTGACATTGCACCTGCTGGCAGACTTTAACATTGTTTCGTCATAATCACTGGCTTATTGAGTAATGCTTTGATGAACATTTAGTTATGAGGATATAATACATACATGTACATGTAAGTCCACGATCATAAAATATGTCAGATATTTGACAAGCCCTCAACTCAACACACAATTATTATCAAAATTCCATACAAAGAATTTCATTGAGTCATCTAAAGTCCCAAAGTGTTCATACAGTATTTCAAAATACAGAAAACTATATCAAGTTTTAATATAAACATAGGTCTCTTGTGGTTTTTATCTGTAGATGAAATAAGAAAGATCTACACAGAATTCTATTTCAGTTGACCTTTGACCTCTGACTTTGTATTGTCATACCTGATAAGCATGTTTTTCTGATGATTTTTCGTATTTATTGTAAACAAAGGCTGTGTACTGAAAATTTCTAGAATTATCACATCAAAACCAAATTGAGTATACTTTATCTTATTTGCCCAAGAATAACCTTGACCTTTGACATTTAAGGTTTCATATTTAATTGTGCATGTATTGTCCTCTCATAATCCTTTATGAAGTATAGATACTGAATGTTATGGACTTCTACAATTGCTCGATCAGACTCATATTACATGTATTGCTATCTTAATGAAACCATTGCCCAAGTTTGACCTCAACTATAGACTTTGAAAATTCATATATAAACATGTTCCTCTCATAATCCATTATCTGTAACTAAAACATATATGACAAACCTTGAAAGCTACTTGTCAGTCTTGTTAGAGACATTGCATCATGCATCTTTTTCCAACAAAACCTTTCAAGGGGCCTAATTTAACAAGCTTTTATGTACATTGTGTATATTAATACATGTACCTTTCACAGAAGGTTGGAAACTCAAAAACAACAAATTCTATAATGTGCATAAAGTTTACAGCCATTCCCATATGTTAATTCTTCAAATATTTAAAATAATTTCAATAGACCTCTTTTCAACAATGTACGCTTTACCATTAGCTATATGCTGTCTACGTTTTCTCATTTCCATCAGCCTGGCCACCATCCCAGGTTTATTAGCTACAGAAACCTTGTCAATATCGTCAGCAGAAATCTTCACGTTCACTGGATCATTGTCCAGCTGTAAACAATGAAAATTGTATCAAAATGTGATAAGTATAGTTGTTTTACCTTCATTTTCATCATTTGATTTCTTTTCTGCTTTTGTTGTTAGTTTCTTCCTTTTTAATTTGAAAGTCCAAATGTCCCTTAACTAATCAAATATTGAAGCGCAATATTAAAATCAAGCAGAATTTTATATACATGTAAACGATATTTCAGGTTTTTCTGGCATATGTAAAATATGAGTACACATGTACTCAGTATGTAATTCAATATTGGCATTGTGAAGAGGAACATTCACTTGATTAATACAGGACTAAATGGGCATAGGCATTTTATTCTACTGAACAATTTTTCCCATCAGCAAAATTTCTTTATTTGTCATTCAAAATTGTGGACGATTCATTCAGAGCATTTATTTGGAGGCTGACCTGAACACATTCTAAAAGAAACCAGAAACAACTAATGGCAAGTTGCACAGCTACTGTGCATCTATCCCAAAAATAAGGTCAAGTCAAAATGTAGGTCAAGGTGGAATTGCTTTGTAATCTAGTCCAAAAGTTCAGTTTAAAATCTGCCTGATCCCTTATACGAGTACCTGCACTTTGAACATTAAATTACTCCTCTGTGTTATAAATCACTTACCTCCTCAGTTTTCTCCAAAGATTTACCCCCTTCAAAGCTATCTCCTTCTCCAGGCTACAAGTACACACAAATTATCATGTCAGGATTTGTAGTTTGATGTTAGTAATTGACACTGAAAGTTTCATACAGGAGTCAAACATTAAATGAGAGTGTATTTACATGTATTATACATATATATTGAGAGGTCTTTAAGATCAAAGGTAGAGCTTTATACATTTATGTCTGTTGTAAACATCATAAATGACTTCTACATATAAACATGCATTCTGATCTAATACTTAATCAGTCACATTATTGAGTCTTTACAGAATACAGAGTTATTTCCCATTTGAGACGGTATCTGACGTAAAACCATTGTGATGTCATGAAAATGGTTTGGTAACGTCAATTTTATACCGTCATTTCCCAGAGTTTTAGGACCGTTTCTATAGAATTTGATGACGTCACAATCAGTCTACGTCAGATACCGTCTCAAACGGGAAGTAACTCTGGTTTTCGAAAATACAGAATTGACGTACCTCAAGTTTACCGTTCTAGATTTTCTAGACAAAATCCAGGCATGAAATCATCAAGTTAGCTTCAGCTGATTACAATGTTCAAGATTTTATAAGAATTTCTACTGTAAGAGAGTCTACTTACCAAATCATGTAAACGTTGAGGTGGGATTGTTTGATTATTTGGCTTCTTCATAAAATTTGTTGCTGATCTATCACAGAGTTTAAGCACAGCTGAAAGATAAGCATAAAAATAATTCTGACGCAATGATGTAATATTTTAAGGATAAAAACATGGAAAGCTTACTCATTTGTTTATATGTATATAATGTTTTACAATTAATCTATGTTAAAGGACATAAGTTTGTGAAACATTATGCCTCCATGTTGACAGCTATTTGTATGTCAGCTAATCCATACTCAACAAAAGGTCAAGGTCACAAGGTAAGACAACTGAAAGAATCTTGTCATAAAAAATACATATTTAATATATGAAAGCCGTATCACTTATACTTATTAAGTTTACTGAAAAGATAAAGTAAGACAAACTGAAACGTAGAAAACATACTAAGGACACCAACAATATACATGTACATGTATACCAAGGGTATCACAATTTCACATCTAATTGTATACTTACTTTGAAAAACATCCTCATTTCCAAGGAAAAACCAATTAATACAAAGGAAGAAGATAGCTCTGGTGGGCAAAATAACCAAACTTAACAAGAAGATACATAGGACTACATGAAACCTGAAAACAGAAACAAAGATCAAGTAATCAACATGATCAAGTGAAGAAGTAATCATATTCATTTTAAATGATCAAGAATATAAGTAATTACATTTGCACATTCCTCTATCACTTTCATTACATGTATAACATGGTATGTTCATATAAAGTGCATGACATACAAGACATGCCTCCAATGGTGGAGGTCTCCCAAAATGTGCAGGATTCTCTCTAAATTTAGACCAACTAGTACGTCAAATTAGATTTGTTCTCAAGAAATAATACTACCTCTTTATCAAGATTATGAGTTGTTAAGTTTTATACACAAGAAAATGTCTTCCAAAGAGAAAATATCCTTTGTTAGATGTGGCAAGGTTTTCATGTAAAAGCTAAAATGGGTAACAGAGTTAGATTGAAGCAGACAGAATTTGGATGAGAACTTTCAGTTAATGCCATAAAACAGTTGATTCTTAATGTAATTATAGCATCAGAAAACCTGTTGACAGAAGGATGGCCAGAAAGACAAAAACCAAGACTCCTTTCTCATTATCATACAGAGTTCTAACTTGTCAAATAGCTAACTAAGATACATACATGTAGCTAGTGCATATATTATAAAACAATAGTTCTGTAATACTAATAAAGGCTCCTCATAAACTATTTAAACATAATTACAAGTGATTTTGGAATAATGTGAATATGATGTAATGAAAGTAAGATGTAACATTTACCTTAAAGAGGCCAGTGTGTTATCCCATCTAATGATCCGATAAAGTTTATGAAAGTAAGATGTAACATTTACCTTAAGGAGGCCAGTGTGTTATCCCATCTAATGATCCGATAAAGATTATGAAAGTAAGATGTAACATTTACCTTAAAGAGGCCAGTGTGTTATCCCATCTAATGATCCGATAAAGATTATGAAAGTAAGATGTAACATTTACCTTAAGGAGGCCAGTGTATTATCCCATCTAATGATCCGATAAAGATTGGCTAGATGCTCATTACACTGTACTATAAAATCATACATCTGTAATAGACTGTAAGAAAAAAAAAATTATAAATGCTTTTAACATTCGAAAGTTTTTCATAAAATGTATGAATTTCAGTAATTTTTTTTCTTTCCTAATTTTATGAAAGTGTATTATGACAACATACATAGCTACTAGAAAATGACTTGCTTGTAAACCAGGCATGTTTCCTACTACAGTTCATGTACATTTTAATACACTGTAATTTAATTATTTCTGTAGTGTCTGTATAACGCCTATACAAATGTACAGAGCAAAATTTTATCTAAAGATGTATAGACGTTGCATATTATGACGTCACCAACGTAAAGCGCCGCTACGGTAGGCCTGTTCAAATATTACATCGCCAGTTTTGAACTTGTAAATCAACAATGCTAAAATGATGTCAACTGAAAAATAAACTACATAATTAGATAGTAATTTACTCAAATTATTAGAAATGACTGTAATACTTTTTCTATCTGTCAGTATATAGACAAAAACCAATGCACAAACTATAATCCATGATTTTGTTTGTGCATCGGTTTTTGTCTATAAATTTTGTACATCGATAGACAGAAACATAGTGTAATCAAAGATTACGAAGCTCACCTCGTGGCAGCAAAGTTCAATTTAAACATATCTCTAAGTACATGTATATTAAGAAAATCACTCAAGTGGAAAAAAGTAGGTCAAGGTCATTTCATGAAAGTTTGATCAAAGATACATCCAATATGCAAGTTTGGTACATGTAGCACTTATACTTTGCTCAATATTGGCCTTTAAAGGAAAATCACTCAAGCGGAAAAAGTAGGTCAAGGTCATTTTATGAAAGTTTGATCAAAGATACATCCAATATGCAAGTTTGGTACATGTAGCACTTATACTTTGCTCAATATTGGCCATTAAAGGCAAAAACACTCAAGTGGAAAAAGTAGGTCAAGGTCATTTTATGAAAATTTGATCTCAAAGATACATCCAATATGCAAGTTTGGTACATGTAGCACTTCTACTTTGCTCAAAATTAGCCTTTAAAGGCAAAATCACTCAAGCGGAAAAAGTAGGTCAAGGTCATTTTATGAAAGTTTGATCAAAGATACATCCAATATGCAAGTTTGGTACATGTAGCACTTATACTTTGCTCAATATTGGCCTTATAAGGCAAAATCACTCAAGCGGAAAAAGTAGGTCAGATGCTGCATCCAATGCATGGGTTCACCTCAGCCTCTCAAGATGAATCCCTTGTTCAAGTTTGGTTACTGTAGCATCAGTACTTTGTCAGATATTGAACTACCCCAAAAACTTTAACCAGACATTGACAAAGTCATTCAACCAGAAAATGTAGGTCAGATGCTGCATCCAATGCATGGGTCCACCTCAGCATCCCAAGATGAATCACTTGTTCAAGTTTGGTTACTGTAGCATCAGTACTTTGTCATATACTGAACTACCCCAAAAACTTTAACCAGACATTGACAAAGTCATTTAACCGGAAAATGTAGGTCAGATGCTGCATCCGATGCATGGGTTTACCTCAGCATCCCAAGATGAATCACTTGTGCAAGTTTGGTTACTGTAGCATCAGTACTTTGTCATATACTGAACTACCCCAAAAACTTTAACCAGACATTGACAAAGTCATTCAACCGGAAAATGTAGGTCAGATGCTGCATCCGATGCATGGGTTTACCTCAGCATCCCAAGATGAATCACTTGTGCAAGTTTGGTTACTGTAGCATCAGTACTTTGTCAGATACTGAACTACCCCAAAAACTTTAACCAGACACTGACAAAGTCATTCAACCGGAAAATGTAGGTCAGATGCTGCATCCGATGCATGGGTTCACCTCAGCATCCCAAGATGAATCACTTGTGCAAGTTTGGTTACTGTAGCATCAGTACTTTGTCAGATACTGAGTTACCCCAAAAACTTTAACCGGACGCGGACGGGGACGAGGACGGGGACGCGGACGCCGGGGTTATAGCATAAGCTCATCTCAACTTCGTCGAGGAGAGCTAAAAATTATTAGTCATTTCTTAAATGACATGTCTGGTATTTCAATTTACCTATATCTGAATTGTTTGACAGTTTTTAGCGTAGCTTCGTCATCTGAGTCAGGGTCTTCATCCGGTGGGCGTCCAATATCCGTGGTGGGTAAGAACTTGCCCAGTAACCCAGTGTGAAGCTGTACCAAGCACGCTGTAGCTATAAATATCACCGACAGAGAAACCAACGCAAATACAGCTCCTGATTGAGAAAGAGAAGGAATTCATGATTAAGATGCTTCATGAAATCATATTACATCCATCTTTGATTCTTTCCACAAGTCATAACCTGATTTTAAGAAGTTTCTTTCTTAAGAAAAATCCTATAAGCTTTCAATGATTGAACTTACAGAACTTTTTTACTGATTATACGCATGAATATCATTGCATTTTCATGAGCAAAGAAAATAGACCATTTTCCATTCTTGTAAGACATCTAAGTCAACATCTTTTGGCATTGATTTTCATTATGACATCAATGTTCCACAATTCCAAGAAGTTCCTACTTTGGACATTTTTCTTCATTTTGTCAGCAGTTATGAATTTCTGCAAGTGGTCTATTATGCAACTTCTCAAAATGGTGATTCTTTTTTTGTATGAATATAAAGCTAAGGTTATCATTGAAAGGTTATGAAAGAAGGTAAACACTTATTCATTACTATATTTTTGTAACTTAAAAAAAACATAGGTAATCACAGATTACAAAGCTCACCTCGTGACAGCAAAATTCAATTCAAACATATTTCTTAGTACATGTATATTGGCTTTTAAAGGCAAAACCACTCAAGCAGAAAAAGTAGGTCAAGGTCATTTCATGAAAGTTTGATCAAAGATACATCCAATATGCAAGTTTGGTACATGTAGCAGTTATACTTTGCTCAATATTGGCTTTATAGACCAAAATCACTCAAGCAGAAAAAGTAGGTCAAGATCATTTTATGAAAGATTGATCAAAGATACATCCAATATGCAAGTTTGGTACATGTATCACTTATACTTTGCTCAATATTGGCTTTTAAAGGCAAAATCACTCAAGCGGAAAAAGTAGGTCGAGGTCATTTTATGAAAGATTGATCAAAGATACATCCAATATGCAAGTTTGGTACATGTATCACTTATACTTTGCTCAATATTGGCTTTTAAAGGCAAAATCACTCAAGCGGAAAAAGTAGGTCAAGGTCATTTTATGAAAGTTTGATCAAAGATACATCCAATATGCAAGTTTGGTACATGTATCACTTATACTTTGCTCAATATTGGCTTTTAAAGGCAAAATCACTCAAGCGGAAAAAGTAGGTCGAGGTCATTTTATGAAAGTTTGATCAAAGATACATCTAATATGCAAGTTTGGAACATCTAGCACTTATACTTTGCTCAATATTGGCTTTTAAAGGCAAAATCACTCAAGCGGAAAAAGTAGGTCAAGGTCATTTTATGAAAGTTTGATCAAAGATACATCCAATATGCAAGTTTGGTACATGTAGCACTTATACTTTGCTCAATATTGGCTTTTAAAAGCGAAATCACTCAAGTGGAAAAAGTAGGTCAGATGCTGCATCCGATGCATGGGTCCATCTCGGCATCCAAAGATGAATCACTTGTGCAAGTTTGGTTACTGTAGCATTAGTACTTTGTTAGATACTGAGCTACCCCAAACTTCTTATCCAAATCACTCAAGCGGAAAATGTAGGTCAGATGCTGCATCTGATGCATTGGTTCACCTCAGCATCCAAAGATGAATCACTTGTGCAAGTTTGGTTACTGTAGCATCAGTACTTTGTCAGATACTGAGCTACCCCAAACTTCTTAACCAAGTCACTCAAGCGGAAAATGTAGGTCAGATGCTGCATCCGATGCATGGGTTCACCTCAGCATCCAAAGATGAATCACTTGTGCCAGTTTGGTTACTGTAGCATTAGTACTTTGTCAGATACTGTGCTACCCCAAACTTCTTAACCAAGTCACTCAAGCGGAAAATGTAGGTCAGATGCTGCATCCCATGCATGGGTTCACCTCAGCATCCAAAGATGAATCACTTGTGCCAGTTTGGTTACTGTAGCATCAGTACTTTGTCAGATACTGAGCTACCCCAAACTTCTTAACCAAGTCACTCAAGCGGAAAATGTAGGTCAGATGCTGCATCCCATGCATGGGTTCACCTCAGCATCCAAAGATGAATCACTTGTGCCAGTTTGGTTACTGTAGCATTAGTACTTTGTCAGATACTGAGCTACCCCAAACTTCTTAACCGGACGCGGACGCGGACACGGACGCGGACGCGGACGCGTGGGGTTATAGCATAAGCTCACTCAACTTCGTCGAGGTGAGCTAAAAATAGCAATCCAAGGTATGCTTGTGTCGCCTGTGAAGTGGCTTATTTTTAAAAAGTGGATCAAATATGTAGGTTAAGGTCACTTGGTTCAAAATTATTGGTATCAGTAGGTAAGTCTTGTCAAAGGATATTCATATGTGAAATATCAGACCTCTTACTAGATATGGTGAATCTCAAATTTTCAACAAAGAAAGTCCATCATCCAGGTCAAGGTCACTAGGTAAAAAATTGTTGGTAACAATAGAAAGGTATCATCATAAGAAATACACATGTGGAATATTACAGTCCTACCTATCACTTACCAACAACCAGGTTAAAGTTTTGTCTACGGATGACAACAACGACGCTGACGCCGAGGGTATGACATTAGCTCTTTCGTCCCAGCGAGCTTAAAATTATAATTTGTGTAGAAAGCTCTTGTCATAAGGAATACATGTGTGAATACCAAAACCAATAAAAAATATAGCAAATTTTGATTCTTTTAGAAGTAGGTCAAATATCTAGATCAAGGTCACTAGGTCAATAATAATGGTATGTGTAGAAAGGTATTGTCACAAGGAATTCACATGTGAAATATCAAAGCCCACTCACTTACCAATCAAAAGTTATGGGGTGTGACACCCAAAGTGTGACAGACAGACGGACAACTTACAAAGTGTGCAGGCGACACAGTATTTAGTCACAAGTAAAAGTATTACTCCTCACTTTAGGGAGAGGGCTTTATATAATGTTGGTAAAACTTGTTGCCTAATCCCTTTTTGTTTTATTGAAATAAAAATGTTTAAACTAAACTCCTCACACTGCTAATACATGTTAGAGATCAGAAATAATCAATTAATCTATTTACATTTAATTCAAACAAAATTATAAACTCAAATGCTACAGAAAACAAAATTAAATATACATGTTTCGTACAAGTAAAAATGATAACAATTACTGGTAATCTCCTTAAACAAATACTGAATTCAAATTCTTCCTTCCTGTTCTTGCATTTAACAGTATTTATAAGCTTAAAACCTTACTATAAACACTGTAAGGAAGGACATATTAGTAATATAAGGTGATTATGATGATTTAAATTTAATATAAGTTCATGATGTACAAGAAGATTCTATTGACACTTTGGCTCTACTGGTTTATCAAAAGTATATTTTGATATACCTCTGCTATGTTCCTTACATGTATATTAAAGGGTTTCTTAATAACACTGAGATCATTTTCAAAATGTGAAGAAGATTAGAGTGTAGATGGTAAGAAAATTCTTGTATGTTTGATATTAGCTGAGATGAGTACATGGTTCCCACAGGTGACCATATAAACAAATGAAGAATTAGCAATCTACATACCTTTGGTTAAGACTAGGCTAGCAATATTGCACAACAACCATAAAATCAAAGAAAAAATTGGATATTTCCATCTGGAAAGAAACAAAACCAATATAAGCAAGAGTTCCATAACTGCATGATTCATTTTGTTTTTAAATGAAGAAAGATAATTCTCCTACACAAATTTTCAGCTTACATACATGTATACAAGTATTACATGTACACGTAAAGTGAAAGAAGTAACTAACGGAACTATGTGAAGTAACTGGTATAGTACATCCATGTTACATTGATACAAAATGTAATTTGATATAAAAATTAAGGAGCTGCATGTAGTATAAGTCTGTTCTTACCTTCGTATATCCTCTAGACAATATATCAGGAAAGAAATAGGCTCTATCAGGCGCGAAAATCTCTCTACTTCAAAGACAAAATCAGCGAGGTCCATGCGTCCATACTTGGAGTTCTTTTTACTATCCACTTTACCATTAGTGAGATCATCAGTCTTTGTATCCTTGACAAAACAATACCATGATAAAATGATAATAAGCTATTATGTTAAAAGCAGTTCTATAATGTACACTACAGATACTGTACGCTTCTCATGTACTGTAAATTCTAAAAGAATCTTAACAAGAGTATTACAAAAACTTAAAAGCATACTGATCACCAACATGTATAACAATTACAATAAAAACATTAACACAAATGCCCCCGTCGGCATCTTTGTCAGTAAAAATTCTAAAATGGTCAAACTCAAAGGTTAAGAGGTCAAATATTTTGGCATCCATAGAAAGGTCTTGTTACAAGGAATACACATGTGAAATATCAAAGCCCTATCCCTTACCGCTCATGGCCAAGGTAAAAGTATTTTGAAAGTATCCTTTACCATTCAAAAGTTATGAGCAAGGTTAAATTTTTTGCAGATAAACAGACAGACAAACCAACAGAGCAAAAACTACATGCCCCCGAATCTTTGAATACGGGGGCATATTAAAATAAACCCTAAACTACTACAGGCAATAAGGCCAAATCGAGACTTTGAGATGTGTCAGTTTTAGTTGAAGTTTACTTTATCTACCAGTATCTAAGGAATTATTACAATTTTAATTATTTTGGAATGTAGGTCAAAGTTCAAGGTCAATGTCATGATCTAAAATGAAAGGTCTTGTAACCTTGTAACTCTTTTCATAAAAATCAAATTCAAGGAATTGTGATCCCCAACTTTTGGGCGTTTGTCTTTCAAGAAATGCTTACAAGGCCCCCCCACCCTCCACCCCTATTCTTAGGTTTTCATAATATATCTAATGTATTATAAAAATTCTATGTATTATAAAAATTCTATGTATGGTAAAAATTCTAAATATCAAAAGATTAACCTTAAAGAAAAGGTCAAAACTTTTGTTACCAAGGGTAAGGTCTGGTGAAAAGGGATGTACATGTGAAATAGGAAAGTCCTATCATTTACCATCCAAAAGTTATGGTCAAGGTTGAAGATTTTAAATGAGTATGAACCTCCAAGGACGAGGTCACTAAGTCAGAATGTCTTGTCACAAGGAATACACATGCGAAATATGAAAGCTGAACCACCAACAATTCAAAAGTTATGGTCAATGTTAAATTTTCTGAAAAGTAGGTCACACTCCAAGGTCAAGGTCACAAAGTCATAACTTTTGGTATCCATGGAAAGGTCTTGTCACAATGAATACAAATGTGAAATATGAAAGCCCTATCACATACCACTCAAAAGTTACGGTCAAGGTTAAAGTTTCTGAAAAGTAGGTCAAACTCCAAGCCAAGGTCACCAGGTCAAAACTTAAGTATCCATGGAAAGGTCTTGTCACAAGGAATAAACATGTGAAATATAAAAGCCCTATCACTTCTCATTCAAACGTTATGGACAAGGTTTAAGTTTTTGAAAAGTAGGTCAATCTCCAAGGTCAAGGTCACAAGGTCAAAATTTTTGGTATCCATTGAAAGGTCGTGTGAGAAGGAATACACATGTGAAATATGAAAGCCCTATCACTTACCATTCAAAAGTTAAAGACAAGGTTAAAGTTTTTTTCTATTTTTTTATATCACTTGATATAACATGTATGAAGGTTATCAAGAACAAGGTTTAAGTTTTTAAGTGACAGACACACAGACAGACAGATGGACCAGTTTTAATGTCCCCGCGCTTTCGTGAAAACAGGGGACAAAAAATAAAGGTCTTGTCACAATGAATACAAATGTGAAATATGAAAGCCCTATCACATACCACTCAAAAGTTACGGTCAAGGTTAAAGTTTCTGAAAAGTAGGTCAAACTCCAAGCCAAGGTCACCAGGTCAAAACTTAAGTATCCATGGAAAGGTCTTGTCACAAGGAATAAACATGTGAAATATAAAAGCCCTATCACTTCTCATTCAAACGTTATGGACAAGGTTTAAGTTTTTGAAAAGTAGGTCAATCTCCTCTGTGACCTAAGGTCACAAGGTCAAAATTTTTGGTATCCATTGAAAGGTCGTGTGAGAAGGAATACACATGTGAAATATGAAAGCCTTATCACTTACCATTCAAAAGTTAAAGACAAGGTTAAAGTTTTTTTCTATTTTTTTATATCACTTGATATAACATGTATGAAGGTTATCAAGAACAAGGTTTAAGTTTTTAAGTGACAGACACACAGACAGACAGATGGACCAGTTTTAATGTCCCCGCGCTTTCGTGAAAACAGGGGACAAAAAATATTCATGTAAAATATGAAAGCTATACCGCTTATGGTTTAACTTCAAGAGATACATGTATGGTCAACTTTAGAGTTTTTGAAAAGTATGCAAAATTTCAAGGTCAAGGCCATTAGGTCAAAGGTCAAGGTTTCACATGAAAGGCCGTGTCATAAGAAATCTTCAAGAAGATTAGGAATAACAAAGCTGTATCCATTACTGCTAAAAGATATAAACAATAAAATCTGTGTTTGTGAAACACGATCCCCCGTTGGCATCTTTGTCAGTAAAACAGATGAAAAGAAGTTCACATTTGAGGTCAAGGTCACAAGGTCAAATTTAGTATCCTTGGAAACATCTTGCCACATGGAATTCATATGTAAAATATGAAAGCCCTATCACTTACCATTCAAAAGTTAAGGCTAAAGTTTAAATTTTCGAAATTAGGTCAAATTCCAAGGTCAACATCACAAGGTCAAAAATTTTGGTATCCATGGAAAGGTCTTTTAACAAGGAATACACATGTGAAATATGAAAGCCCTATCACTTACATGTACCAGTACCATTCGAAAGTTATGCCCAAGGTTAAAGTTTTTCAAAAGTAGGTCAAACTCCTAGGTCAATGTCACAAGGTCAACAATTTTGGTATCCATGGAAAGATCTTTCAACAAGGAATACAAATGTGAAATATGAAAGCCCTTTCACTTACCATTCAAAAGTTATTACCAAGGTTAAAGTTTTTGCAGACAAACAGACAGACAGACGGAAAGACCAAAAACTATACAATGTATGCCCCCGAATCTTCGATAACAGGGGCATAAAAAGTTAATGTTAACGAAAAAGTAGATCAAATGTCAAACTTCAAGGAAATGTCACTAATTCAAAAGTCAAGTACATGTACTCAAATGAAGATCATGCCACAACGAATTCACACGTGAAATACAGAATCCCTGCCCCTTAAGGTTCAAGAGATTTACTGAAGGTTTTAAGATTTTTTAAAAGTAGGTCAAACTTCATGGTCAAAGTCACTAGTTCAAACTCAAAGGTTGAGGCAAAAATAATACGCTGAAAACACGTAGTATACCATACATGTAGGTGGGTGAATGGGTCTTTGTTCTGTTTGGGGGACCAGGACTACATGTATATAGGAAAAAACAAAATTTTAACGACTATTTTTCACTGATTTTTTTTCTGAATTAAGGATTGTTCTACCGTTTTAAAGTTGTGTTTTGCTGATATTTTTGCAATCTCCTACACATGCGTACGATTTCAGTTCCACTTTTCTTCACTTTGAAATCTACCCCTGCCTTCATCGCCTATTGTTTATCTGCATGATTCTTGCAGACTGGAACTGGGGCTTCATATTTGTAAATAAAATACTGCAAGTATATATCATCAGGTTTGACTACATTCATGAGGTATACAGTGTACATGCAATGCTTTTCTTTCGATGAAATACGATGCATTATCAGGGATTCTTTCTTCATTCCTACGTTGCCAACACGATCAGCTGAGCGAGAAGTCTCCGATAAAAATACAAATTCTGGCCATACCTGCGTTGCCTCTCAGGTTTTATTATTGCGTGAAACGGCATAGGAAAATAGCGATGACGGCAAGGTTATATTGCAAGCCTGTGCCGCCTATGATCTTGTTGCAAGTTGATATTTTTGTACTTGGAGATACAAATGTACCGGTACATAGGGTGAAACTTTAAGCGCACTCCTCAGAATAATCTCGTTTGAGATTTGTGCACACGTCTATTTCCTATGCTGTGTTTTACAACTACTGTATACTTGCTACAATTAAAACTGCATAGTAAATAGAGGCGTGCACAATTCTCCAACAAGATGAAGATTATCCTTGGAGGTTCGTGTTGTTCTGACTAAAACAGTGTAGTGGTTTCCGGTAGTTGCAGGTATCGATTGTTCAGTACAAGTTCTAAGACTGAGCTATTAGGATGTCCCTTTAGCTCACTCGGCAATGAGTCTGAGACTCTGACTATCACAGCCAGGAATCGAGTCCCAGACCAGGCACCTGCAAACTACTTCGTTGGCAATGAGGTGAAAAATTGGTGTGTGTGGGCCAGCTTGATCTGCAGGAGTGGAGGCAGAACCCTGCCAGGGGTTGGAGGGTGGCCACACAGCGGGGTACACCCACAGCCCTCAACAAAAGGGGGAAGGGTGTAGTGTTTTCAGGTAGTTGCAGGTACCGATAGTTCAGTACAGGTACAAAGACTGAGCTATCGGGATTTCCCTTTAGCTCACTCAGCAACGAGTCTGACTATCACCCGGACAGCCAGGGTTCGAGTCCTGAAAGTTACTTTGATTATTCTGTTAACATGATTCAAAATAAATTGTAAGGTGTCTGCGGGCTTTTTAAATTGTGCCCTGTTTGACGTCCACGATTCTTTAGCCCTCCTCTGATCAGAGGAAACTAGAACTATATTTATCTCACTCTAACGCTTACTGTCATTTTTGGAATGCCTGGCAGGTATGTATGTAATGATTATTTTAATAACGTTGGAATCACATCATTTAACGAAAAGAAAGTGTCAATTTTAATACATTCTTGGGAGCCAGCCAGTTTGTTTATTTTTACCACTTCCGCTTTGGACAAGAGCAGACAACTCTATTTTTCTGCGAGGTTTGGGGGGGGGGGGGGTGTATGTGCTACAATAACTCAATTTCATTGAAATGAAATAAACGAAGATAGTGTAAAAGATCTCCTATGCTCATAGATGGTACTTATCTTTATATTCATTAAAGCACTGATATGTTCCCCATCCCAAATAAAAATAAGTTTCTTTGGGAGGGGGGGGGGGGGCTTAATTTTATCCCATTTTTATATCTTTTTTTTCGCTCGTCAGATTCATAAATTGTTGAAAGGAAATATTCTGAATCTTGAACTCATTATATAAATGATAATCGGTCGGCTCTGTGTTGAACTTGACAGTAACAAAAATACCAACCCCCTCCCTCCATCGGAATAAAATAATCGTCCCCGTGTTTAAATATTCAACGCATATATTGTATAAAAACAAATATATAAGAATTGAAAAACAAGCAAAGTCTTATGTAAATTTCTCTTCGTAACGTGCATACTCTTCCAATGTGTCACTGTTCACAACTTGAGTGAGAAAGTACAATCCAGGAACTCCGCTCTCCTTTTCCTTTTAATAGAAGATACAAACTACATTTTTTAGGTTTACAAAGCGTAAACTTGTATAGTTTATTGTAACCTTGAGAACATACATCTCATTGGTATAGTACATGATAATTACATTAATCAATTGAATATACAAGTGAATGGGGACGAATACATCGTTCCCTTTCACACAATATAGAGGATGGTCAAGCATATAGAAATGGTGTATACAGCAATATTTTCATACAAAACTTAAGAATGCAATTGCCTGTCTCTAAGAGTTTTACCCAGTATTTCAAAAAAATTTTTTTTCTTTTTCTAACAATATGTAAATGCAATCTTCCCACTTATGATAACACAATTGACGTTCTCTTTTTAATATGCATATATACAAAGTTAGGTTTTTATTACTAATCAAATATTAATTACCTCTTTGTGGGAATAATCACCGATAAATTTTCTATTATCACGTGTTGTGTTTTCATATAATAAATAAACATGCGTCGCTTTGAATACATAATAAGAATATAATTGGATAAGATTTAAATTAATGTGTTTTGACTTTACCCTATTCATTTAGAAATATTACTTCAAACCGGAGTATCAATATTAAACTTTTTCCCATATAAATAAGGGTCCTTCAAATCATTTCAATTCAGCATCGGCCTCTTAGTTCATATTATCTGGTCACATACCTTATATTGTTAAATATCACTCAAACCATATATTTTAGTTTAAAATACTTAGATAAAGAAATAGAGAAGATAAAAAGTATACTGAAGATTTAATTTTTTCATAAGACTTCAAAATAAATTAAAAGCTATGTCTAAGATAAGTGAACTGAAAGATCGTCTGAGAGAACAGGAAGCATATTACGCTTCCGCTTGTGTCCAGTTGTCCGCACTCAACATCCAGATGGAACAGCTGGCGAAGAGATTTGAAAGGGCTGAAGAAAAGGGACAAAAATCGTTCCGCTATTCTTTGCGCATGCGTATGGCTGTCTTGGAAGGAGTACGCAACATGTTCTATGAATTCGCCTCACTCAAGGCCAACGTCATCAGCCGATTACGTCACGAAATTCTAATCGAACACGTCTTTTCTGAGGCTAATATGGCCGACTTGAATGACTCCTATCCCATATTTGGAAGATACGGTTTGCCTCTCTTCATGGTAGGTAATAACAATGAAGACGAGGAAGAAGACGGAGAATTAGATGAAGAGGAGGAAGATGATTACTTGACAGAAACAGACGAAGAATTGCTAGAGAGCGGAGACGTGGAAATTACTACATCTTGAGTGAGTACTATTTGATTTTATATTCATTGCTCGAACTTGGTGTGTCAGATATTTAATGTAAAAAAAATAGATTACAAGCGGAAGAAAGAAAAATCGGATTTCCAGAAAATTGTTAACAACTCAGCCATTATAATGGTTTCACACATCTCCATTTCAGATTCTGCTTCACCATGATGTATACCAACAGTAGTAACTACCACACAAGGGAGTATACCATTCTATTTTAACAACAATGTGAGGGCTTGTCCCGTTGAAATGTTCTGACGGAAGAACCCATCATCCATTCATATTAATGTAAACCCCTTATCCGAGAAAAATGTTCTAGGAATATCCATCGAAAAAGTTATGCAATAAAAACAGAAAACCTCTTTCGAACGATGTAAACAAGGGGGAGCGATGTACAAATCAACACAGGTATCAATAAAAAAATATATATATCAAAAATTTACCATGGTTAACTTCAGTTTCAGATGCTCTTCTGACAACCATTATCCATCATCCAACGACAAAGGTCCTCAAAGAGAAGAGGAGTGTGCGACCGGTACCACATAAGAACTGAATGCTGTGTATGGTTTCATTTTTTAAAGACACTTCTTACGTTAAGATTGTGTTATGAGACGACAAGCCCAAGAGTCAACATTGAAGTAAAATACATGAATACTGTGAGAATTTTACTGTTTTGTTTATTCTGATCAAGCGTGAATAATTAAAGTTTTGTGAAAATATTTATTTGTTGACAATCTTTTAATGGAAAATATGTCTGGAAGCTATAAATGCATGTACAAAGGTAAGAGGGTGATGCGAAATGAATACACATAAGTTTGTTTGAGAATGTGATCGCATTTGCACTTTAAATGTTGGAATACACGAAACATTTGCTATTTCAAATCCCGTAATGAACAACAGCGAGACAAAAGATTTCGAACGAAAATTGTCACGCTACCCAAGTATAATTTTCTACTTGACTTTGGTGGAGCTAGTCATGTAGTTTATCTTCAAGTCTTTAACCAGCGACAAGTGATCAAGACGACGTACTTTGGCTTCCAATGCCTGAAATATAAGATAGATACATTATGGTGTGTCCCGGTTACTTTACGTATCACAGCAGTATATTCCTACTCCTTCGGGAAACCTTACTTTGGAAAGGTACGAGGAACTCTTATTAGCCGATACAGGAATGACTTCAGCTTTTCATGTCGCCCCGAATTAATAAAGTAACATTCGTTTTGTTAATAAATATTCCTCCCCAAACATATTTTCCGCCTTCACTGCAATGAGTACTTATAAAGTAGTATTAAATACCTAAAGTCTCTAAGGGAAAGTCAACTTCTGAAAGAAACTGACCTCTATGACATCATCTTTGGATTCAGAACTCTGGACCATATTTTTGTACATGACCTGTTCTACATTGTCGCCGTTGTGTTGTTCCATGGGGTGTCCCCCGTTACCAGTGTACGGTATGATGGCAGTGCTCTGCTGCTGCTGCTGCTGCTGCTGCTGCTGCTGCTGCTGAAACCTGCTAGAGTTTTGCAAAACAAAGAGGTCAGGCTCTCAAAATTAGCATGATGATTACATGTGCGTTTCATATCACACCGGGTTAACATCGTTTGAAATTCTTATACCAAATGAAAGTTTAAATCAAGTCTACGGGAAGAGTTTATAACATGTACCGTTCATTTCGTGGGAAAATGTTGCGAAAGGTCACCCTTTATATTCTATTATGCAAATTGGTCAATTTGAAAGTTTTCAGCATAAATTATTTTTTTAACAAAAAAATTAAGTTTTAGTTTACAAATATATCTTGAGGAGATGCAATCTACTATTATTAAATGAAAATTTAACTCTATGCTAAGCTAAGAGAATGTTAATTCATCTCATGCTTCTGGTTTAGAAAAAAACAAAACAAAACAAACATCAAACAATCAAAAGAAAGAACTTTTAAGTTCGCATTCTATATACTAGACCGAGAACAGGCCAAAATTTCATACTTGAGATACCAACTCAAGAATAAAATTTTGGCCTGTTCTCGGTCTATCTATATACATGTAATTTGTCGAAAAGCATATGGACCCCTTGAGTGAATCGTCTAGATCGCCTTTTATATCGCCATGACAAAACTCGGAGACATGTGAATATGAAATAGACAATTACCATGAAGTATGTGGTACCAAATCCAGCTTACTATATCTCTGTATCTTTCCAGACTATTTCCACAGGAGCTCGATGCCAACAACCCTCAATGACACCCGCCCCTTCTCATCTCTCTATAGTCAAAGTTATTACCGGCAGTCATGACTGATGACTGCCGGTATACTGTAATCAATCGTGACATACTTGCAAGGATAAAATAACTCTTGGCAATATGATTGGTGGACAACTACAAAATATGCAAATATTCGTCAAGATTATTCAGAACCTGTTCATTACCGGCAGTCATGACTGCCGGTATACTGTAATCAATCGTGACATACTTGCACGGATAAAATAACTCTTTGCAATATGATTGGTGGACAATTACAAAATATGCAAATATTCGTCAAGGTTATTCAGAATCTGTGCATAAGATACTTTCATCAGGTCGGCTCAAGAGTCTAGATGACTTGACAAATGAAAGTCATATCGTATCAGTGCATTTTCATCCGAAAGATGCATCGAAAAGTCTTTGTACCGATACGTCCTACAACAATCACAGATCCTCGGAAATATTCCGTAGCTTGAATCGGAAATAAAAACGGAAAAGCCCGGAAATGTGCGATTGATCAACAAGAACAAAAATCGATCATTCCAATTGTTTCTTACTAGTATTTTACAACATTTAATGTCAGCTAACTGCCGGCAAGCTTTTTGTAAAAGCTAATACTTGTAAGATACTTTCATCAGGTGGGCTGAAGAGTCTAGATGACTTGACAGATGAAAGTTATATCGTATCAGTGCATTTTCTTCCGAAAGATGCATCGAAAGGTCTTTGTACCGATACGTCTTACAACAATCACAGATCCTCGGAAAGTTCCGTAGTTCGAATCGGAAATAAAAACTGAAAAGCCGGGAAATGTACGATTGGTCTAACAAGAATAAAAATCGTTTATTCCATTTTTTTTCTTACTAGAATTTTACAACATTTAATGTCAGCTAAATGCCGGCAAGCTTTTTGTAAAAGCTAATACTTGTAATATATTGTGTGTCATTTCAGTTTAGACTTTCATCACACTGGAAGTAGTTTATAAGGAAAATAGAGGCGGATATTCTTGTGGATCGTTGACATCGAGCTCCTGTGACTATTTCAAATAAAGAGGAACTTTAAGGTTTCTGGATCAGAACGCTCGATAAATACAGGAAGGAGCATAACTGATGGTACATGGTTTGTTGAAATGCGCAAATACATGTATGATGCACTATAATTACGATAGAACATATACTTCAACATTGATTTTCAGCCACTAGTCTGGTATGTCGTTAGCCTCCGAAAATATCGTTCGCCTTTAAAGCCGGGCTTCCACTGTCGCGAATGCAGAGGCGATAGAGCTACGACTAGGTGATTTTGTTTAATCGTAGCGCATTCTCCTCTCAATCGCGGGCATTCTCGGCTCATCGTGTCATGTTCTCCTGCATTCTCCTCTGTTCGCGGCACCGACGCGAATGCTTCAAACTGTTTATTCGCCTTACACTCGCGGCATATGCGCAGCGCACTCGCCTTGCGTTCTCCTCCATTCGCAGCGCGCTCTCCTCACATTCGCGTGCATTCTTTTTCCCAAGGTGGAGGAGAATGAGCCACGATAGAGCCCCGACAAGAAATAATC
This sequence comes from Pinctada fucata, assembly GCA_028142955.1. NCBI lineage: Eukaryota > Metazoa > Mollusca > Bivalvia > Pterioida > Pteriidae > Pinctada > Pinctada fucata. Next base: position 60,808,874 of record AP027105.1, read on the forward strand.
TGACACGAATGTGATGCGAATGCGCCGAGAATCTGACGCGAATGAAAAAAATCAACGCGAATCAGCCACGATATTGACACGATAGTGACACGATATTGCCACGATAGTACTATACACACACACACGACAGTGACAATAATAATTATCTCAGAGTTGATGTAAAAGTGTGCGGATCAATATTTTGAAAACTTTGACAATGCCTTTCAAGAGAAAACAACCTGGAATGAGGTCAAAGTCAACAAAGGGTATTGATGCTCCCGGATATGTCAAAGGATTTTGATTTTGCTCAAGTCACATTCTTGTCATGATCGCAGCGCTATCGGGTTAGAGTCGTGTCTCAATCTCCTGCATTCGCCTCAGTCTCATTCGCCTCAGTGTCTTTTTATCGTGGCACATTCGTGTCGCATTCTTCTCTATTCTTATCATACTCGCCTCACTATCGCAGCGGACGCGTAGCATATTCTTGTTGCATTCGCGGCGCTATCGTGTGTCTATCGCACCAAGAAATACTTCATGAGAACAGACAAGAATGTGACACGATTGTTCATTCGCCTCTGATCGTAGCTCATTCTCCTCTACATTCGCGACAGTGGAAGCCCGGCTTTATAGTTTTACTGATACGTGTATTTGCACTGACTTGAAATATACATGATTGTATCTGTCAATTTCCTGATACTTTTAAAATTGTTATCTTTCTGAAACTAAGGCCATACCAAATTAATTAAATGTTCTTCGGATTTTTTTCAAAATTCAAAAAATTACATGTTAAGAATTGTTTGCTCGCCCGCACCATTGAATTTCTGGCTCATAGTTTCTTAAGGATCGGTTCTGATTTCTGCAATTTAAAAAAAAAGCGTCTAGAAGACTCAAATTGTGCAAATTTCCAAGAAATGATTCTTTTTGTTCGTGAAAAAATGTTGTTTGGAGCATTTGTTGTCACATACATGTACATGACAATGAGTCAAGGAGGGGGAATGTTTGAAAATCTTATTCGTACTGCTATGTGTTAGGCTTCCTAGTTACCAGATTCCTATATCGATTCCCTTCTGAGTACGGAAAACATCGGAAATGTATTCCTGGGTTAATCTCTCAATCAAAAAAAAAAAAAAAAAAAGAAAATAATGAAACCTGCATTTGTGAAACACGAATGCCCCCGACTGCACCTTTGTCAGTATTGTTGTCCATGGACAAGGGTTAATGTTCAAAGTTTTTCAAAAGAAGACCAAAGGTCAAGGTACCGGGGTCTTTAGATGGAAAGGCCTTGTCAAAAATAAAACAAAAGGGAAATATGAAAGCTCTATCACCTTCCATTCAAAAGTTATGCCTAATGTTAAATTATTTTACTCGCTCGCACCTTAAGAACTTCAATACATAAAAAACATAGTGTAAACAAAGATTACAAGGCTCACCTCATGGCAGCATTTTATCATGGCAGCAAACAGAAAGTAGTCAAAGATTACGCAATTTTAAATTTGAAAATCTGTCCTACTGAAAACCAAAAAAAAAAATAAATAAAACACCGCTAAAGACGGTATGGCCGGATTGCAAAGTAAGTTTTTGTCACCAACTGGGTCAAGGTCACTAAGTCAAATATTACAGCATACATTGAGAGGTCTTGTCAGAGGCAACCTACATGTATAATATAAAGTTTCTACTGTATACAGTTCCTTAGATTTTGCTTAAACCAGGAACTTTAACCAAAGTCTTTAACTAGGTCAAAGTCCAAGGTCAAGGTCAATAGGTCCAATGTTACGGCATAAATTGAAAGGTCTCGTCATGGGCAACCTAAATGTATAATATAAGGTTTCTACTGCATACAGTTCCTTAGATTTTGCTTAAACCAGAAACTTTAACCAAAATCTTTAACTAGGTCAAAGTCCAAGGTCAAGGTCACTAGGTCCAATGTTACGGCATAAATTGAAAGGTCTCATCATGGGCAACCTATATGTATAATATAAGGTTTCTACTGCATACAGTTCCTTAGATTTTGCTTAAACCAGGAACTTTAACCAAAGTCTTTAACTAGGTCAAAGTCCAAGGTCAAGGTCACTAGGTCCAATGTTACGGCATAAATTGAAAGGTCTTGTCATGGGCAACCTATATGTATAATATAAGGTTTCTACTGCATACAGTTCCTTAGATTTTGCTTAAACCAGGAACTTTAACCAAAGTCTTTAACTAGGTCAAAGTCCAAGGTCAAGGTCACTAGGTCCAATGTTACGGCATAAATTGAAAGGTCTCGTCATGGGCAACCTAAATGTATAATATAAGGTTTCTACTGCATACAGTTCCTTAGATTTTGCTTAAACCAGAAACTTTAACCAAAATCTTTGACTAGGTCAGAGTCCAAGGTCAAGGTCACTAGGTCCAATGTTACGGCATAAATTGAAAGGTCTCATCATGGGCAACCTATATGTATAATATAAGGTTTCTACTGCATACAGTTCCTTAGATTTTGCTTAAACCAGGAACTTTAACCAAAATCTTTAACTAGGTCAAAGTCCAAGGTCAAGGTCACTAGGTCAAATGTTACGGCATAAATTGAAAGGTCTTGTCATGGGCAACCTTCATGTATAATATAAAGTTTCTACTGCATATAGTTCCTTAGATTTTGCCTCAACCAGAAACTTTAACCAAAATGTTGACGGCAGACGGACAGACGGACGGACGGACGGACGGACAGACGGACGGACATCGTCAATCTATAGACCGGAATTGCTTTGCAATCCGGCCAAAAATGCTACCACAAAAACAAAATAGAAAAGGAGAGTAGAGTTATTCATTAATTGAACTAAATTCTGTATGAATGGGTGTACTCTATTGATACCCCAAAACATATGCACTCACGCAGAAATTATAGGCCATGAACGTAGATTTGCGATCTACTCATAAAGACGCATCATCTGTGCAAGTTTGACCTTCCGAGCACTTGTAATATAGAAATAAAACTTCTTAACATTGATATCGAAATCTTCCAAACATGTGCACTCAAGCGGAAAATGTAGGTAATGACCTAAATTTGAACGTGGATTTGTGATCTACTCATAAAGATACATCACCTGTGCAAGTTTGGCCTTCCTAGCACTTGTGTCTTTTTCTGACTTTAAATTTTAATTTCATGTTCTTTTCTCAAAATTTAAAGTCAGAAAAAGACACATGTAATAGAGGAATAAAACTTCTTAACATTGATACCAAAATCTTCCTAACATGTGCACTAAAGCGGAAAATGTAGGTCATGACCTTTATTTGAACGTAGATTTGTGATCTACTCATAAAGACGCACATCATCTGTGCAAGTTTGACCTTCCTAGCACTTATAATAGAGAAATAAAACATATTAGGTTATGTTTACAATTTCGCTCTCCATAGATTCACTACTTGGACTTCCATTCAGTCTCGAAAATTACTGATGATACATTTTTTATAGAATGCACATATGGTACATTGAATTACTACTATAGAATATGCAGATCAATATGATAAACTAATCTGACAATGAGAACTCTTGTCTGGCGAAGAAAACTAATATACAAACTTCCTTCCAGTCAAAATCACAATTTTTCAATTTTGGTCGAGAAGTTCGAGTATTTGCTTCTTGAAAGGTTTGCTGAAATTTTGCTAATTGCAATAGCGTCGATCAAGAAGAATCTGGTTTGATGGATATTGTAGCAGAAGTATCGGAGTACTTGTCTTCTGGAGATATACGGGTAGTAAACTCTGGGCAGCCGTGAATGATTGCTAGAAAACTTAATTTGGGACATTAATTGTTGCTTGGACCCCTTGTGTAATGCTGTCTTGTTTGTATGGTCACCTTACACCACTATTGTGCGTTCTTCGAGACATCTGGAAAAGTGGGAAGGTTGTGCACACGTTATCCGGGTAGCTACATCATTTGCTACCGGCGTAGCAGATGGCCATCCTAAGTCGGTACCGGTTGCCCATTGGTCTCGATGGTTTATGTACATGCTTCAATAGTGCGATCAACACAAAACACAGATTTGGGTATAAAAGAGATACGTACGCAAATTATTCAGAATATATTTCTGGTCTAGTAGCATATAAGTACGAAGGAACTTTCTGGGTTCCAAATTCTCGACTTTTTGTCTATGCATCGTGATATCATTAGGTTTGATATCATTTTAGGTTTGATATCAATAAGTGCAGTATTTAAAAAGAAGCGGAAAACAAAAATGCTTGATTAATGTTTTGTGTTTGTTACCAAAAAAATTTCAAGAGGAAAACAAATGAAAATTCAAAGCTTATTATTGAACAGCTGTAGGTTATACAGACATGAAAGCACAAAGACAACCTCCATCTTAGAATCATTAGACTACGTGTAAACCAATTACTGCTTGAAAAAAAAATGTCAAAAGCGAGATCTAAAACAAGAAAATACAAAAGTGCAGCATCCCCTTCCATACCATTTGTATTAATATATGTAATAATACTCAATAAGCCTTCAACTTAAAAGCCAATATAATTTTCTAATGACCCTTTGACTCATGACCTTCAAAATAGTGTTATTGTAGCGTTAAATACAAGTTCTGTTGGAAAATACACAAACTTGAGTGTATAAAATGATCTTGACAAATTCCAGACTCTAATGACCTAAAAAAATCCATAGGATTCTGCTTTTATATGAGAACCCATAACTATAAAAAGTTAAAAGAATTTCATTCAATGTTCCGTCTAGAGCATATTAAAGACTTCTTGATAGGTTCTTGTTGATGGCATTGACCTTTTTTGTCCATTATGATCTTGATATCAAAGGTATTCTTTCTTGTACCATAATGGATTACATTTTGTATGAAATTCTATAGAAAATGTGCCCTCTAGAATGTATACAAAGATTTTGATATGAAGTCCCATCTTTGATGATCTTTACCCTCGTAACAATCAATAAAGTTCTGATGAAAAAATATGCTGTCAAGAGTGATTACCAGATTTTGAAAAATTCTAAATTATGACCTTGCCCGTTGATATTAGTTTTCTAATACATCATAACCATTTCTGACAAAGTTCTGATGATATACGTGCCTCCTCGAATGTATATACAAGGACTTTGACTAATCACCAACATGGTCGACCAGTTTGATGAATGAAGTTCTATTGAAAAATGTGACCTCCAGAATTTTGGTGAAGTTCATTCTGCGACCTTGCCCTATGACCTTGAAAAGCAAATTTCTTTCCAGGGTGGTTTCTCAGGTTCATGTTAGTCTGAACAAATTCTGATAATAAAAATTTCTTCTAAGGCTGTCCAAAAGAAAGTGTAATACACACATCAACTCATGGCACACATCAAATTTCGTATATTTGGCTTTACCATATTACCCTGTACATGTACGTATATATTTTGCTATTATTTTCAAAATAGAAGATCCCTCTTGACCAGTCATTTAGTCTGAGCTTTTCCCATAGAGATTCACCAGTACATGACCTTGTTGTTTGGCCTGGAAAACTCAAGTGCTATTGTGATCCTTTGGACAATTCTGCTATACAAAGATTACATGAAGACAATAAGACTAACAGTGTCCTATTGTTAAATTGATATATTCATACCAATAATGATAAAAGCATATGCGTAAAAAAAAAAGTATATACAATTGTATATAGAAAAAGGGGTAGGGCCACGAAGCTGGATACATTGGCCCTATTTTTGAACATTGTACTTCAGGAATATCTATTTGTGATTTGACACTTTTATACATTCTCTACTGAATATTGAATCTATATTTTGTAAACAATTTGTTTATCATTCGCATTTAGTCCTCTGAAAACACCAAAACCTGCAATATTCTGGAAATTGTTGAAAAAAATCTATTATTTTTCAATAAAATCAGCAGTGGTTGCATGCTTAAAACATAAGGTAATAAAAGATGACAGCGCTTACCTCGAAGGCATCATTGTCCCATGACCAGCATCTATACCTACATTGCACAAAGTATTTCCAGATGCATCATCCACATAAGTTTGGTTGATAAAAAATTCAAAGAAGGCTGGAAATGAAGATTCTAATTTTACCATACCTGGTCAATCAAGTGTGAAATATAGGTCAGATGCAGCACCTGTACAGTGCATTGCAGTAAACATCCTCAGATACATCACCAACACAAATTTTTTTTATTGATCTAGGATTTAAAATAGGCTGGAAATGGACCTGTCCCATTTTACTTAACCTGATTGCTCAAGCATGGAATGTGGGCAAGTGCAGCATCTGTACCATGAATTGCATTAAGCATCCTTAAATGCATCATCCATGCAAATTTGGTTGATGTACTTGATTTATAGTAAGGCTGGAATGGACCTGCCTCATTTTACCTAACCTGCTCACTCAAGCATGAAATGTAGGTCAGATGCAGCCTCTGTACCAAGCAGTGTTGTAAGCATCCTCAGATGCATCATCCATGCAAGTTTGGTTGATGTAGGACTTATAGTAAAGCTGGAATGGACCTGTCAACTTTTACCTAACCTGCTCTCTCAAACATGAAATGTAGGTCAGATGCAGCCTCCGTACCATGCTTTGTTGTAAGCACCCTCAGATACATCATTCATACAATTTTGGTTGATGTAGGACCTATAGTTTGGCGGGAATGGACCTGTCCTGTTTTGCTTAACCTATAGTGCAGATGCCGACGACGGGGCGATAGCATAAGCCTCCCTCTACTTTGCGAGGTGAGCTAAAATTATATGTAAAAGATTATCACTGTATCTTCTTGTTATAAAAGTTTTATCTTAACGCATGTGACCATATAAAATTCTTACTCAAAATGCAAATTTTCCAGCAAATTTTGCCATCTTTTGTCAATAAAGTCACTTGATGACGTCATAATACTTCCAATCATGCTTAGTTGGGTGGTTTGTTCTTTTCATTAATAGAGGGAAACATTCATGAATTTTCATGAGAGATACCAAGAATTTCTTATGATATTTAATTTCAACGAAAATCGTAGGGCCGATTTAGGGGTCTTGTGGCCCTACCCCTTTATTATGCTCTTCTATGCATAAATCTAAAGAAACACAAAGCAGATTAATGGAATGATAAATTCCTTATATTTTCTGAGTATATACAGAGACATGAAAACATAAATATAAAATTCTCAACAAGAAAATGAATAAAATGGTCCCTGCTCAATAAATAATTTCAATATATACAATATTTAAAAGGACGGAACACATCAGAACCAGCTCAGATTTAAACGGATACATTACAATACTAATATGATCATTGTGAAAATAACAACCATGTAAAAGCCATTCAAATGAGGACAATGGACGGAAACATGATTCCTGCGACACTGAAAAATAATCTGTTTGTACAAATGTCAGGAAAAAGGGTAAGTATACAATAATAATATAACTTAAATTTGACAACACATAGTTTCTACTGAACCAGCAGATTTTTGTTTATATTTGAAAGGGTGAACAAGCAGAAGACTTGTAAATGAAATAAAATAAATACTTTAGTAATGCAGACAAATTAGGTGGAATGTTACAAGAATCTTTGGTGTAATGCTGAAAATGACAAAATATATATAAACAAAATACATAGTTAAATCATGAAATTTGATTTTTTTAAGCAAGCTTCAAAATTTCCATATCATGTAGTAACAAAGCTGTGAATACACTGGCTCCTAGTGGAATATACTCTTATTGCAGTGAAGAGATATTAGTTAAGCTCAAAAAACAGCTTAAAAATGTGCACTGTGTAATTGTCCAAGCACAGTCACAATATCTATACATCGATACTAGATACAGTACTAGAATAGACTCAGTGAGAATAATTACTTCCTGTAACCAGTCGGCCTGTTATATTCCACTTGCTTTTGTAAATCATCTATACGAAGGTCTTTTAAGTGTAGCAAATGTTCCAATCTGTTCACTTTGGCTTCTAAAATCTGAAATTATAAGCAAGGAAAACTTCTGTTTATCTTGATTATCGCACCTTTCCTAATAGATCCTAACAATACAGAACTATATGTCAGAAGTGCTGTAGGAATTTTGTCTAGTTAGCACAAACACTATTCTAACGTCGAAATCCCGTTGGTCGCATTTCTTCGACACGATTTTGTAGGTCGTCTATCCTCATGTCTTTAAGATGAATAAGGTGCTCCAGTCGGTTACATTTTGCTTGTAAAATCTGAAAGAAATGACAAGTTTGGAAGGAATGAAAGTATGTGATACTTGTTATTGAAGAAACAAGAGTGACACTTTAAGTGTTATACATGTATTTGTATATAAGATATTATATTCATTTTAAAGAAATATTTTACTTAGAATTCCTTCTCCAAAAGAATGTATCCAAATTGTCAGGAAAACAAGAGAAATTCTAACACTGCCAGATGTGTCTATTAGGATTTATTTGTTACAACTTTAAACTAAGAATAATTACAAATTCCAGAAACAGAAAATAACTCAAAACTCATTGTTTATGTTCAAAGATTTTTTAGGAAAATTAACAGTACAAAACTATGTGCCCCCAAATTTCTTATATAATATAAGTACATGTATATCTTATATTAAATGGGGGCATGAAAATATAATGTAACACCTTAAATGTGGGCATGAAAATATAACATAACACCTTCAATACATGTATAATATTGTATATTGCTTTAAATCTCCTTTCACCTATCACTTACAACTTATACCAATGTGAGTATTAAAGTGAGAAAGTACATGAAGCCCTTTCCCCAAAAGCCTTCATGAAATAAATACTAGTCTCAAATTAGAAGATAAAGAAGCTCATTGAATTCTAATTTTCTGATTTAGTACAATTTTCCGTATCTTTAAAAATAAATCCTCTCAAAGTTTTCAATATTTGGTATGAGACCAAGGTCAAGGTAACGAATTCAACAATCATGGTGCCAAATGAAAGCTATTGTCAAAAGGAATCCTGGTGGGAAAGATCAAAACTCTATTCCCTTATGGTTCATATTAGCCCAGGTTATTCTATTTATAGAGTTGGCAAAGTCCAAGGTCAAGGTCAAAGGTCATGGTTTCAAACAAAAGCTCTTGTCACAAGAAACTTGCATGAAACATCAAAGCCCCGTCCCTTATATTTCAAGAGATATATGAAACATCAAAGCCCCCCCCCCTCCTCTAAATCATCCTGTCCCTTATAGTTCAAGAGATATACATACAGCTTGAGTTAAAGTTTCTAAAAGTATGTCAAAGGTCAAGGTCATTAGGTCAAATGTCATGAATTCAAATGAATTTTTGTGCCACAAGGATTTATGTGTAGAATATCACAGCAATATCATCAATTTTAGCCTTGGTTATAGGTTTTGTCTATACATCCAATTCGTACTCTAGGGGTGATACTTAAAGTAAACTCTTTTTGGTGAGCTAAAAAGTTCAAGATAGTGCATTGAAAATGTTAAACGAAACCAGTGAATCTAGAGGATAGATGAAAACAGAAAAGTTTAAATTCAAAGTTAATAAGAATATTCATTCAAAGAATTGTTGAAACTAGAAAGAGATGGACAAGGTGCTTAATCTTTGTGATATCTGTCTTACTATAGTGCTCTCAAATCACAGATTTAGAAATCTGATCAAAAGTCAATGCTAACACACATCTAACAACATCCTGTTTATGGGAGCATTTTTAAAGTACCCGTCTTCTGTTTAGAACAGTATGTAAGCCAATAGCATCTTCCATTATATTGACCCAGTGCACAAGCACATTCAAATAGTTTATTTAGCACTAGTCAGTCTATTTCTGGCACATACACATGTACATATATCAATAAACTTGTCTTATGCAAAATTCTAAAAGACTTCTTTGAAATAACTTTACTAGGGCAATTTACTTTGATGATGGCAGATGTATAATATCGGTAACATTAGTATTCTACACTTTTTTCTCCTCTTAATTTCATTATTATAGAACAGTTCATTTGAATTCTTAATCTTGAAAATTAAGTGAAGTCCCAAATGGCAAACATTTTTAAAAGAATTCATTTTTCTTCCTTAAGCTTAGAAATACTGAATGTACTTAGTCTATTTATATGATACATAGGAGTATATGGAATTTTACATACTTTGATTGTTTCATCTTTTGCAAGGTTTTCCTGAGCTTTTTCCTCGAACACTAATCTGGGTACGACATCGGCCTCCATGGGATCTCTGATGGTTCTACCTTTGGTAGGCTCCTGCCATAACTCCGGTCTGAAGTAATAAAAATTCATCATTTACACTTAAAATTATCAAAATTTAAGAACTAATCATATAAGTGATAGTTTTCGAAAAAATTTAAACTAAGAGCAATTTAACTCAATAATTTTAAAATCAACAAATAGACATGAAAGATTTTATGATACTCAAATGATTAATGTGCATAATACTGACTTGTGCCTTTGTGTTTGTCGCTAGTCACTCAGAAACACACACGATCGAGCTATTATTCATAAAACACACAAGTTTGCTATATATAGCTTCAAGATAAAAGAACAGTGAAAAGGGGAATACAATTCATTATGCTTAGGTTGAACAGGGGATAATGGGGAGAGATATATCATTACTCAGATGGAAATGTCATTATTCATATGGAAATGTCAAATGTAGATTTAAGATTAAACATGTTTTATTGCGAGAAATCCTTTTGCTTTTTTGCAATAAAACATGTTTAATCTTAAATCATACGGAAATGACATGGCATGGCATGGCATAGCATAGCAATCACATGACAAAGATCTGATAACAGAAAAGATGTGATGATAAATCTACTATTTGAATATAAATATTCAAATAATATAAAAGTCTATGGACAATTCACAAATGGGAAATGTGACGAATGGACAGGTGGGCTCTACTGAATGTGGGACTTTTTTTCTGTCTTCTATAATTCTATACTCAGCTTAAATGTAGACATAGAGTCTGCCAGTTATCATACTGAATGAGTAAGATATTTCATAATGTATTTTATATAAGAATGATACAGAAAATGCAGTCATTTTTGAAAGAATATACATTTATAAGGAATATGATTCCACGAGATTATTTCTTTTTTAGATCTAACATGCTGTATTCAGATCAACTTTATGATCTGTATTCCATGCAAATAGTTATTTTTCTTAATGGTTCGCTACTGTAACAAGGAGATCAAATAAGCTTTTTCTGTTGAACTTCAGGATAAATCCAAATTTCAGATGACTTAAGTGGAATTCCAAGCCCTTTTAATCTCAAACATTTACCAGATTTCATTATTGTATTAACTAAAGTTTGAAGTTAAGCAACAATTTGAAAAAACTAGATGGCTACTGTTGCAAGCAACAGACGGATTCCTCCTTTATTAGACCTTCCTCGGAATTGAAGTGTTAAAATCCGAAAAAAGAAGATGGAAAAAAGAATAGTTGCTTTAGTACCTTACTCACTTCAGCAAAGGAGTCAAAAGAGCTTATGTCTATATTTGGGACTCTTATTCATTTATCAACAAAATAGAAGAAAAGAATAATAAATACCTTTCAGTTTTACGTAAGCTTTAAACTCCATGTTCTATCAATATCAAAATCCTTTACAATTACTATCTCAAAACAGGATTGCATAATGATTTTGCAATGAGATCATTTCTATTAATAGAAAATGACAACAACATGAAAGTACAGATATGTAATGCTACTTAGGAAAAAAAAGGAAACAGAGAACAAAAATAAAAGAGTTATCTTTCTTATACTATGTTGAGTTCAAACAAGAAGGACTACTTGTGTGAAGAATAAATAGTATAGGACAAAGTGTGTGAATTCTACAAGAGTAAATGATTGTTATGACATTGAAAATGATTATTTGACCTTGAACCAATGTCATAAATGAAAGATAAGTATTGTGATCATTCTCATCATGATTGATCTTAATCTGAGCAATGCTCAATATCTAATCAACCAGAGTCGGTTGTGACATTGAAATCGAACAAATGACCTTGAGTCAAGGTCATGGTGAAAGGGTTAGTTGCAAGGAATATCTGTGTAATGTTTGAACTCACAAGGTCAAATAATCTTTGTTTTATAGACTAAAGTTTGTTGTGACCTTGAGAATGAGAATTTGACCTTGGGTCAAAGTCAAGGTGAAAGAGCTTGACTGAACAATGATATGTATGAAGTTTGAACTCTGAAGGTCAAATAGTCTTTGTTCTATAGGCAAAAGTATGTTGTGACCTTGAGAATCTCAATTTGACCTTGGGTCAAGGTTAAGGTGAAAGAGCTTGGTTTAACGATAATATGTATGAAGTTTGAACTCTGAAGGTCAAATACTTTTTGTTCTATAGGCAAAAGTTTGTTTTGACCTTGAGAATGAAAATTTGACCTTGAAAGTAGGTCAACATTAAATGACCACCTATAAGTAACCTACTATCAAAGTTTCAACTCAAAATCTCAAAAACTGTAGAAATTGGCACTGTGCCAATTTAAAGTTCCATTTTCAACTTGGAATAGCGCGAAAACCGTAAATATTTTATCGAGCATGTAAGTGTATAAAAGTTTACAATTTTCCCAAAGAACATTTTAAAAGAAATTTCGTTCAAATCGTACGGTTAATTTAGGAGTTATAAGTGTTTAAAGATTTGACCTTTGATGACCTCCAGCGGGGGCATTGGTGAACTTATCGACAAACAAAAAATAGTTAAAGAAGATCTTGTAATGCTCTTTCTGATGGTACTATCCCTTTTGCTCTGTGTTAAAAGACCTTTGAATAAAGTGTCTGGAAATGATGAGGGGGTAAGAATAAAAATAATAATAATAATAAGAATAACTAGATGGCTACTGTTGCAAGCAACAGACGGATTCCTCCTTTATTAGACCTTCCTCGGAACTGAAGTGTTAAAATCCGTTTAAAGAAGATGGAAAAATGAATAGTTGCTTCAGTACCTTATTCACTTCAGCAAATAAGACAAAAGAGCTAATCTAATTTGGGACTCTTATTCATTTTTCAACAAAAAAAGAAAAAAAATCAATAGATACCTTTCATGTGTACTAAAGCTATAAACTCCATGCTCTATCAATATCAAAATCCTTTACAATTACTTTCTCAAAACAGAATTGCACAATGATTTTGCAATGAGATGATTTCTATTAATAGAAAATGACAACAACATGAAAATACAGATATGTAATGCTACTAAGAAAAAAAAAAAAGAAACAGAGAACAAGAAGAAAAGAGTTATCTTTCTTATACTATGTTAAGTTCAAACAAGAAGGACTACTTTCGTGAAGAATAAATAGTATAGGACAAAAAGTGTGAATTCTACAAGAGTAAATTATTGTTATGACCTTGAGAATGATTATTTGACCTTGAACCAATGTCGTAGATGAAAGATAAGTATTGAGATCATTCTCATCACGATTGATCTTAATCTGAGCAAAATTCAATATCTAATCAACCAAAGTCGGTTGTGACCTTGATTTCGAACAAATGACCTTGAGTCAAGGTCATGGTGAACGGATTTGATGCAAGGAATATTTGTGTAAAGTTTGAACTCACAAGGTCAAATAGTCTTTGTTTTATAGAATAAAGTTTGTTGTGACCTTGAGAATGAGAATTTGACCTTGGGTCAAGGTCAAGGAGAAAGAGCTTGACTAAAGAATGATATGTATGAAGTTTGAACTCTGAAGGTCAAATAGTCTTTGTTCAATAAGCAAAAGTTTGTTATGACCTTGAGAATCAAAATTTGACCTTGGATCAAGGTCAAGGTGAAAGAGCTTGGTTTAACGATAATATGTATGAAGAATGAACTCTGAAGGTCAAATACTTTTTGTTCTATAGGCAAAAGTTTGTTGTGACCTTGAGAAGGAAAATTTGACCTTGAAAGTAGGTCAACATTAAATGACCACCTATAAGTAACGTACTATCAAAGTTTCAACTCAAAATCTCAAAAACTGTAGAAATTGGCACTGTGCCAATTTAAAGTTCCATTTTCAACACTGAATAGCGCGAAAACCGTAAATATTTTATCGAGCATGTAAGCGTATAAAAATTTACAATTTTCCCAAAGAACATTTTAAAACAAATTTCGTTCAAATCGCACGGTTAGTTTAGGAGTTATAAGTGTTTAAAGATTTGACATTTGATGACCTCCAGCGGGAGCATTGGTGAGCTTATCGACAAACAAAAAATAGTTAAAGAAGATCTTAGTCTGCTCTTTCTGATGGTACCATCCCTTTTGCTCTGTGTTAAAAGACCTTTGAATAAAGTGTCTGGAAATGATGAGGGGGTAAGAATAAAAATAATAATAATAAGAATAATAATAAGAATAAAGAAAAGACATTGCAATAACAGAAAGGATTCCGACGGAATAGTCGGAATCCTTAATAATAAGAATAAAGAAAAGACATTGCAATAACAGAAAGGATTCCGACGGAATAGTCGGAATCCTTAATAATCTTATATATCATTACTTGGCATACAAATGTATTTCTTGTAAACCCTCAATGATGGTACCATCCAAAACAAGCAGACGTTCAACATTCGCATGAAATTTACAACTATTTTGGCATTACCTATGCCACTGACACTGTTACCCCTTTTTAAAGCACCAAACAGACTGAAGAAGAAAGGTTTAAAAGTGAAAAGGACAATTTTCAAAATCAGAGGACCTACAAAACTTCCAAAAGCCAAATTCCAGATAACTGACAAGTATTTAGCACTTCTGCTAAATAATGTTCCAAAGACTTCCTCAAAATATGGCCTAAATCTGATTATTTGTATTAAGACTATTTCATGCTTAATATGTCTACTAGAAAAGAGAGTAGGTTACAGGTAAAGTAAAGGTTAATATAAACTGCAGGGAGGTCAAACAAGGACACAATATCCTGTCATACAGTAGTACCTTGGAAGATTATTGGTACCGATAATTTCCTTTTGGTTATCTACACCTTGACGGAAAGTTGCCCTGAAAATTGAATTTTCATTAATTTCAACCAAAAAAAAAAAAAAAAAGGATTCATACTTCATGATTTTCAAAAAAATAAAAAGTAACACATGAGACATAATGTTCACGGTCAAAATGCACAATGTCGTGTTATTTTGTTTTGTATATAAAATGATTCAACAATGATGTGAATTGGCTTGCACTGAAATTCCATTAAGCTCTTTATTTTGACAGACCTGCAGCCTGTTTCACAAAAATTCTTACGAAAAATCTCTGGAATTTTCCTAAATTTTGATAGCTTAGTTTTACTTTATAACTAGATTTAGCAAAGTTTTGTTTCTGAATGTATATTTAGTATGTAGAAATGAAATTTGAAAACATAATACAATATAAATAAAGCCTGTGTTTGTGAAACACGAATGCCCCCGGTGGCATCTTTGTTAGTATGAACACTATTTTCTGTTAAGTACATGTATGTGAGGTCACTGGGTTAAAAGGTCAAAGGTCAAGGTCACAAGGTCAAAAATTTTGGTATCAATGGAAAGGTCTTGTCACAAGGAATACGCATGCGAAATATGAAAGCCCTATCACTTACCATTCAAAAGTTATGCCCAATGTTAAAGTTTTTGAAAAGTAGGTCAAAGGACAAGGTCAAGGTCACGAGGTCACAATTTTTGGTATCAATGGAAAGGTCTTGTCACAAGGAATACACATGTGAAATATGAAAGCCCTATCACTTACCATTCAAAAGTTATGCCCAATGTTAAAGTTTTTGAAAAGTAGGTCAAAGGTCAAGGTCAAGAGGTCAAAAATTTTGGTATCAATGGAAAGGTCTTGTCACAAGGAATACACATGTGAAATATGAAAGCCCTATCATTTACCATTCAAAAGTTATGCCCAATGTTAAAGTTTTTGAAAAGTAGGTCAAAGGTCAAGGTCAAGGTCACGAGGTCAAAAATTTTGGTATCAATGGAAAGGTCTTGTCACAAGGAATACACATGTGAAATATGAAAGCCCTATCACTTCCCATTCAAAAGTTATGTCCAATGTTAAAGTTTTTCGGACAAACAGACAAACAGACAAACAGATAAACAGACAAACAGACGAACAGGCCAAAAACTATATAAAAAAACTTTAAAACCTTTTATTCAATAAAGAAAGTTACGATAATTCCTGATTTTTTTTGTAAGAACTTTTGTAAAACAGCTAGGCTGCTGCATTGCAACAGTCAACAGAAGCTAGCAGTAAAATCAATTTAGTTCCTAATTGACAATAGTTATGTTTGTAGACTTTGAAGATTTGAAGATTCATTGTTTCTGCAAACTAACTAAAAAAAATTCTTTTCAACTCAAAATATAATACAGTGTTGTTTTGAGATTAAACACTGCTGTTTTAAGATTCTTTCTTTATCACATTTTTCTGATACAAAAATTTGGTTTTTATATATATGAGGGCTGATTTATATGTTGTGAGCCTCGTATTTAAGGATTTGAATTTTATTAGACATTTTGAATTATTTTTCTACATAATCCCCTTTAGTATCTATACAGTTTAAGGGCCTCAATACCACTTTTAAAGAACTCCTTATCTTGACTGATCAGAAAGCCATCCACTGCAAGTATGACATCATCACTGGACTGAAAGTGGGTGCCAGAAATGGCTACTTTCAGTTTTGGGAATAGATGAAAGTCTGATGGAGCAAGATCAGGTGAATAAGGGGGACGCTCAATCAAATTAAAGCCACAATAATGAATAGCAGCCATGGCAGTGACAGACTTGTGAACACGAGCATTGTCCTGATGGAACAACACACCTTTAACTAGTGAGCTTTCCACGGCGCTAATGAGTTTAATATTTTCCCGTAACTGTGTAAGAAGTGAAGCATAGTACGCGCCATTGATTGTTTGTCCTTTTTGTAGATAATCTATTGGCAGAATACCTTCTGCAACCCAGAAATCCGAGGCTCACAACATATCAATCAGCCCTTGTAGCAAAAGTTTCGAATTAATATTTCCAATACTGAAACAGTACAAAGATGCAAATTTTAATTCCTACTAGTTTTGACAATTGGAAAAAAACCAGACATATCTGTACCGATAAATTGTAAGAATATAGCCAATATCATCAGAGAAATCATTACTGGCTTAATGATAAAAAAAATAAAAACTAAAATCAAAAAAAAAAAATCACACATCAAGAGATGATATCAAAAATATGAATATTTCCAATTACCTAAATACTTACACTAAGACAAGTGGTCTTCTTCAATAAAAAAAAAATGATAAATTATAGTTTTGGTCTAATGTTATTCTCACCCTCACTATCTAAACTTGACATTTAAAGAAAGATGAGGTAAGCACAGTATAAACCCCAGGATCACAGATTCAGAGACTAATATTACAGTCAGCATTTCACCCAACATGATTTGGAGGGGGGGGGGGTGGCTAACTTGTTTTTAGGATCTTGTATCACTCTTGTGGCAACTATCAAAGGAGAGTATTGACTTGACTCTAATTTGACAAAGGAGTAATATTTCAGTAGTGTAAGATTTTCACCATCAGTGGGTGGTGGTATAATTTCAAAGTAATGAGAGGATTTACAGTAGGTAGTTGAAATAGAACAACGTAATGTTCTGACAGTTCAATAAAAGGGATAATGAATAATTCTGAAAATTAATCCATTTTTCAGATTCATTTATTTCTCAATAAACCAACAGGCATAAAAAAGGGAAATAATTTTGACTGTTGTTTTATAATACTTTTATTGCATGGTCTTGAAGTGTCCAGGTGAGTTGTCATGTTTTCTAATTTGTGACATCACTATGAAATTTTACTTAATATTGTGATGTCTGGCTTGTTTATTGGAAAGTTGGTTGTTTATTCGAAAGTTGGTAAGTAAGTTACAGGAGGAGTCTAAACTAGGACACCAACAAAGTCATGAAAGGCCCAGCCAATGATTTTTTTGTTTTAGTGGTGCTTTTTATGAATCAATCAATTGATATCTAGAAAGTTGAATGCTCAACAGAAAATTTGCTCACATCATATATGACTTTTATATAACAACTTCACAGCTAAAGTTTATTTTTACTTTTTACATGTAGGTCAAACTGCAAGGTCAAGGTTATGAGGTAAAAGTGTGGTATTCATAGAAAGGGTGTACAAAAGGAATTTGTTTTTGATTATACATATTCTATTGATAATAATATCAAAGGGATCTGAAACAAGTTATCCAACTTAGAAGTATTCTTCTCCCAAAAGGAATACACATGTGAAATATTAAAGCCCTCTCATTTTCCTTTCAGAAGTTAATGCTAAGATAAGATTTTAGATTTTCAACATTAAATCAAACTGCAAGTTCGGGTCACAGGTCAAAACATTGGTAGTCATGGATAGGTCTTGGTACAATGAATGGAAATGTAAAATAAAACAAAAATTGAAAGCCTTACAGTTCTAGAGTCATGATCAAGATTATAGTTCTTTTCAAAAGTACCTTAATCTCAAAGTTCAAGAAAGAAAACAAGGTCAAAAATTAGTTACAAAGAATACAAATGTCAAAATAAAATTTTATATCGCTTGCCTTTAAAAAATTAAGGCAGTCAAACTTCAAGATTAAAGTGAACAGTTTAAAACTTTTGTACCAAAAGAAAGGTCTTGCCACAAAGAATACTCATTAGAAATCCGAAATCTCTACCACTAATCATTCAAAAGTTATGCTGAAAGTTCAAGTTTTTTGTCACTGATTGAAAGACAGACAGAAGGACAAGTCTCTTTTAGTGACCATGTGCTTTTGGAAAAGCAGGGATCAATAAAAGTGCATTGCAAGAATAGAAATGCATGTGTCGTCCTTTTTCACTGCTGATACAAAATCATGATCAAAATCAATAATAGAGCACTGAAATAATCTTGATTTTTTTCACAGTATATCTTTTTATCTCTATGATTCAATGCATCCTCCATTAAAATACTAGTTCCTCTGAAGGAGTTAAAAAAATCAAAACACCACAAGCATGTAAACAGGACACAGATAAGGACATTTTTGTGTATATAAAACAAAACATTGAAGAATATATGTCGTCAGACCCGTAATCTTGGTGAGGCTTGAACCAGCAACCTTATGGTCACTGACCCGATGCCTTAAGCACTAGACCAAGGCGCCAACAGAAGGATTTATACAGGCAACATTTTTGTGTTAACAACTAAATGACGTAGAGAGTATCAGGAAAATGCATGTTCACAACGTCTTTTAAAATTTTTTGGGTTATTTATAAAAGTAAAAAGAACAAAACTTCCCAAAATGGCTTCTAATTAATCTAATACACAAATTAAATTATACATACCCTTTAGTGTGACCTTTAGTACCCTTTACTTGACCTTTGCTTCTGCCAGGAGTCCCTGAAAGACATACTCAATTAATGATGTTTAAAGATAATTGATGTCGAACTTCTTGTTACACCAAAACAAGTTTAATTTTCAGATTTTTTTCTGAGTATCTAAGTTGTATGGTGGCATACTTCTGCCTCCTACATGCAAGATATTTTCTGTAGATTATGTCGTCATGAGACTTATTTCTGTCAACGTACAAGATAATTATGTTAACATGCAAGATAATTATGTTGACATACAAATTAATTATGTTGACAAAATAAGTTGCATTTTATATATTGAACCCTTTATAGTTGCGAACTTTATAATTTGCATTTAGCTTTTTCAGTATACAAACATCACATAAACAAAATTCATAAAACAAATGAGACAAAAGTTAAGTATTCATATGAGTAAAGCATATAAAAATTAAATCAAATGTTTTTCAGAAAAAAACAGATGTCTCCCCCCTCCCTCTAAGCTACTTTGACCTTGGGCCAAGATGCTGTGAAACCTTTGAGTCATGGGCAACATCATACTAAAACATGAAATTGATTCATTGTATTGTTTGAGGTAAAGCCCAAACATGATTAGCTTATACAATTTCATTATAAGCATATTTAGTGAAACTGACTTTGGTCACATGACCTTGGATATAGTTGATCTGAAACCTACATTGTATGGATCATGAGCAACAAAAAACTGAATATGTGATTGGATACACGGTTCAAAATATAAAGCCTAAACATGATAAGCATAGACAATTTCAGCCTGGACATGATTAGCATATACAATTTCATTACCAAAGTAAGAAGTGACCTTAATCATGTTACCTTGGGACAATGTGATAAGAAACATTTAGTGACCTGAGAAACAACATACTAAAATATGAAAGATTTTAAGAAGGGTTATTCAGGAGATATAGCCCAGACAAGATTAGTACGTACAATTTCATTAAAAAGAGCTAAATGATCTTGACCTTGGGCACATGACCTTGGGTCAAGATGATAAGAAACCTTCCAATCCTGAGCAACAGCATTCTAAAGTATCAGAGTGATCTAGTATAGGATTCCACAGATATATTCCAGACTCAAGAGCATTTACAATTTCATTAAACAAGAGCCCCAGGAGGGCACAACGCTCACCTGATACCCATGGGTGCTCTAATTGACATACTGACATTGAATAAGACGTAAAATTGATAGTGCCAGTATCACGATTTGAGCCTACATTCTTTCTAAAAAGATTTTTGCCGGATGCAGACAAGATTTTTTTTTTTACAGCCTTTAAAAGTACAAACAAGAAGAAATAGTAACATTTCAAAACATTATCTTTTTTACTGATTTGAATAGACGGATAATGTGATCCAAAGTCATATGCCCAGCTAGTGTATAGTTCAATTATTCAACATCAAAAAAATCATTTTGTAAAATTCCACATTAATGTGCAGCAAGTGATGAAGAAACAGACAAAAAGAATAAAACAATGAAATAAACTTAATACTCTGGTGTATGCTGCTTTTAGGGAAACAAATTAATAGGCCCATGATACTGTAAAGCTTGTCCAACTAGCAGACCTACCACATCGTTATTTACTGTTAACTACGTTTCGCCTCATGATAGGACTGTTACATGGACAAATTATTAGCTGACAAAGTTCATGAAAAGTATCAGCTGCATCGGATTTGCTGATAAAAAATCATTTGGTCCGATAAAAACTCATGTTCTATCTATTATTTGGACAGATAAAAATTCCCAAATGTCTGACCACAGGAACCTGTCGTTTTATGAAAGAAAATGTTTTATTATTCACGACCTTCAATTTAAAGCCTCTTGTGTTCGTCTTTAGAAATGTTGTATACATACAAGATGTCGAACACAGTGGCTTAAGGTTGTGAATCATAATTTATTTCCTCTTTTAAAACAACAGCTTCCTGTGGTCCAACATTTCATTGAAAGATTTCAAGAACTCTGAACTGAATTATTTGTTTTCAAGAATTTCAGATATATCAAATGTCCTATACATTCTCAAAATCCTCGGGAAGAAATTACTCATTTGTTTTCAAGAATTTCAGATATATCAAATGTCCTATACATTCTCAAAATCCTCGGGAAGGGATTACTCATTAGATGTTTCTTCAAGAAATCAGTCCGTATACAATTCATCTAAGAGAGTCTAAGACAAAGGAAATTCGAGCTAAGTTTATAAATGATGACAAGTATGGAATTGTTCCAAGTACATGAATAATAACAAGCATGAAAGTGTTCCCAGTATATGCACATTAAGGTGGCTCAATAATCCAAGAATTCTTTGTCAGAGGAGAAAAAAATATTCTGTTTATTTAACATTGATATCTGATGATTTATATTTGTTATTAAGATGACATATCATCGACCATTTGACTGACCAGTGGTCCTCTGAATATACATATGTAAACCAACCCCGAGATATGTCGCAAAACAATGAATTTTGATAGATAAAACCATGATATATTGATAATGATTCCAGACTGAAACCATTCTTGTGATCATTTTCACGATAATATCATCAAATATGTATATTTCTTTATAGATAATGATTTCAAAGAGTGAAATAGCTAAAACTGTTCTAGAAAAGTACACTTTGGGTACCCCCACCCCAAAATGAGAATCTAAAAAAAAAGGACTCGGGAGCCTTATTTGACATCAAAGTGATCAGAAGTCTTTGTCAGAAGTTATTTTCTTTTACATATTTCTCAACGACAAACTCTGTCCTTTGAAAAGAAATATAAAAAAGTACATGTTATCGTTCATTCTGATTTAAAATATTTGGTTGTCATAGTAACGATTTTGTAACAATTTGCAACAAGTCAAATTAAAATGCCCTGTTCCCTTAGTTGACATTATAACGATGGAAATATTTGTTAAAACTGTTATACATGTAATTGACATATTTTTCAAGATCAGACTCTAATCGTTCAACAAAAGTACAAGACATTCCGTTTTACCTCGTTTCCATATTGTAAAAATCTACTTGGTTTATGCCGGACGGACGACAGACGACGGACGGACGGACGGACGGACGGCGCGCTATATGACTATAGCTCAGGCGAGCTAGAAATCAGATACTCCTAGTCGAGATTATTCTTTCCCAACATTCAGTGAAAGTTTCAAATTCTGATACAAGGAATTAAGAATACTTACACAATTATCATTTATCATCGAAATTAAATAAGAATTAACAAGTTTACAAATGATTTGTCGAAAAAATAAACAAGAAGAGGAGAGTAACATGTGCTTGGCTAAGCGTTATTCGACCTTTTCTTTTATAAACTCACCTTTCATGTTTTGTTAGTGTCAGTTAAATGAGTTTTGTCAAATAAAGTTCAAGTTAGGGTCAAAGCTTTAAAAAATGTTTTGTTCAAAATTTCATATCTGATTCCATCATCCTATTTAGAGATACGGAAATATATATATTTCCGTATCTCTAAATAGGATGATGGAATCAGAGAGAGAAATAGAACTAAAGTAAACAGAAGTGTTTTTAAACATTTTGACGTTCAAGGTCAATAAGTGGACATCAATCCCCTCCCTCGTTCTCGATAATGCGTGCAGTTATCTGTGAAATGGATATATCTTTGAACAAAGCAGGGTTAAAACTAAAATTCATTCGCTTAAATTTTTCAAATAGGGAAACTTTATTCGATAACATCTTGTTGCAAAGTACGAAAGTTGACAAAATTGAAGAAAAATTCTTTAAACCAAAGATTATTAGAGAAACCAAACTTGAAATATCTTATCTATAACATCGCTAAAATCTCCAAGAAATATCTTGTTTTATCATGAAATTAAGTATTTGTTCATAGGCAACAGTTCCGCCGATGACGTTCTAAAAACGATACGTTTACGGCGTTAGCCAGGGTGTCTCACTTACGGGATATTTTTGTATATATAAATCAATCGATACATTTGACTAAATATTTATTACACTCAGATTGTAGATGGTAATTTTCTGTTTCCATCGATACCAAACATGTCGGAATCCGTCAAGAAACAAGCGAATTATGGAGGAGTTTGAAGGCCGAAAACTAAAAAAGGCCACATATAAAAGTACTGCACTCGATATCTGATGACGTCAAACGATTATTGAGCCTCCTTAAATAAAATCTATTAAATACCGGCAGTACTATTTTGTTTGCACGATAGATCATCTATTAATCTCCTGAAATGTATCACTTGTACAGTACTAACACGGTGGGTAATCTCGCAACGCAGAACAATTTATTTTTCAATATTTTTGCGCAAAATAGATAATTTATTACAAAAAGGGAAATGTGATGCAGTGTAACAATGCCCTAACTATGAGTTGTATCCAAAATAAGGTGGATATTATAGCTTTTTATAATGCACAAACACGATCGGCGTTCTACTTTCACTTTCATCTACACCAATCATGCCGATAGTTTTTCGGCTTTATAAAAGGATATTACCTCTCTTACTTTCGATAAAACTCGTATCTAAGGCATCCTTACACTGCATCACATTCCCCTTTTTGTGAAAAATAATTTGTAATACACGAAATTTTAGATAAACCTAGTGTTCTGCGTTGCGAGATTACCCACCGTGACTATTAAATGGGCGTGGAGGAATTAACCAATCAAATCTGTAACACAAGATATATGGCGACTTTGTTTACCATAGATACAAAAATAAAGCAGAGAAAATAATCATTATATAGGGAAATTGTTATATAATATGCATGTATGGAAAAAGTCAACATCTCAAAAATAAATTCAGAGTTATATATATTTGATTGCATGTGTGCCTGAGTTATTTCGACATACGAAAATAAGTACACAAAGCCAAACTAGCTTGTCTGTTTAAATCTAAAAGTTGATATTTTGACAGAATTCTTTCACACTTTCTATTCTAACGAAAATATAAAAAAGGAGAAAAAAAACCCTGCAAAAGTGGGGTCCTGCCGGGGTTTGAACCACTACTCTTGGGTTCATTGGGCATGGAAAACCTACATTGTATCTATAAATGTTTTTCCGTAAAAATCCAAATGAGGATATCTTGACAAAATTCTTTCACTTGTAGGGAACCATGAGTACCTCATACCTACCAAGTTTCATGACAATCTAAGAAAAAAAGTAAGTTAGATATGATAAATATGCAGTAAATGAGTGTGTAAAATCATACACTTATTGAGTTATTTAAAGAAATAGTGCAAAAATTAGCATTTCTGACTAAGTCCGAAGAGACGTCAAAAAAGCGTCAAAAATTTGAGTTCGGAGTGGAACCAAAAATAACAACACTTCTTAAGACATCTCTCTAGATCATCCTGATGCTTTCGGTTTGTCGATACGTGCTTCCGTTCTGAAGAAGAAGTTTGTCAAAGGAGGGTACTCCCCGTGACCTACTTTTGCCTGTGGTGGCGCCACCTGTTGAGGGATCCGGACGAAAAACAACAACACTTGTAGGGGACCATGAGTACTTCATACCTACCAAGTTTCATCAAAATCCCTTTAGCCATTCTTGAGAAGAAGTCGAAAATGTTTACGACAGACAGACGACAGACGACAGACGACACACGACGGACAACGGACGCCGGACGGATCGCTATGACAATAGCTCACTAGAGCCTTTGGCTCAGGTGAGCTAATAAGGGAAGAGAAATTTTTGTTGGGGTCCCGCCGGGGTTTGGAGCCACTCCCCATGGGTCCATTGGGCATGGAAAACATACACTATACCTATGTACAATCTTAAAAAATATTCCTTAAAAATCCAAAAGTGGATATCTTGACAAAATTCTTTCACTTGAAGGGTACCATGCATGAGTACCTCATATCTACAAAATGTCATGACAATCTGAAGAGTGGTTATAGAAAAGAAGCAGAAAATGTATGAAAATCACCCCCCCCCCCCCCTTCCTTTTTACATAAGAAAAAAATTCATAAAAAATCAAAAAAATAAAATTTAAGCATAAAATTCATATCAAAGCAAATATTAAGTTAGATATGATAAATATGCAGTAAATGAGTGTGTAAAATCATACACTTATTGAGTTATTTAAAGAAATAGTGCAAAAATTAGCATTTCTGACTAAGTCCGAAGAGACGTCAAAAAAGCGTCAAAAATTTGAGTTCGGAGTGGAACCAAAAATAACAACACTTCTTAAGACATCTCTCTAGATCATCCTGATGCTTTCGGTTTGTCGATACGTGCTTCCGTTCTGAAGAAGAAGTTTGTCAAAGGAGGGTACCCCCCGTGACCTTCTTTTGCCTGTGGTGGCGCCACCTGTTGAGGGATCCGGACGAAAAACAACAACACTTGTAGGGGACCATGAGTACTTCATACCTACCAAGTTTCATCAAAATCCCTGTAGCCATTCTTGAGAAGAAGTCGAAAATGTGAAAAGTTTACGACAGACAGACGACAGACGACACACGACACACGACAGACGACACACGACGGACGACGGACGGATCGCTATGACAATAGCTCACTAGAGCCTTTGGCTCAGGTGAGCTAATAAGGGAAGAAAAATTTTTGTTGGGGTCCCGCCGGGGTTTGGAGCCACTCCCCATGGGTCCATTGGGCATGGAAAACATACACTATACCTATGTACAATCTTAAAAAATATTCCTTAAAAATCCAAAAGTGGATATCTTGACAAAATTCTTTCACTTGAAGGGTACCATGCATGAGTACCTCATATCTACAAAATGTCATGACAATCTGAAGAGTGGTTATAGAAAAGAAGCAGAAAATGTATGAAAATCACCCCCCCCCCCTTCCTTTTTACATAAGAAAAAAATTCATAAAAAATCAAAAAAATAAAATTTAAGCATAAAATTCATATCAAAGCAAATATTAAGTTAGATATGATAAATATGCAGTAAATGAGTGTGTAAAATCATACACTTATTGAGTTATTTAAAGAAATAGTGCAAAAATTAGCATTTCTGACTAAGTCCGAAGAGACGTCAAAAAAGCGTCAAAAATTTGAGTTCGGAGTGGAACCAAAAATAACAACACTTCTTAAGACATCTCTCTAGATCATCCTGATGCTTTCGGTTTGTCGATACGTGCTTCCGTTCTGAAGAAGAAGTTTGTCAAAGGAGGGTACCCCCCGTGACCTACTTTTGCCTGTGGTGGCGCCACCTGTTGAGGGATCCGGACGAAAAACAACAACACTTGTAGGGGACCATGAGTACTTCATACCTACCAAGTTTCATCAAAATCCCTTTAGCCATTCTTGAGAAGAAGTCGAAAATGTGAAAAGTTTACGACAGACAGACGACAGACGACACACGACACACGACGGACGACGGACGCCGGACGGATCGCTATGACAATAGCTCACTAGAGCCTTTGGCTCAGGTGAGCTAATAAGGGAAGAAAAATTTTTGTTGGGGTCCCGCCGGGGTTTGGAGCCACTCCCCATGGGTCCATTGGGCATGGAAAACATACACTATACCTATGTACAATCTTAAAAAATATTCCTTAAAAATCCAAAAGTGGATATCTTGACAAAATTCTTTCACTTGAAGGGTACCATGCATGAGTACCTCATATCTACAAAATGTCATGACAATCTGAAGAGTGGTTATAGAAAAGAAGCAGAAAATGTATGAAAATCACCCCCCCCCCTTCCTTTTTACATAAGAAAAAAATTCATAAAAAATCAAAAAAATAAAATTTAAGCATAAAATTCATATCAAAGCAAATATTAAGTTAGATATGATAAATATGCAGTAAATGAGTGTGTAAAATCATACACTTATTGAGTTATTTAAAGAAATAGTGCAAAAATTAGCATTTCTGACTAAGTCCGAAGAGACGTCAAAAAAGCGTCAAAAATTTGAGTTCGGAGTGGAACCAAAAATAACAACACTTCTTAAGACATCTCTCTAGATCATCCTGATGCTTTCGGTTTGTCGATACGTGCTTCCGTTCTGAAGAAGAAGTTTGTCAAAGGAGGGTACCCCCCGTGACCTACTTTTGCCTGTGGTGGCGCCACCTGTTGAGGGATCCGGACGAAAAACAACAACACTTGTAGGGGACCATGAGTACTTCATACCTACCAAGTTTCATCAAAATCCCTTTAGCCATTCTTGAGAAGAAGTCGAAAATGTGAAAAGTTTACGACAGACAGACGACACACGACACACGACAGATGACACACGACGGACGACGGACGGATCGCTATGACAATAGCTCACTAGAGCCTTTGGCTCAGGTGAGCTAAAAATGTAATATTTGACCTTGACCTTAGTCATATGACCTGGGATCAAGGTGGTATGAAACGTTTGTGTCATCAGCACCATCATACTGAAATATGAAATGATCCGTTCACAGTTCAAAAGATTAAGCCTGGACATTATACACGTAACAAATACAATTTCCTTTAAAATACATGTATACTAATTGACCTTGACCTTTGTCACATGATCTTGAGTCAACGTGAAGTGAAACCTTCGGGTCATAAGCAACAACATACTAAAATATGAAAGTGATTGTGCAAACTGTTCAAGAGATATAGCCCGAACAGGAATGCATGTACAATTTCATTAAAATTGTACTACATGACCTTGACCTTGGTCACATGACCTTGGATCAAGGTGATGTGAAACCTTCATGTCATAAGCAACAACATACTAAAATATGAAAGTGATCGGGCAAACGGTTCAAGAGATATAGCCCCGACAGGAATGCATGTACAATTTCATTAAAATTGTACTACATGACCTTGACCTTGGTCACATGACCTTGGATCAAGGTGATGCGAAACCTTCGGGTCATAAGCAACAACATACTAAAATATGAAAGTGATCTGGCAAACGGTTCAAGAGATATAGCCCCGACAGGAATGCATGTACAATTTCATTAAAATTGTACTACATGACCTTGACCTTGGTCACATGACCTTGGATCAAGGTGATGTGAAACCTTCGGGTCATAAGCAACAACATACTAAAATATAAAATTGATCCGGCAAACGGTTCAAGAGATATAGCCTGGACAGGAATGCATGTACAATTTCATCAAAAATGTACTACATGACCTTGACTTTGGTCACATGACTTTTGGTCAAGACGATGTGAAATGTTTGGGTCATAAGCAACAACATACTAAAATATGAAAGTGATCCTGTAAATGGTTCAAGAGATATAGCCCGGACAGGAATGTATTCATAATTTCTATAGAAATGCACTAAAAGACCTTGACCTTGGACACATGACCTTGGGTCAAGGTGATGTGAAACCTTCTGGTCATAAGCAACAACATACTAAAATATGAAAGTGATCCGGAAAACAGTTCAAGAGACCTTGCCCAGACAGGAATGTATGCATAATTTCATTAAAAATGCACTAAGTGACCTTGACCTTGGTCACATGACCTTGGGTCGAGGTGATGTGTAATCTTTGGGTCATAAGCAACAACATACTAAAGTATGAAAGTGATCGAGCCAACGGTTCCAGAGATATAGCACGGACAGGAATGTATTCATAATTTCTTTAAAACTGCACTACGTGACCTTGACCTTGGTCACATGACCTTGGGTCAAGGTGATGTGAAACCTTCGGGTCATAAGCAACAACATACTAAAATATGAAAGTGATCTGGCAAATGGTTCAAGAGATCTAGCCCGGACAGGAATGTATGCATAATTTCATTAAAAGTGCACTAAGTGACCTTGACCTTGGTCACATGACTTTGGGTCAAGGTGATGTGAAACCTTTGGGTCATAAGCAACAACATACTAAAATATGAAAGTGATCGGGCAAACGGTTCAGGAGATATAGCCTGGACACGATGTGTGACAGACGGACAGACAGACGACGAAGGCAAAACCAATATGTCTCCTCCCCGTTGGGGGGGGGGGGGAGACATAATAAAGAGTAAATATGTACAAGTTTGTATTACTCTGTATAATTCATCTTTGTTTTTTTTTTTTCTTCATTAAAACTTAAACTCGCCCAACAGCTTGGGCTACCAGAAATTCTGCTGTACTAGTATAATTTGTCTAACAAACTATACAATTTACCGGTAGGATTTGTATTCTGATTAAATCGGGCTGGTTGTTTAAAAATGTTTTTGTGAAAACTGTTTAATAGTAAATATCTTACAACAAAAAATCTAGAATAAAGTTAATATTTTACAAGTTATTTATAGAATTCCCTTGTTGGCTTTAGGATATGTAAGGTTACACAGCCTGGTTCATGTTAAAATAGAACTGAAACACCCTGTATTATCCTCATATTAATTATGTCCTGCTTTCTTATGTGAAGAAAAGCTACAGTTTTTGCACTTTCTACCCAAGGTTAAAAAATGATTTCTTCTTGACATGAAACAATGCAAACTTATTAGTGATTGTTCAAAAATAGTTAAAATCAGAAATCACACCAAATTATCCAAACAATAAATCTGAGACATTGCCTGTTAAGTGGAATGTATATGTATTAGTGGACTCGGATGGGACAGGTCAAGACCTGAACGGATATACTTATCATCATTTACACCTTACCATCATAAGTGTAGGAGCCTGCAAGCATAATTAATACCTTCATTATCATCAAACTCACAAACTCATTACTTAATGAACTTAGGAAATAAACAACAAGTGGTGACGGGGATGGTAAAGTTAATGAAAATTCATGCCCTGAAAGTAGCATGTAATGAGATTGTGACAAATTTGATTTGTGATGTCAAGAATAAACAATCACCCGCTGAAGCCATCAAAATAATTAACAGTCTTTTGATTGTGCAACCTATTACCCTTACATGCAATCTACTATAAATGGGCTCCATTTAGAGAAAATGCCTGCTCTAAAAAAACATGATCCTGCTAAAGAGGGTTTATTTAATCAACTTTCGTTGATCAGTTTCAGCATTTGGACAAATTTGGATAATACCTAGAGTCTAAATTGTAAATGGTGACCTTAACTCCTGTCCTAATATAAATGACAAATATCAAAACAATGTGATCCCAGCTAGTAAGCCTATTATTCTACATCTACATCTATTGGTGGCCCTTAACAAGACAACATTCATTCATAATGTTACTTATATCCAAAAGGCCAATCTACAAGAAATAATCATACAAATATATAAGTAACTCTTCTAAATGTCTCCGTGACAGTTTATATGGAGGAAAACAAATACTTAGCATAGAAAATAAAGGATTCTTACCGACATATTGGTCAGCCTCAGGTTTATCACTTTCTGGCCTACCATGTTTCTTTTTTACAGGTGGTGGTTGTCGCTGCCGTTCCCATTCCGCTCTATTCAGTTTGATTCTCAGATATATAAGGAATTTTTCTATGAGACCAGGTTTACAGGCGACAATACCTTCGATCAAATCATTGTCAACCTCAAAATTGAATCTTTTGAAAACTTTCCTGAAATACAGAAAATTTCCTCAGTTAACTAAGCGATATTGCTCACAGAAAGGTAATGAACTAAATACTAGTATTGTGAAAGAAGAAAACACTATGGTGTGGTTGTGAAACACTGCATAAAAAAAAAACCCTTGTTTGTGTACAGATTTAAAAGACATATTGCAAGTAAGCATCAGACATACAGATTGACTGACAAACTGACAAACTTACTTATTGACTGACCAGAGTGTTCACACTAGGCAATTATAGGGTAGTGGTTAACTAGTACATTTAGGCCCACATCATGATCATGTGGACCTTCAGCATTGTTCAAATGATGAACTGGTTTTTTTTTTTTTTGTATTTTCAGTCTTTGCTCATTGGGCAGATCAAAGTACCAATAGTACTTATATGCTCTGGAGGTCAGGATTCTACCTATTCCTCCCATTCCCAGGTTCAGATTCCAACTTTGTGAAACCCAGATGCACAGCTACAAGTCACACCCTAGCATACTGTATGATACCATAAAACGTTTTGTTACCCAACCTTTAAGGAAGAAAAGCCTACACAACATATTTTCCCCAACTCAGGGGCCATACCTACACTTTGATACCCTGGTGCACCACTCACTAGAGTCACATCCTACCACATCATCTTTTAAAAGTTTTGAAATATCTGTTCAGAATTTTGAGTTGGTCAATTCTGTAACTGTGACTTTTGACCTGACCAAATTGATAAGTAATAAATCCTAAACCACTAAAGACAGTAATGCTGGATTGCAAAGCACTATTAAGTATTAGTTGATCAACTTGATGTTTACTTTATTAATTGAAGGTATTGTTAAAAGTAATCTATACATGTGAAATAGCAAGGCCCCAACCTTTATAGTTTAAGAGACATTGTCAATTTCATTGGGGGGTGGGGGTGGGGGGGGGGGGTGGTGGTGGTTAAAACTCAAGGTCAAGGTCAAAGTCCCAAATAAAGCCTAGGCAAAGCATAGCATAGCATCCCCTCACACTGCAGGGAATTCAATGTGCCATCTAAGCTGTTTACAAGGAAAATCAATAAGGTTCCTCCTTTAGTCATAAGCAGTAAGTGTATTAAGTTTGGTTTAGATCCAATCAAAAATGCCCCCTCTAGGCTGTATAAAGAGATTTTGACCTTTAAAATCTGTGACCTTGACCTTTGGCCTTTTAAAAATCAATAGGGTTCTTCCTCTTTTTAAAGGCTATCATTGTATGAAGCTTGGTTAAGGTCCAATCAAAACTGCACCCTCTAGGCTGTATACAAGGATTTTGATCTTTTCCAATCTGTGACCTTGACCTTTGACCTAAAAAAATCAATAGGGTACTTCCTCTTATAAACTATCAAGAGTATGAAGTTTGGTTAAGACCCAATCAAACCTGCACCCTCTAGGCTGTATACAGGGATTTTGACCTTTTCCAACCTGTGACCTTTGATCTTTGACCTAAAAAAAATCAATAGGGTACTTCCTCTTATAAACTATCAAGTGTA
The DNA here is from genome assembly GCA_028142955.1 of Pinctada fucata. Classification (NCBI taxonomy): domain Eukaryota; kingdom Metazoa; phylum Mollusca; class Bivalvia; order Pterioida; family Pteriidae; genus Pinctada; species Pinctada fucata. The sequence goes on from AP027105.1 coordinate 60,840,972, forward strand.
TGAAATTTGGTTAAGACCCAATCAAACCTGCACCCTCTAGGCTGTATACAGGGATTTTGACCTTTTCCAACCTGTGACCTTTGATCTTTGACCTTGAAAATCAATAGGGTTCTTCCTCTTGGTTAAGGCACGGTCCATTTGATATTCTGGGGGGGGGGGGCTTGGGTTTTTTTCGAAAAAAATAATTTTGCTCTCAATTTTGATGAAAAAAATAAATTTGCTTATGGTGTGACAGAAAAAAATAATCTTCCTCTTACAAATAATCTGAATTTGAAGAATTACCATAAAATTTCGCCAAAATTCTTGAAAATTTTCCGGCTCGCTTCGCTCGCCGCAGTTTTCAAATTGTTTCAAAAGTTTTTGGCTCGCTTCGCTCGCCATACTTTTCTTGTAAGATTGGAAGGAGAACTTCAGTTATTCAAGAATTTACAATTTTTAGTAACATTTAAAAAATTGTCTAGGAGAAGTTCCCCTCAGACCCTCTTATACATGTTATATACATGTACCTTATATAAAATATTGAGAATTGTATTGTAAAAGTGAATTGAATACTTGCATAAAAATAAACTAATATATTAATATTTAGAGTTTTGAGTAGAAATATAAATAATTTCTATTGATAAAACACAAACATTCTTAATATGCGCATCACTTTGTTAAAAAAAATTTCCTTGCTCCAACTTTGCCAGAAAAAAATAATTTTGCCCTGGTCCGGGGCGAAAAAAATAATCTTGCTCCGACAAAAAACCCAAGCCCCCCCCCCCCCCTGAATATCAAATGGACCATGCCTAAGGCCCAATCAAAACTGCACCCTCTAGAATGTATCCAAGGATTTTGACCTTTTCCAATCTGTGACCTTGACCTTTGACCTATGACCTTGAAAATCAGTAGAGTTCTTTTTCTTGTCATAAGCTATCAGTGTATGAATTTTGGTTAAGATCCAATCAAAACTGCACCCTCTAGGCTGTATACAAGTATTTTGTGACACACACACTCACTTGCACACGAACGACGGCGTCACTATATCCCCCTGCAACTATGTTGCAAGGGGATAATGAAAGGCCATGTCACACAGAATCTTCATGTTTTTGGTTCAAGAGATATAGTCAAGCTTAAAGCTGTTGAAAAGTATGCCATACTTCAAGGTCAAGACCACTAGGTCAAAGCCAAGATTATAAGGAAACTACATGTGAAATATGTAAGCTCTACCCATTACAATTCAAGAGAAATAGCCAAAGTTAATGTTTCTGAGGTTAAACTTCAAGGTCAAGGTCATTATGTACAAAATAAAGGTATCAAATGAAAGGTCTTGTCAAAAGGAATTTACATGTGAAATATGAAAGCCCTATCCCTTACTATTCAAGAGATTTTCCAAAGGTTGATTTTTTTTTTAAAGTTTGTCAAACTTCAAGTTAAAGGTAACAATTCAAAGGCCAAGTCAAACATTTATTTATAACATCATAATCCATAATTCATGTAAAGTAACTTGTCAATACTACTCATAGTTTTCTCCCTATTGCCTTACACACAAGGATCAAGTTCAAAATCAAAAGTTTTTGCTGTGTTGAATTCGCCTCATAATGGTCTTTCACCATGTAAAAGTTACAAGTAGCTACTCCAAATAGTTTTCTGCCAACAAACTAAAATGCAAAAGCTTAACCAAAATGTTGACAGAGACAGAAAAAACAATGGACTGACGAATGGGCTGATGGATGGACAAACTTTGCCATTTCCTTTAACTCATTTGGTCATAAGCAACAAGTGTGAAGTCCCTTTTATATTTTATTCCAGTAAGCGTGAGGAACAAACACATTCCTATATGATGGTGCTATTACTAAGTATATCATTAGGGTATAAAAGTTCTTTTTGCTTATGAATGTAGAAGGATTTTTTTTTAAACAGACAGGCAGTCAGGACAAAAGCAGTATGCTCCATAATAAGATTATATAAATAAGGATGTTTTTTCTACTAGGCCATAACTTTATATAGATATATATACATTTACTACAATCAAAACATAAATTTCTACACTAAAGGATACGATATGTATATCTGAAATATCTAGGTCTAGCAACTATCCTATGCTTAATAAATAAAGCAGTTGTGGTTGCAAACATTTTTTCAGTGAAACAATGTGAAGAAAAATATAGATAAGGCATATATATTTAGGTAATACAGTAGAAGATAAACAAGTATAACTGAACTTTTTAAAAAAAGAAGGTTAATCAAAATTAGACGGTAGAAATGAATATGCTGTGTACCAAATACATTTTCACTATTTGGCCAACACTATGATGTTTATATCAAGAGTGAAAAAAGAGGGTGAGTCAATGATATGTGTAGAGGTAAAGGATGTTAACTATTAATCAACCGTACAAAACTCTTGGTTTTCATGCCTCTGAGATGACAAATGATTACATGAACACAATCTTTATAGTGATATTTAATCTATCTTCGATGATCTTATAATGTTCTCCTTTACAATCTTATCTTGAATTTAAATAGAAGGATAATTATTTTTTTTATAAGAAAAATTCAAAGTCCCTTACGAAAAAGGGTGCTTTTTTATGCTTGATCTATTATAAATACAGATTTGGTTGCGGACTAGAACAATTTTCAAATTCATAAAAGAGTTTTCTCAAAATATTTCAAAATTTTTACCTTTCATGGTAGATTTTGTACCTTATCATAGTCGCTCCCTTTGACATCAGATATGACAACGGATGCTGGAAAGACACTAGGTCACTGCACTATGATAATGGCTCACTTGAGCCTTTAGCTCTAGTGAACTGACAAAAGGGGAAAGCGCTCTAAGATAATAATTACCTGTTAAGTGTTCTCCAGTTATTTGTCTTTTTGTCCGCAGCACTACATGGAGAAAAATTATGCATTTCCACTGCTTGGGGGAAAACATTTTTTACAATTTCAGCGACAGGAACTGCAAAATGAAGTAATTTATACAGCCATTGCCCTATTCAGATACTACTCAGACCTAAAACAATCTAACTGCTGTGTCAAAGTTTTAGTAAAAAAAAAATGCTATTTAACATCAAATCTGTTCTGAATTCTTGACGATGTTTTTTATTTTGTGTTTTCAGAATACATTTGTGTCTTTTCAATGAAAAACATTGCAGAAAGAAGTTAACTCAGAAACGATATGTTATCATATCATAGGACAATATCATAGCCTTAGTACATGACATTGTATAGAAAAACTGATAGATAAAGGTCTATGTATCCTTTACATGTTCACACGCAGCACTTTTTACTAGCAATGTGTTATTTTAACGAGTACTTGACGGCTATTATGCAGAGATTGGACAGGGGAATTTTAGGGAAAGCGTGCTCAATATTGGGATTGACATATTCCCAAACATCCCAAGGGGAAATAAACAAGAATTCTCTGAGGAGACTGAAGCTATTCTGGTTGTTTGGATTAAAGTCACCATAGTGAATGAAGTATTGTGTTTTGCTGACATCTAAAGCTAACCTTTTAGTTAGAAATGGAAAAAAGAAATTCACCATGGATTTTGTTGAACATCATGAAATAAGGCGTAACAGTCAATTTTAGGTAAAACAGCAGAAAAAAAATCGATTAATTCCTAAATATGACTTAAATAACACAATGTGTTACAAAATATGTATGATATTAACCCAAATGGTGTAGCTTATGACAATCAGAAAAGATGAAAAAAAAAAAACAAAGCTTCGTCTCTGGCACATCAAGAAATTTCAAGTAAATCTTTGGATTGTTGAAACGTGACCATTAGATTAAAAACCTTTAATGGATGGACAAACAGACAAAAGTCACCAATCTACATGTACATATACACAGGTAATAGTGTAATGAACTCTAGGCTTGAGTATTGTCAGGTACCCTACTATACCATACGGTATAATAATATGAGATTGTGATACGATAGTATCACGATACTTCCAACTTTATATTTCTTTCATTATAATTTTTGAAGCTACTGTAATTTGTTTGGGATCGTTGCTAAGATTATCTTGATTGTCTAATAAAGATGAAAAAATGATCTTTTAAAATTTGGTGAAAGAAAAAATAAACATTGAATTTGATGCCTCTTTCCAGGTTTTTACCTTTCAAATAATTAAAGACAGGTGAAAAAAGTCATTAAATGTTGTTTTGAAGTAGATATTAACCTTTCCAATTTGAATTAACCATTGTTGCAGTATCGTGATACCTGGGTCACAATACAATACGCGTATCGTACAACCTCATGATCAATACTATCGATATGTTGTTACAAACCTGATAAACACCAATGACTGTTAGTGACACTCAGGAGTAAAGAGGTAATTTGTGAATTAAGTAATTTGTGAATTGTAACAATGAGAATGAAAATCAAAATTAATGCAAAGTATATAATTAGAACGATATAAATGAATTGAAAGAATTAAGATTCAGAGAAAAAAAATAGATGTGCAACCTTTTTTGTAGATTTACTTTTCTTATTTTAGAAAGAATTTCCGGAAATTTGGGTGGGACTTGCACCATATATCCTAGCTGCAGATCATATTATATATGATATTACTATTTATATACATGTATTATTTATAAATCTTCAATATCATGCACTATAATAAATAATTTCTCAAGAATTAAAAGGTTCATTAGCTGAATAAAAGCAGCTGGACAGTTGACTTTTATAGATTTTATTTTTATTTTTCAAACTTCCCTATACCCTAAGGTTAAAGCATGATTAAACGACTCACAGAAAGTGATTGCTTGTTACAGAAAAATATTTTAAATGTTTGCAACCAACAAAACCACAATAAAACAACACAAACTGAATCAACCTCAGTGTTTTGATCAGCTAATTAAACTTTGATTAGCTACATTGTAATTAGACTATCTAGATCATGTATCATTATGACAATGAAATATCTATCATGCAACAAACACATCCACAAATTAATGGTGACAAAAATGTCATAAAAAGACAAAACTACGGACAATAACAACAGCAAATATCTTCGTTAGCTATCATACTAATTTTTATTGTAGCTGTAAAAATGATGCACAAATATGCAGAGCTTGTGAAGTTTTTATGCATTTCAGTCATCCTTAATGTAGATATAATAAGGGATAAGGCCCTATAGTGAAATGTATCAAATCATTGGCATTATCGAGGAATAGTAATGTACCGTAGTGTCCTTAAAGCAAAGCTAGATGAGTGGAATGAATTTAATGTCAGATTGTGTATGTATAGTAAATTCTTGTTAGCTTTACTCAAGATTAATAGGCAGATAAAACCTGGCCAGAATTTAAATTCTTTTGTTGACAAGGTCACTTTGTTACCACAATGAAAACAAGTGATTTCATAAGCTCTGCATTTTAACACACTTCAAGAGCTACAATGTCATCCTTAAATATTTACATAGTTGCTGCAACCCTAATACATCTCAAGCAAGCTCTATGTTAATAAAACTTCCTTTTATAATTCTTTTAATTTTGCTCTTTTCTGAACAAGTTTTTCATTTCTTGAAATAGTTTTATGGAATGTGAACCTATGCCACTAGATTCAAATTTTTACTTTTTGAAAATTACTGCAGTTCAAACATACAAAAATAGCAATTCAAGAAATGCTTGTGTCACCTGCGAAGTGGCAGTTTCTTTTTTTTTTAAAGTAGGTCATATATCTATTTCAAGGTCATTAGGTAAAAAATTATGGCATGTGTAGAAAGGTCTCTAGTCACAAGGCATACACATGTGAAATATCAAAGCCTTATCATTTACCAATCTAAAGATATAGCCAATCTTAGTTTTTCAAGAAGTAAGCCAAATATCTAGGTCAAGGTCACTAGGTCAAACATTATGGTAAGTGTAGAAAGACCTTGTTACAAGGCATACACATGTGAAATATCAAGGCCTTATCCCTTACAATTCAAAAGATAAAACCAATCTTAGCTTTTTTGAAAAGTAGGTCAAATATCTAGGTCAAGTCCAAAAAAAAATGGTAGGTGTAAAAAGGTCTTGTCACAAGGAATAGACATGTGAAATATCAAAGCCCTATCACTTACCAATTAAAAGATATAGTCATTCTTAGCCTTCTTGAAAAGTAGGTCAAGATCACTAGGTCAAAAATTTTGGTTCGTGTAGAAATGTCTTTTCACAAAGAATACACATGTGAAATATCAAAGCCCTATTACTTGCCAATCAAAAGTTATTGGGTGTGACACCCAAAGTGTGACAGACAGACAGACAACGGACAAAGAGATCCCTAAGTGTTGCTATGCTTTGCAGGCTACACAAAAAAAAAACCAGCATGTAGACGCATGAATACAATGTCTGTAACTGATTACTGCATGAGTAAATATTTATAAGGATGGCTGTACCTGTTTAATTCATGCCAATTTTCCTTCTTTTGCTTCATGTTGTTTGCAGGAGGGTAGTTATGCATATGTATCAAATGTGGGAAGCGATCCTTAATCATTTCTGCCACCATTACTACATCAAAAACAAGCAACATGCAGCAAATCGTTAAAAAGCAAAACCAAGGGACAAGATGCATGCATGTCAGTGTTAAACAAACCTGGGAATCAATATACAGTTCATTAAAATGTACATAAACATTTATATTATTACCGAACAAATTACAGATACATTTTATATATAATTAATATTGGGAATGTTAGGGAGGATGAACAGATCAAGAGGTATGGTCCCTGAACCTCCTTTGGGGTTTCTGATTATTTTTTCTTTAAATGTCAGAGATACAAATTTACATCATAGTCAAATAAGAAATATGCCTCACAGAAGCAAAGTGCTACGTTGCAGTAGCCAGTAGATTCATGACTTTGACCTATGACCCAATTCTCTGCCCAGGGTTTCTTGGGATTGCACTATACCTCTGTCAATGCTACTTTATAGAAATGCAGCAGACAATTCTAAGCTTTTTACATATATGTAAATAAAAATTATCATATGAAACTATACTCATATATAATCAAAGTTAAATCAAACTTTTTGTCTGGCAAACAACTGTTCATTTTTTTAAAGGCAAATAAATATTTAATAATGCTGTAAACCGTTTTTTATTCGTGGCGTCTTATGTCCGCTAACACGAGTGAGGTGACTGCTTCACGGCGATTTATTTTCGCGACATCATATGTACGTTACTTACTATATATGTTTTAGGATATTTTCGCACCGTTTTATTTTCAGGAATTCAAGGATCTTTTGAATATTGCGAAAATTAAACGCAAATAAAAGACGGTTTATAGTATCACCAAATTCGACACCATGGTATCATGTATGCAGCTGCTGGTGTTACGTGTATAGTACCATTTCAGAATGACTCAACAAAATCCATGTGATATTCTGTTTTGCAGTAGATACGAAATGTTCTAAAATTTCATAGGATTAACTAAATTAAAAAAATTAAAGCCTAACCCATTCCTTTACATTTATGGTTTATGTCACATTTGCTAAACAGACCCACTGTCATAAGAAATTTTGACATGTATCACGGTTAACAATTGTTGTCACAGAGAACAATAAGACTGTAATCTGCATTGAATTTTATCTCTTCTTGGAATACCAAAGACTCTCCTAACCTTTATCCTATAGGAGTGTTCCTAAAAAAGGAGGGATTTAGTTAGGCATGGTCCATTTGATCTTCAGGGGGGGGCTTGGGTTTTTTGTTGCAGCAAGATTATTTTTTTCGCCCCGGACCAGAGCAAAATTATTTTTTTCTGGCAAAGTTGGAGCAAGGAATTTTTTTTTAACAAAGTGATGCGCATATTAAGAATGTTTGTGTTTTATCAATAGAAATTATTTATATTTCTACTCAAAACTCTAAATATTAATATATTAGTTTATTTTTATGCAAGTATTCAATTCACTTTTAAACAGAGAGATAAAAGATTTGTACAATACAATTCTCAATATTTCATATAAGGTACATGTATATAACATGTATAAGAGGGTCTGAGGGAAAGGTCTCCTAGACAATTTTTTTAAATGTTACTAAGAATTGTAAATTGGTAAATAACTGAAGTTCTCCTTCCAAGCTTACAAGAACATGACTCTATGGGATACATACAACATGTATTAACAGCAATACATAAAATTAATATTGACAATATATTTATGCTTTTAAGGAAGCCCTTTTTCATTCACATACACGTATAACTTTTGATATCTTCAAATATCTGAACTTAAAATGCTATAAGGTAATAATGTTTTGATAGAAAACTATGGCGAGCGAAGCGAGCCAAAAATTTTTGATACAATTTGAAAACTGCGGCGAGCGAAGCGAGCCGGAAATTTTTCAAGAATTTTAGCGAAATTTTATGGTAATTCTTCAAATTCAGATTATTTGTAAGAGCAAGATTATTTTTTTCTGTCTCACCATAAGCAAATTTATTTTTTTCATCAAAATTGAGAGCAAAATTATTTTTTTCGAAAAAAACCCAAGCCCCCCCCAGAATATCAAATGGACCGTGCCTTACTGGTATTTCGTAGGAGTTTGACAAATGATTTCATAGGTAAATTGCAAGTGACGTCACAAACTGCCCCCTATTCAGATGCACAACAAAAAACATGGTGTCTTAGAAGGGGAAGTTTGTAACATTGCAGTGCAATTTAACTACATATTTTGAAGAAATTTTCTTTCAAATCTTTCAAAATTTTATGACAATTTTGTATTCTATTTTTAAATGGAGAACTCAAATTCAAATCATGAATATCATAACAAAATTTTGCATCTAAGTTGCTTTACCACACAACCTTTTCACCCCTTTCTTCCTCGTTCGATATTGTGCATTGGGAGAAATTGCAGAGAACCATCCATTTCCACTGAACAGTGATTTTTTAAAACTATTTTTAAAAGGTGCATGTGCCTTTCAATTTGGGAAAAATCAGCGACATAATCAAGAAAATTGGGAATAGTTTAAACAGTTTATTATCAGAATACACTTGCATGTTTGTCCCTTATAAGGCCAATTTTCTGTTTTCTGGCATAAGCCCTTTGATCATGGTCACATAAAATTATTTCATGTTGAATCAAACTGTACTCTCAATTTTTTGGAATTTAGGCACATGTAACTTTTTGGGAAAAATAGTAGTTAATTCAGCATTGAAAAGGGCCGAAATTTGGCCCCAAATTACTAGTACATGTATAATAAAATAAAAAAACATGTGTTTGTGAAACACGAATGCCCCCGTCGGCATCTTTGTCAAATTATGTAATGGTCAAACTCCAAGGTAAAGGTCACAAGGTCAAATATTTTGGTATTAATGGAAAGATCTTGTCACAATGAATACACGTGTTAAATATCAAAGCCATATCCCTTACCATTCAAAAGTTATGGCCAAGGTTAAAGTTTTTCAAAAGTATGTCAAACTCTAAGGTCAAGGTAAAAAATTTGGGTATCCATGGAAAGGTCTTGTCACAAGGAATACACATGTGAAATATCAAAGCCCTTTCCCTTACCATTCAAAAGCTATAGCCTGCAAGGTTAAAGTTTTTCAAAAGTAGTTCAAACTCCAAGGTCAAGGTCACAAGGTTAAAAACTTAGGCATCCATGGAAAGAATTGTCACAAGGAATACACATGTGAAATATCAAAGCCCTATCTCTTACATTTGTACCATTCAAAAGCTATGGCCAAAGTTAAAGTTTTTGCAGACAAACAGACAGACAAACCAACAGGAGTCAGGACAAATACTATATGCCCCTGAATCTTCGATTATGGGGGCATAAAAATCACTGTTGAATGACAAAGGAGTTATCACAGAAAAACCTTCAAAATTGTCTGGAAATTGTTCCGACAACAGTACATGTAAATTGAATTCAAAGTTGCTCAAGTCAAGGTGGACAAATTTCATTTTTTTGCAGTTCCCATAATTCAGGCACGGGCCATTTTATTATGCTGCCGTTGACTGAGGGCCCTTACCCGAGGCTTGTCAGCAATTCATAAGTTTATTCAGGGAGCAGGCCCGCTTTGCGGGCATGATTGCAACATAAATGCCATTTCATGGGTAGAAATTGGGTCATTCCCCGCTTCCTTAAATGGAGACATTACACAGTTTTCAATCCAAATCCATCTACATTGTTGTTGAGACACACTGGAAAGATCGAGGCTTGCGATTGGAGAGGAGACCATGTTATTGTCACATCACAACAACCAATTTAGGTGGAATTTGAGTGATAGATATACAAGGTGATTGAAAACCATCATTTCTCCATTTTTAAGAGAGACTTAAAGTGATGAATGTCATAGATAGAAGTAAAAATATGTCAGAAAGCGGGGAATGACCTAATAATACCCATGCAATGCAATATCAGGCCTTGAAACTCATGAAAATCTTTGGTTGTCATTCGGGCAACCTGCTTTGAATATCAGGTTGCCCGAAACCATTTTTACTTGCCCGAAATCATTGAACTGAAAAACTAAGCTGTCATTCTTTATTTCCACTAATTTGAACATTTTACATAAATTCAATTTCTTTTTCAATTTCTTTTTCAACAAATTCCTCCTTTAAATCATCAGAGTCATATTCAGATGCATCTGTTTCTAAGTCTTCCTCTTGCTCTGTTAACACACTCTCTCCTTGCGAAAAAGAAAAAGCTAAATTCATTTGGAGATGAGATTAGGTGACCGGAGACAGTAAGCATCTCCTGCTTCCCAGCAAAACCCGTCTCACTCCCGTAATGTGCGATGTGCCAATACAGAAACCAAATCAAATAATGCCAAATATTCCGAGGAAGTTACTCTGTGTAAGAGAATGGACCTTTTTGTTTTCTTTTTAGGTGGTTCAACTCCTTGAATAAATTTCTACATCAATGTAAAAATACCGATTTATCATGCAGGAAATTAACAACCCGATTATAAAATTCGGGCTGATAACAGACCGTCGTACGAATACTTTAAACCGATTGTGAAGTCTGCTATCTGAAAATTCCTAGTTTTTCTGATTTTGACTTAAAGCAAAGATGATTTAAAATTTTTATTCATTATTTCATCGAGGTAAGCATACATTGAATGTCTGAAGATAGGTCGTCAGTCGGACGAATTGGTCTCAATTCTAGGTCGTCACACAGGTAAGTAGGTTGTTTTTGACGATCGGACGACCGCGAATTTCGAGCCCTGCAATATGGTATTCACGTCACAATCATGACCACAAAATGGGTGGATCTATCGGCAGGCAGGTCCACCGGGGCTGACTCCCTTAATAAACTTATGAATTGCCTACAAATGATTTTGGTAAGGGTATCAGTCAATGGCACATATTAAAACTGCCCTCGCCTTGCTTGAATCACAAGAAGGATTTCAGTTTCCAAAATGAGCTGCGGACTGGGGTGGATTTTTTATATGCAAACATACATTGTACTTTATGTGATAATTGATTCTGCATGGAATGAAAATAAAAGTCTCATAGTATCATATACCCCCATCTGCAAAGTCTCTCGATAGATTTTTTTTAGGTCTTGTTAGTGGGAAAGTATCAATCCAACTGTATAACTCCTCCAGTTCTGCATCGTCATACTGATCATCGTTTTCTGAAACTGTAAGTTTGTCCAATGATGCCATCTGAGTTGAAGTACTGTTTAAAACCGTTTCTTTCAGTACTGCGATTCAAGAAAACACGAAAAATAAACAGCTAGCTAGGGCCCTTTCTTCTTTCCGCCGAGGAGTGTTGTTGTCGCAACGGGATCCCACAATGCACCGCAATTGTACTTTACCGGAAGTGTTTTCCAAGTACAGTCGTAATAATTAAATTTCTTCATGTGATATTATCATCTCTTTGTCACTCTCTCTTTCTTTTTCGACACGAAACCTAATATGAATCAAGGCAAAGCCTTTCTGTACGAGCGGAGAGAAAATAGATATAATTATATAAAATAAAAAAAGATCTTTCTTTTTTATTTTGACAATGATGGTTTATCTTATCTTACTAAAATTTCCAGGCGCGTAGCCAGAGTAGAAAGGATGTGTACTCAAATCAATCTAGGCACGGGTTCGGGGGTCGCATTAAGCCCCCTCCCAAATGGGTTCAGGACGAACCCCTGATAGGGGTCAGGGGGCGAAAACCCCCCGGAAGCTCGTAAAATATGGCATCTAAATGTCGTTTAATGTATGAATAAAACTTCTTGGTTTAGTATAGATGCATACGAAACATTTTTCCGTTTTTCTTTCTACTTTGATTATTTTCTTAACATTTTATTTTTATTCATTCATTTATTTATTCATTTTTGGCAAACTGATGTGTACGCAGCTTCGTACTTGCGTATTGGCAGCTACGCGCCTGATTTCTGTTTGATGATTGCCAAAAAAAAGGTAGTATAATTCATTTTTATTTTGTAAGAATAATGTCTAGGCTAGCTGAAAATAAATTACTTATACAAAGAAAAAACAAACATATTACGACTTCTTACAGTACGAAACCACCCGAGACGAGAATAGCAATCAGAGTGAAACGTCTCGTTTAAAACCGGAAATGTCGGATTGCCCGTGGTTACGCCGCCTTGTTGATGCTTTATCGTTACCTGATTTAGAAAAAAATAATTTCAATAAATTTAACTTATAAACAAAAATTTAGTATAACATATACGTCTACTTGGAGTCGAAAAAAAAATTAAATGGCAATATCCAGCATCTCCGCAGCATCTCTGTCTGCGAGGGGACGAAAGTTTTTGAAAGCATAGTAGTACATTCTCATTCTTTGATTCAGCATATTTTCTCAATAAGATATGTGTATACGCGTTACCATAACATCCCGTTTACACTATGTTCCCGGCGGCCACGGAGGCCACGTTTCAAGCCACCGTGGACGAAACGTGATGACCGTGAGACAACGTAGGGGAACGGGATCGACAAACGTAGCTAGCCGTGGTTGCCGGGGCCGACGGGACAAATGTTTAAGCTGTCAAAACATTTGTCATGGCAGCCCACGATGCGGATGGCCTACTTTAGAAACCGTAGCTAAACGGGTCGAACGCAACGCAACTTGAGAGAACGTTACAGACCGTAACATAACTTGGGACAGTGTCCGTAGCGGAACGGGAAGCAGAAGTATGACTCGGCAACTTACGATCCTTGAGAAGTTGAGTTACGGTCTGGCACGTTTATGTCCCGTTTAGCTGCGGCTGCTTTAGGGCAGATGTACGTTTTATCAAGGTGTGCCACGATGTCTCACGGCGAGCTAAGGAATGAGTTAGCCGTTTCGTCACGTTCGGTCACGGTACGTCCCGGCTTGTTACGGATTGTTTCAAGCTCTACTACGGCGTGGCACGGTACGCACGGTCAGACAAGAAGTATAACAAACCAAACCCTTTTATGCAGCTTTTTGTGTCTCCTTTTCCCGGCTGTCACGGTTAATCGTAGTGGGACTTGACAGAACTTGGTAGACGTGGCCAACTTGATTGGATCGTAACAAACCGTGACAGACCCTATCAGAACGTGACAGATCGTGAGGAAACGTACAAACGTCCGTAACAAGCCGTAGGTTGAAACGTAGTGCGCCGTCAGGTCTCCGGGATTCAGGAGCCGCGGCTCGTCACGGATACCTTGATAGACCGTGCGAAAACGTAACGAGACTTAACAGAACTTGAGTACCAAGATGAAAACTGCCAAAAATCGTACGGTGTGCTACGTTTTTGGCCTCCGTGACTGCCGTGGTCGCCGGGAACATAGTGTAAACGTAGGGTAATTAGGGCGAGCTCCGCTCGCTATTATGTATGTTTTATTCTTTTTAAGACTGAAATCTCGGTGTGTTTTAATTAACCTGTAAGTACAGTCATATCGCCACACTCTACTGTAGATGCCAGTTGAAATGTGGACCACGTTTCATATGAAAATACAATTCCTGTAGTTACTTTCAGCAAAATACATATATCTATAAGTACTCTTATTTCCTTTTGACCATTGTCCAGTGGAATAAGCTCCCTTGCAATGTTGTCTCACTTCCAAAAATGGAACAGTTCCAAGTTGGAAGTGAGCATGCTGTACCACCTTAGACCGCGGTTTAACAACTTATTTTTATCTTTTAATTAGGTCTTCCGACTTCCGTCGGAAGACCTATTGTTTTCGTAACCGTGGAAAATTGGATCAGCGATTTCTCAAGAACCCTGTAAGCTAGGACAATGAAAGTTCTCCAACGTTACGTTTGGAGTAAAAGCTAGATTGGTCTTTTTTATTTTTGGTCTCTGTTATTTTTTTATCATGTTTTTTAGTAGATTCAAATATTTGACGGGAGTGTCGAATTACTCAAAAGGACCGAAAATTTCATGTTTTGCTATTTGTAAGCTTAAATATCTCGTATTTTGCTATCTACAATTTCCATTCTTTTTGAAAGTCGACAGCCATGCAAGATATGAAATGCTAGATGCACACTGTAACGATTTATTACGATGACGTCCTTCACCGTCCTTCATATTTCCAAATTCAGAAGTTCATAGGAGGAAGACACTTTTTTGCTTATAATAGTAAACAAAAATTAAGCTTATGAAGTTTCCTAAAAATTTCAATATTATTATTATTTTTTATCCATATATCTGTCTTATTTAGTCTTTCTGATTTTTCCTATCTCTTACTGTTGAAAAGATATGAGCATCGAAATTTTGAGTTGGGTATTTCGATACACCTTCACGCCAACAGATCGGGCGCACACTAAAATTGGTAGTCCGAGTCCGACTCGAGAAAAGCAGTGTTGAGATTTTCAAATTCCGATTTCACGGCAATGATGAATATGCATTTCATAAATACATTTCGATATACACAATTTGATTTTAAAACAGTTGATTAATTTAGAAGAGATCAGCTACAAACCAGAATTTACACACAAAAAGTGGTAGTTTGATTCCGATTTCTAACCTACAAACCTGTTTCTAAACTTCAATAACTGTATTTTGAACATCAAGTTTAATTTCTAATTCTAGCAAACGTTCGAACATAATTTTCGGTTGGTTTATTTACAAATTGATGAACAATTTCTCCAACATTCTTCCCTCTCCTCGTTTTTCGAAAACAGTTCTGTTTATATTGAACGATGTCGCCATGATGGAAATTCGAAATAAACTTTGAAAAAAGGGAAGGGGGGGGGGGGGGTTCCAAATTTGAACCTGCACAGCGAGAACCTCATGGTATTTATATATATATATATTGAACGTAACTTGTTATTACCATTTCTCTTCTCAAGAAAATTGGTTCTACAGCTACGAGCTCGCCTTTTTTATGGGGGAAGGGGGCAGGAAGAATTTGCAAAAAAAAATCCCGGCTCTGAAAAATGCTGAAAAAAATATTCCGGCCCAAAGGGCCGGCAATTTTTTTTTTCCCGGACCATGCAAAAGTAAGGATACATTGCATGATATGGAAATTTTTGCTGGCCCTTTTTGCCAGACAATTTAAAATAAAAAAATTAATTAATATAAATACAAACTGTTGACATAGCTGTATCTACCAGAGACCTAATACGCATAGGCACAAAAATCTAGAAAAGGTTCTATTTAAACATCATACAATCTGTCTGAAATTCGCTTAATTGCAAAGAGACATCTGAAGGAACGGTTATTAACTCATACTCTGTAACAGCGGGGAGTTTAACTTGCACAGACATTCACAACATTTGACAATTTGTTTAAATCCGGCCCGAAGAACCGGCGAAAATTTTTCTCCGACTCTGGTAATGGCTGAAAAAAATGTCCTGCTCAGAAAATTGCTGAAAAATTTTTACCGGCTGGCAATAGAATTCCTAACCCCCCCCCCCCCCCCCCCCCCCCCCAAATCAAATGGTTGCTCACCAACAATTATCGGTTTGAAAATTTAATGTTACTGCTATTTGAAAACTTAAATATATAATATAAATACATGTAATGTGACGTCCTTCATATTTCCAAACCAAAAATTGTATAGGAGGAAGACACTCTTGTTGCAACCGCAACAAGAAACCTTTCTAGTTACTATTGTTTTCGTAACCGTGGAAAATTGGATCAGCGATTTCTCAAGAACCCTGTAAGCTAGGACAATGAAAGTTCTCCAACGTTACGTTTGGAGTAAAAGCTAGATTGGTCTTTTTTATTTTTGGTCTCTGTTATTTTTTTTTATCATGTTTTTTAGTAGATTCAAATATTTGACGGGAGTGTCGAATTACTCAAAAGGACCGAAAATTTCATGTTTTGCTATTTGTAAGCTTAAATATCTCGTATTTTGCTATCTACAATTTCCATTCTTTTTGAAAGTCGACAGCCATGCAAGATATGAAATGCTAGATGCACACTGTAACGATTTATTACGATGACGTCCTTCACCGTCCTTCATATTTCCAAATTCAGAAGTTCATAGGAGGAAGACACTTTTTTGCTTATAATAGTAAACAAAAATTAAGCTTATGAAGTTTCCTAAAAATTTCAATATTATTATTTTTTATTCATATATCTGTCTTATTTAGTCTGTCTGATTTTTCCTATCTCTTACTGTTGAAAAGATATGAGCATCGAAATTTTGAGTTGGGTATTTCGATACACCTTCACGCCAACAGATCGGGCGCACACTAAAATTGGTAGTCCGAGTCCGACTCGAGAAAAGCAGTGTTGAGATTTTCAAATTCCGATTTCACGGCAATGATGAATATGCATTTCATAAATACATTTCGATATACACAATTTGATTTTAAAACAGTTGATTAATTTAGAAGAGATCAGCTACAAACCAGAATTTACACACAAAAAGTGGTAGTTTGATTCCGATTTCTAACCTACAAACCTGTTTCTAAACTTCAATAACTATATTTTGAACATCAAGTTTAATTTCTAATTCTAGCAAACGTTCGAACATAATTTTCGGTTGGTTTATTTACAAATTGATGAACAATTTCTCCAACATTCTTCCCTCCCCTCGTTTTTCGAAAACAGTTCTGTTTATATTGAACGATGTCGCCATGATGGAATTTCAAAATAAACTTTGAAAAAAGGGAAGGGGGGGTCCAAATTTGAACCTGCACAGCGAGAACCTCATGGTATTTATATATATATATTGAACGTAACTTGTTATTACCATTTCTCTTCTCAAGAAAATTGGTTCTACAGCTACGAGCTCGCCTTTTTTATGGGGGAAGGGGGCAGGAAGAATTTGCAAAAAAAAAAAAATCCCGGCTCTGAAAAATGCTGAAAAAAATATTCCGGCCCAAAGGGCCGGCAATTTTTTTTTTCCCGGACCATGCAAAAGTAAGGATACATTGCATGATATGGAAATTTTTGCTGGCCCTTTGTGCCAGACAATTTAAAGTAAAAAAATTAATTAATATAAATACAAACTGTTCACATAGCTTTATCTACCAGAGACCTAATACGCATAGGCACAAAAATCTAGAAACGGTTCTATTTAAACATCATACAATCTGTCTGAAATTCGCTAATTGCAAAGAGACATCTGAAGGAACGGTTATTAACTCATACTCTGTAACAGCGGGGAGTTTAACTTACACAGACATTCACAACATTTGACAATTTGTTTAAATCCGGCCCGAAGAACCGGCGAAAATTTTTCTCCGACTCTGGTAATGGCTGAAAAAAATGGCCTGCTCAGAAAATTGCCCCCCCCCCCCCCCCAAATCAAATGGTTGCTCACCAACAATTATCGGTTTGAAAATTTAATGTTACTGCTATTTGAAAACTTAAATATATAATATAAATACATTTAATGTGACGTCCTTCATATTTCCAAACCAAAAATTGTATAGGAGGAAGACACTCTTGTTGCAACCGCAACAAGAAACCTTTCTAGTTGTGAATACTATTCCTTCAGAACTATAAACTCTTACTAATTTCTTAACCATGCTTTTGAATTTTTTTATACCTTAGAAGGCCATTTCTTTGTTATTTCCTGTTTTGCGTCCTCGTGCTGGTAGGTTTTGAGCCCAAAGTCATAAAACAAACAAAATTGAAATAAAAGACCTTTAGCCAATTAAATGTGTTTTCTACAAAAAATAAAGAAAGAATGTATAAATTTTTATGTTTCATGTAATAAATGAAATAAGAACTGTAATGACTGATTGTCTATCATTCTTTTGTTGACTAAAATACGTCAAGATGATAAAATGAAACAAGTTTCTGTCAGATTTCACACACGCACATAATATGAAATTGCAACTTTTGTTTTATTTGCTTGTTTTTCTTCCTGGTTAGCTGGTAGGTTTCTCAATTTCAAAAGGACGCAAAACAGAATAAAAACAATGGCGCCGACCACACCGGTGCGAAGGGACGATAATCTGGGTGGAGAATGATGCTTGTTTGTGTAGTTGTTCGCATGATTTTTACTGATATTTTTTATGCACGTGTGAGATTCGTTGTATGTATTAAGTCAGAAATATACCGCATGACATCCATTTATAGAATTTTAGATGCTTATATTTATGTCGTTATTTACATTTTATCCATACATACACAACTGAAATAAAGCGTGGTTCGTATTTTTCATATCACTGAAATGAAATATAAAGGAAAAAGTGATGAAGATCCAGACCGTGCTACCTTTAAATTGTCTTGAAGCGACACGAAAAAGAAGATAGTGATCGTTCTATTAAAAAAACTGTCGCACGTCAAATATATGATATACTTTTTACACTAAGAATTAAATAAAGCTATGCTACTAAAAAGGTACATACAGGGACGTATATATTTTATATACATCGCTGGTTCATAAAAGTTTTGAGGATTTTTTTTTTTATTTCCACGAAACAATACTGCAATCCAAATATCAGCCCCCTTTCCATTCAAAGCTACAACAATTTCTCCCAGATTCACCTATTTTCTCCGTGGCAGTATATTGAATCGGCAGGAAACCGTTGTACAGGGCTGATTGAATGGAAAGGGGTCAGGGTGCTGTGATTTTGCTTGCAGTATGATTTCATGGAAATAAAAATAAAGACATTATCCTATAGCAACCAGCATCCTGTGGTACTTGCTAATTACGTGCAGCGGAGTTTGATCGGGTTGAAAATCCACAATTTTGGTGAAATGAACTATTAGTATTAATTCGGTATACTTTAAAACTCCGTTAAGAAATTGAAAAGAGTACATGTACGTGTACATGCAGTGCTTGTGGAGAAAGAACAGAAATGAGTCAGAGCCAAGTAGACCAGTCTGCGGTATTTGATCGAAAAACACAAGTTTGGCTCAGAACTTGCTCTCTGTGATATTGAAGTGAAATTTCGAGCGCATGTCGTAGAGATGTCAAAAAAATGTCAGACGGATCAGAGCGAAAAACACAACTATGGGAACTTGAAAAACACAACTAGGGAACCTTGAAAAAAAAAAAAAAACACTACTAAGGGACATTGAAAAACACAACTGTAGGGGGGACCTTGAAATACACAACTATAGGGGGACCTTGCAAAACACAACTACATGTATAGGGGGACCTTGAAAAACAGAATGGACCTTGAAAACACAACAAAGGGACATTGAAAACACAACTACAGGGAGCATGCACTTGCTTCACATATACGAGTATTACATGAAATTAAGTGAAATACTGTGTGACGTTTGCGGAAGAAAAGTCGAAAAATTTGCGACAGTCTTGCTTACCGAATCACCCCATAATTTTGGTGAAAGACATTGAGTAATTCATTGAAATTCCGTGCAGTGATTTAATGCGCAAGTGACTTGACGGATAGATCACTAAAAGATAAAATCTGTGTTTGTAAAACACGAATGCCCCCGTTGGCATCTTTGTCAGTAAAACAGATGAAAAGTAGTTTCACATTTGAGGTCAAGGTCACAAGGTCAAATTTAGTATTCATGGAAAAGTATTGCCACATGGAATTCATTTGTGAAATATGAACGCCCTATATATCACTTACTATTCAAAAGTTATGACTAATGTTTAAATTTTCGATATTAGGTCAATCTCCAAGGTCAATGTCACAAGGTCAAAAATTTTGGTATCCATGGAAAGGTCTTGTCACAAGGAATAGACATGTGAAATATGGAAGCCCTATCACTTACCATTCAAAAGTTATGGCCAAGGTTAAAGATTTTGCAGAAAGACAGACCAAAAAGTATATGCCCCCGAATCTTTGAATACGGGGGCATAATAAAAATATTTGCTCAGATGAGGTAATTAAAGCAGGGACTCCGATTTTATCACTTTACCATCATTCAAAGGAAAACAAAGCAAAATTGTTCCGGCGGAAAACCGAGTCTAAAGTGGAAAACTGGATCAAACACACATCCAACAAAATTCCTTAGATGAATCCCCACTGAATGATATAAAACCAAACGCATTGTTTTTCTTACCGACAAAGATACGAACATACGTACACCGAGAACTTTTTTTCATATTCAGTTCTTTCTAAGCTCGCAGAAGAATCCAATAAGAAGTTTATCCTTGAAAATTACCCGATTTGATCAACTCGGCATCTTTGAAGGATTGATCAACTTCAGCATCTTTTATATCGATCAACCTCAGCATCTTTTATATTGATCAACCTCAGCATCTTTGATAGATTTGATCAACCTCAGCATCTTTGATAGATTTGATCAACTTCAGCATCTTCGATAGATTTGATCAACCTCAGTATCTTTGAAGGATTGATCGACTTCAGCATTTTTGATAGATTTGATCAACCTCAGCATTTTTGATAGATTTGATCAACCTCAGCATTTTTGATAGATTTGATAAACCTTAGCATTTCTTACATATTTGATAAACTTCGGCATTTTTGTAGCAAGATGACCGTGTGATGTTTCTTCCTGCAATAAGATCTTGTTCCATTCCATGCAGTGACTGTGTAAGAGAAACCGTTTACAGACGACAGACGGGATGACTTTGACATTAACTTCAGGTAAGTAATGAATAACAAATCTGATTGTATAGGTCATATATTTTATTCAAAATGGGGTCAAAGGAAATGACAACAAAACTGGAAATTATAAGATGATATGTGGGCAGGTCGGTATAATGATTTTTGTTAAATTATATATGTCAGAGTTCCTACAATTCTTTTCATTTCAGTATTCAACAAAATAATATTCTCATACATGAGTACGTAAGTGCTAATGTAAATTATTCTTTTTCTAAACAGTTGTTGTTTATTGATCTACATCTAGGGCAGTGGGTAATGCTTTTTGATTTCCATTACTAGGGACGGTCAATAAAATCTTAATCACATATCAGATTGTAAGTTACAAAGCTGACACTCTAATCTTTAAATCACCCTCGCAACCCCGAGTGTTCCCTCTTAAAGAATGACACAGGGTTGGGTGGGTTGAATATCTTATAATAATAATAATGTTTATAATCTATGTTATGACTAGAAAAATAGGATTTAAATGAAAATAAATACATGTATGTTATAAGAGAAATGGTCAGTACAATGAGAGGAGATGACTGAACAAGGGAAACGAGGGTTTATTATATAATTCAAAACATGTAAACCAATAACCAATGACATTAACAACGATTTAATAACAGAAAATATTGTATACATACACAATTTTGGTAAAATATTTTTGAGAATGTTATAAAACAATATGGAATCCCCCATAACCAAGAGGAGAAAAAAATCCTCACTCAAATGATGTATACATTAAACAAAATTACATAAACATGGTTGTGCAGCAGCATATCGTGCTAAAAATTAGATCAAGTTATATCAGAGTTGTCAGTGATGATGTCAGTATCGATAGATATTGAAAATCGATAAATCGAAGTTTGATAGGATTTTCTTCAATAAATATTTGTTGTTTTTTAATAAACTTTTACTTGTCTTATTTCACATTGACACAAGTACTTTTTTTCACTTTAAACTGAGATTAAAGTTTCTGTGCAGACATCACATGGATAAATAAATTAACATATCTATAAAAGTATCGTGTGAAAATGTTCTTACTTTTGTTTCGTATTCAGTTTGAATTTATGTGCATTTAGTAAACTTATTTTAATATGTAAAATCATAAACAACTTCTTCTCTCACCATAAGAAGGCCGATGTATGAACATGATTTGCATCAATGACAACTCTTCAACTTTACCACATTAATCAATATTACAACCTATGGATTCTATAATGCTTATTTTATTATTCGAAACATCCCTAACTTTGTAGGCCAAACCAATTAAGGAAAGACTATACTAATTCTTCCCAGTTAAAGAAATATAGTAACTAAAACAATAAAGACATAAAATTTGAGTTTTCAAGTTATTTTCTAGATATATAGTAAAACAGAAAGGTCAACAGGCTCCAAATAATACTCATTATCACCTATATTACTTTTAATTAATGATTACAAGATATTGAAATATTCAAAATAAATACATTCAAATGAAATGGAATAAGAGTATATGCGACAAAAAAATCCACAACTTGCATGTATAGATTTACGGACAATTCCTTTCAAACATTTGGAACAACCAATCATTCCCTGAGATTGATTTGGTGCAATATGCATAAAGTATTCTGAAGAAAAATATTTCCGTTGTTTATAAAGACCCCGAATAATTCATTTGTATATCTCCGTTTCTATGGTTAAATTTGTATTGCTGGTGTCAATCCTATTTTCTTGTTAAATACCATGTCATTCTCCGTATGTTCTTTATTAGTTGATTTGTACATTTTAAAATACAGCATTTTTAAAATAAATTCTTTAGCATCTATACAGTAACAAAGCATCGAAATGGACGATATAAAAAACCCTTCAGAAAATGAAGAGGAATAGTAACAAAGAGAGAAACAAAAATTCAATGGAAATATCACAGAGTCCTTTCTTTCATTATAAATACAATATGTACAGTAACACGGAATTATTCGTTTATGTACAACATGTTGACACTTGTATTAATGAATATTAAAAGAACACATTTTTTTTTAATCTGACAACAAATAAATAAATAATTTTGGCGTACTAATATACCTATACTAGTATTTCTCTCTTTTTAATACAATGTCATTCTTATTAGCAGTTTAAGTAGGTAAGCTTGCCAAAAGACAAAACGAAAATCAAGCAAACCTGTTCAGAATGAATACCTGAAACATTAGACCGAAACAGGCCAACTTGATTTTTGGGGGGTGTAAAATCAAGTTGGCCTGTTTTGGTGTACCGAAATATGTGCAAATTCAAGGAAGAATTCTCTTGCATCTAAGATTGAGCTTTTTATGGTTGACCCTCCCCCTTTTTAAGAGACATAATTACATGTACATTATCCTTCCAGATTACAAAAAAAAAAAAAAAAAAAAAAAAAAAAAATCCAGATCTGCACATTTCAAAGAAAGAAAGCAACAAATGTTTATATATTTTAAAACATATTAAGATGCCTCACTTTTTCGATTCCATCTTTACATAAACATTTGGCAATTCTATATTCATAGTACCATCAATGTCACACAATACTGATTCGTAAGATTTGTTCATATCTACAACACAATCGTCGTAAGACCTATTGAAGAAACTAAACTGATATTTCTACACGTGCAAAGTAACATCATACAGTGCTGTGCATCCACGATGTTTCATCTCTTATAGAACAGCATAATTTTAGAATCACGAGGGCTTGCAAATACTGAAATATTACAAAAAATAGACTTTATTACTAATCCAAACGAGAAATTAGCTTTGTATTTTTGACTGATTCTGGTGTTTGATGTCATATTAAGGAGCTCATCCCCCCTTTTTTGATTTGACTCAAAAATATTATGCTAATAATGAATTTCTATGACGACGTTTATTCTCAGCGTGAATCCTCTTGTCCCCGTAGCCTCCACTTATGACTGCAAACAAAGTATAACACGCTTTATTAAAGTAAACAGTTTACATATGTTTTTACAAGATGCCTTCAAAGCAGATAGATCGACATGTATATATACAAAATTGTGATTTTAAGGACAAGGACAAGTATTCGATGAGTATTATTAGCTACCATGTGCAATGTGGTGACGAAAAATTGCACCATCACCGCTGAACTTGGGTCGATTCAATGAGAAAGATGCAAAGCACAGATTTTTTTTTTTTTTGGTGATTCCTTGTAACAACTACTAGTATGAGTATTAAGGGACGATTCTGATGAAATTTTGACTCAAAATACATTGTTTTCTAGCTTTTCTAGTTTTAATATATCAAGATGGTCATTTTAGCTGCAGCAACAAAGATTTGATTTCAGCTCCATGCATTTAAAACATCCGAAAAAGCCTGACAAAATAAAGCGTTCTAAGAATTGAAGTATGAATACTTATTTCATTAAATGGATTCAATTTGAATTTAACAGCGTCAAATTAAAATATGTGACCTCTGAACTCGCATCATCTTCGTTATAATGATATAAAAATCTCATCAAAATCCAACTATCTCCTATTACAGACAAAAACAGCGAATGAATAAAGCCTTTCTAAATTTAAAAACAGCGAATGAATAAAGCGTTTCTAATCTTATCTAAGATAGTGTCGTCTGGAAACCAAACTCAACATGCCTTGTTCTCTGGCCATTTGGTGTTGTAGATCATTTATCCTGGTATCCTTCAGATGTAACAGGTGTTCAAGTCGACGAATTTTTGAATTGAGCATCTATAAATGACAGGAAAGGAAACAAGATCAAGAATCAATGAGAGTACACAAATCGGCTAACTAGTTATGTTCAATTGATATTTCACATATAAGTGATTCACTATGTTCCCTCTAAGATTCTTCAGTTGAATATCACTTGAACAAAGTGAGCTCGCCAGGAGCTGCGAAATACGTTTCGTAAACTAAACCACTAAGGGGAAAGATCGATAGCTTGAACCTTGGTTTAATCCGTCCTTCTCCAAAGGCAAGTAGCTTTCGTAAACTGATAGTACGACTTCTATATCTGAGATACGTGTTCTTTTTATTTCGGTCAGTACATTTATCCTACTAGTATCTAATAAAACGTTGTTTCCGTGGTCCTACATAGTAAAGACCATGTTCGCGCGCTAATTGTTCTTGAAGATCAACAAGTCTGTTGTCCTTAAGTTGCAATAACTGCTCGAGACGTCGAATTTTCGCATTTAGCATCTACAAACGAGAAGAAAAAAATATGTGAGAAAAGAAGGTGGTAGTGATGGGATTTGATCAGTCAAATCTTATCAACTTATCTTTATTAATTTATTTACTTATCTTCGAGTTAAACAAGCATTTTGTTTGTATCATATGCATTACAAAGAACCTCTTTCGGCAGTAATCTTTTTTAAGATGAACTCTTGAAATATTTAAGACCAAGACGAGAGGAAACTAATGACCTCATTCGGTTGTAACAGTAGGGTACTAGAATCAGTAAGATGTGCTGATGATAACATTTGACTGATAAATTACACGAATGAAAAACAATTATTCGTGACATAATTTGTACAAAAACACAAATAAAGTGTTAGTATGAACAAAAACTTTAGATTTCAGAAACATGGCAGCTGGCGTTCACTATAGAAAGTTTAGTACTAGGCCTATTTCAGAAACGGTAGTAATTCTCCACTTTATAAATGCCAGCATGCCAGAGTCGGTACAAGGTCATTTTTTTAGAAATAGCATTGAGTGTAAGCTTCATTTATGAATTTAATACTGAACTGTACGTCAAAGTCCAAACTAAAAATTTGAAAATGGTAGTGGATGCCCCCTTCAAAAACGACACTATACCAAAATCTTAAATTGTAGAGAATCCAACGCACGAAATTTGTCAATACATTACATGTATTTTTGGAATGTAATCACATGACAACTAATAGCATAAAGTCACCAATAAAGATGTCAAAACATCTTTATTTGCAGCCTACCCTTACCACACCCTATATTTCTTTGATGTTGTAGAATGGCAAGTCTGCAACATTCGGTAGATATGAAATAGTTATTTTGGTTACAGCAAACAGAAAATATAGGTGCATGTGCAAAATGGAAGGTAGTCGTATTTTTGATATACATCTAACAATCGACTCGCGATTGAGGAGAAAAGAACTTGCGGCGAACCATCTTCATAAATCGCGGGTCCGATACGTCCGTCGTCCTACGGAGAGTAGGACGACGGACGTATCGGACCCGCGATTTATGGAGATTGCGGCGAACATGATTCACGATAATCTAATATAGTCACGATGCAGATTTTCTCTGAGGACCTACGCGATATAACATCGGGAGAATGTAGCTAGAGGTTGTTGCTGAAAATGTTGTCTATCATATTAGCTTCCTTCAACTAAACTGGAAGTTTTCATTTATTTGTACCGAAATTAGGCTTACTTCTTGACGTTTTTCATCCTTTTACGATTTTTTGGTGTTTTTGTAGCCGTATATTTCAGTGCAATGCTTTAAAATCGAAAAGTTTATTTGATATTTCAGACAGCCATACATTTGACCTCTTATCGAAATCTGAACCACTTGAAAAATTGGGCCTATTTTCCAGCTATCCGAACCTCCTCCTTTCCTAGATTCTGAATGTTACTTACCCTTATAGTATCGTCCTTGGCCATGCACTCCATCTGTTTTTCTTCCAGGTAACTTCTTGGCACATTGTCTATATGAGGGTAGATGTACAGAGGTGGATTTTCTAAGTAGTTCTTCCCATCAAAATGGTACGATCTGCAAAATCACATGAAAATATTTAGAAAATAAACAAAAACCCACAAAATTAACAAAGAATAGATAAGACATTAAACTGACATCATCTAATTTTAATAGCTCAAGAATACACCAAGGGCTTTGATGGAATTATTTTTAACGTCTTTTTTGTCTCTTTCACATTTCATGCTTGTATTATTTACCCATTTTAAACCCCAAAAAAATTATGTAAACATAAATGTTGTCACTAGAATTGTGAAATGAAAAACTGTTCGATGCGAAACTGCCGACATAAAGCACGACAACATTATTACACTGGCATATAGTCGTGTTAACTTCCACAAGTTATAAAAGGCTGAAAAGCTAATGCCAACTTTCACTTCAAAGAAATCTACAACACATCGAAATGGCTATGTAAAATACCTGGTTTATGACGTGACAAATTAGAATGTATAAAGTAGTTTAATTCGTACGTTTGAAGAAGGGGTTATCAAAAGCTGTTATCGCCAGTAATGTTACTTTCAGACGTTATTGGAGCATTTGTCAAATTCTACAGTAATAACTTGTAACGGCCGTGACGAAATGAAAAGGAACGAGTTGTAATATATTTTGTCTAAACAATGCGATTTCCTTACGTATTGGTGTTCTTTACTCTCAAGGAACACATATTCCATTCGTTTCCCAATTTCTTTGTCACTTCGTTATAAAATCGTTGGTCAAATTCAAGACACGAACAGTAAATGTAATGTATTCGGTTGAATTCTTGTCAAAATAAAGATAACCATGGGTTGTGGGTTTTCACCATGTTCTATGAGCATGCATGACCCTCCATTCACAATGTACGTACGGCGAATACTAGACGATGTCAACCAAACCAAAGGATTATAAGAGCCCACTTTCCTTCTTCGTGTATGTAAACTATTTTCGACAAATCAAACCACTTATGCCCTTCAAATTTACCGATCGACTGTACTTTGTTGTGATGGTTTAACCAACCAGGGAAGCCTGAAGATTGCTCGAAATGCCAGAATCTAGCCAGAGTCGAATACCTTAAATACCATTTTATTTCGTCTGGGGTCAGATATAATAGTACCTTTCAACTGTCTTTTTAATGCAAAATAGAAAAAAAAAGAGTACAATAAGTACGTAAATGTAGATACCAAATAAAATCAACGGAGACTATACTAGTGTTTTACAGAATTCAATATTGGCATGGTCTTTCATTCAAAATGAATAATACACGTGTATATTCATATTCATTACTGGTCAAACACACTTTATTTGTTCTACCAAAGGTTAAACATCGTTGAAAATGTCTTTCACGAGAAATGTACAAATAAAAAGTTAAATCTGATTTAATAATTCAGTTTTTGTATTTTAGTTTAAACATATTATATTTCTCTAAGTTCATAAACGGGAATCGGGCAGAAATTAAAACTATATGACATGTTCCTTTCCCCTATTTTCTGTCAATACCAGGTCAAGGGGTAATATAAAACATATCTAGGGTTTAAAGTCAACGAAAACAAAATTTAAGATGGGTGAAGCAGGCAGTCACTATTAATAGACTGATTTCTTTTGATTTTGATTTAAGAGGCTCTGTAAGGATGAAAATGCTTATATTGTACAAGGATCCGAATGGTCACCTGTAATACATGACTTTTAATCATAACATTGAAAGTCATGTTGGTTAACATCTGACAAAGTTTTCCTGAAGTGCTGCTTTTCTTTACAAACACTCAAAAAAGGGAAATAAATCTGGCCACACCGCAGGTTATCTTAAGGAATTTTGAAAACAGGGAAACCATGCTTTAGCTGAACACCATACTACAGTATTAGTTGTAAATCAAAACATCCAGACCATGCTTACTCGGGTTCTATTCTGAGTAGTCGTAGTCTAAAATAGAAGGCAAAAACAATAGCTGAATAGAGTCAAACCATTTTAAAAGACCCTCGCAACAATAAGTAAGAGACAAACTTCTCCCTGTCACCGAAAATACAAAAAGACATTATCTCAATTCTTGAAAATGTTAAAAATAGTTTTCCTCGATGTTGCATGTTTTGAACATGTTCCTTTCTACATTAGTTTATAAGATTTTGAGTCTGTTTGAGTCATAGTGTTTGCGATCGTATCTATCATTTTTTCTCATAAAATCAGTTTTCTTTAGACCGATCTATTTGTCCAAAGCTACATAATAAACCTTAAAGAGTTTTTTTTTTCGAAAACACATGCAAACCATTTTAATAAGATTACAAGTAACCAGTTAGCATGTTTTAGTGTTTTCATAAAGTCATGCGTGTTATGATAATGATATGTCTATATACCTTTTCTATGGTGGTTTCTAACATTCCATGCTTTTTCTTTTTTGTTTGTTACATGCATTGTAATCATAAACTTACTTTGAAATAACTCATCAAACTGTCCGGAATCAACTGTTTTAATACAAACACCACAAACATTGTTAAATCCATTCGAACACGTAGAAGAAAATCAATTTCAACCAAAACTGTTATAAATTAATAAATAGCACATTTTGTCCTGAATGTTTTCACAGCATCTAATATCAGAAAACTTTTTTCAGCAGACTGTGTTAATTATGCGTCAAACATTTTTGCACATTTGTAGACGCAAACCTTGGTCTTTCTTGACGGTTTTTGAGTATCGTCAATGGTTTTTCAGTTACCATATCTGTAACACTAAGTGTACGAATAAAGTTAATTTATTTGCCCTTTTCTGTATACTTTCTGAATCAACGGAGAACGATAACTCATTCTGTTGTCACTCAAATGGCTGCATCTTATGTACAGTAGAAATGGGATTGATCCCTTCTCATTTTAAATTAGATGTTGAAATAGCGCTTGAAATAAGTTTATCAATTTTAAATATCACCATAGACGGTGACTTTTAGATCTTGACTTGGGTTGCTCAAGATCAATTTTATGATCATATTATTTTATGTGCCTCACAAACTTTTTATTCAAAACATTTATATTAAAACTGAAAGGCAATCAATCGCCTTATGTCTAATACACATGTATAAACGATAAATTATTTTGAAATAACTAGTATGCAATAAGAGGCCCAAATAGTTACATTGCTTACTTGAGATAACTGGAAATCTGACTATCAATGCAATATTAAGCTGTGCATGTATATTGAATCAAATATTGGAAGTCTTATGAATTGACACTTAAAGGCTCGTTATTGAGCCATAAACCACCGTGGGTTGGATGAAATTCCGTACAACATAGGCAATATCAGCAACTCTGTGGTCATTACAGGCTCTCAATGTTTCTTAAAATCCTCTTTGTAGCAGTAAAATTCATGAAGTCACGAAGGTAAAAAGAACGGTACCAAAATAATTAATACGAAAGTCATATATTGATTTTTTTCCTGAATTGAGCAAATCTTCATGTATCCCTTCCAACTGGACAATAAATGCATAGTGTCACATAAAAGCAGAAACAGAGAAACAAACCATATAGTCAGGACAGAACGAGTAAATTACTTTAAGAAAAGAAAAAGACATAGAAAATTTTTAAATAGATAAAGAAATAAATAGCAGATACATACGAGCGATCTGGGTGATCGTGTGGAATCTCGCCTTTTTTGTATCTCCTTGGTGACACTATTTTTCCTGGTGACGTTCTACCAGTTTTCAAAGGAACCAGTGCTCCTGTATGGAAGGAAGGCAAGATTATACTAGTATGTGATTAGGGAAATATAATATGTACATCATGTATGTTTGGGTTAAAGGGAATTTATCAATTTGATGAATGACTCATGAATGAAAATGCAAATGAATCCATCCTCCTATAAGAAGAATAATGACAACACAAGCATGTAATGATGTATCAAGTGTTGATGAGATGAAACTGGTTCGACATGTATGAAAATGGATAAATGAATGATGTGATCGACAAAAATACACGTACAGCATAAATAAATAAAATACAACACAATGTACCACTATTATTTTATCTCGTTATCACTAGAATGGTGAATCTAGGTCATGTAATGATTTTAATTAATTGATTTTTTTTTTACTAATTGTTGTCTCTACCAGATTCGCCATAAAAAATTAAGCCTTTTTTTCTTAGCCCCAATACCAATACACTAAGTACTATCGTATGGTCTAAAGTACACTTGGTTCTTTTTAACACGTTTTCGAAATTTCTCAAACCCTTTTTTTCATTTGGATAATTGGTTTAGTATATGAAATCCATGGTACCAATTAGAATGTAGGTGTCGATTTCATCTTACGTTTCCAAAACAATTGATAAAATCTTGTTGCCACCAATTTTCAAAAACAGTTCTTATACATATAACATAAATAATTTAAATCTTCTGAAAATAATTGCCGCAATTAAACCGTAGCTTCTTGGGTCAAAATAACTTTTCCGCTTTGAAGAAAAGTTTTGTTCTATACATTTGTATCGTACGAAATCTGATCCATTCAAAACTGTAGACATGAAAAAAGTTGCAATCGAAAAAGGGCAATACTGTCTCCAAAGTAGTCATGAAGGTCAACCTGACGGGCTAGATATAATAGAATTGAAATATAAAGTATAGAAACAATTACGTACTGTCTTTGGATTTCGGCTCACTCTCCCGGGACGATTTCTGAACTGGAAACAAGTCTTTAGCTTTAGATCTTTTGAAATCCATTTTAAAAGTGAAAACTAATAAAATACTAACAATACATTCCTCACTAGAATTAATAAAATCGGTAATAAATCTATCGGAATAGAGAAAAAAAAAGCTCTTTAAAAAGTCGTGAAATGGCTCCGTCAGAACACGGCGTGTGGCACGTCGGTACCTATGGAATATTTTCTGTTTGCATTCGTCTTTAGTGAAACTTTTCCATTTAAAATAAGCATTCCGAAACAAACTTTACTTAAATTACTCCATTATTTCAATACGTAAATTGCTAGGCTTTCAAACTTCAATCAACACAGATTCAATTACGCTCTAAACGACTCAATTTCCAAAAGTAGAAATACGTATGTTAGTTATAGCATTGCTTTTTAACTTTAAGCCCACTCGGAGTAGAATTTTTTTCTCTAATTCGAAATAATCGATACAAAGAACGATCCAACAGTAATGAATTAATTATAATTTTAGAAGCTCGACAAATACCATCTAATTGAGAGTAGATGGCATTGGAATAATAAGTATTGATTTAAAACGCTCAAAGAAGAACTTTATTTCTGACCAACTACCATAAATTTAATCCGGATTGCATGCTTACAACAAAGAATGGCTGGGAGGCTTATAGGTTCTAAGTCTTGTACTTCAGAAAAAAACCTAGCGATTAGTAGTTGCCTACAGTTAAAGCTTTTTCAGTTTTTGTTCCTTAGCTATGGAGCTTTTAAAGTTTGACATTTTGACTTAACAAAAATATTCATCCGAAGCATGTACGTGTGGGAGTGTTTTTATGTAAGATTTAAGAACACCGAAATATCATTTTAATACTAGCAATTACTTGAACTTAGTTCTATTTCACTTTCTGTTCTTTCCTTATTAAACATGCTCAATTCAAAATTAAATCATATCATATTGGAAGTCTGGGAATATACACGTGCGTAACAGTGAAGGGATATTTACTGAAACTAAGTATATCGATGGCGACATTGTATAAAGCTTTGAACATATCGACAGCGATTTTTGAAAGCTTTCAAGTCATCGACAGCGATTTCGAACGATTTTCAAATTATCGACAGCGGTTTTTTTAAGTTTTGAAATTATCGACAGCGATTTCGATATATTTTCAAAGTTTTGTCGGCGTCTTTAAAAAAAAGCTTTGAAATCGTCGACAGCGATTTCGATCTATTTTCAAGTCATCGTCAGCGTTTTTGAAAGCTTTGAAATTGTCGACAGCGATTTTGAATACTTTGAAAATATCGACAGCGGGCTTTAAATAGAGCTTTGAAATTATCGACAGTGATTCTGAGGCCAGCAAAGTATTATTTTCGTCATTTTTTTAACGTCGAAAGCAAATCATACGCTTAATTATGAAGATTCTGGTACGGACAGAAGCGTATTGAGTCGTATTTTCCAATTTCCGCTTAACGTCAATCGTACATTGATCCCCTTGGTTTTTTATTCGAGAGGTCCGCCTTTCATCGATAACGTAGTGGTAATGAAGTTGACACAGTGAATTGCTGTATTTACATAATGATAAAATTCTCAATACCCGCTCAATTTTACACCATTCTTTCTGCAGGTAAACTCTTTGAATCAATAATGTTTCAGTTTCCCTACTGCTTTTGAATAAAAATTCATTCATATTTAAGTAATTCAGGTATTTAAAACTACACTCATCATAACACTCATAAGTATTGACAATAAAAAAAGAAACAAAGGAGAAAAAATACATGTAACATGATTACGAAAACTTAAAATACGTCAATGGAACTTGTATTTCTGTAATTCGTAGGAAATGAAAAGCGGGTTTGATGGAAACACCATAGAATGTTTTTAAGTTCATGATAGTAGAACATAAGTGTATTATAATAACTGTACACGACGGACAGACGAATACAATTTTTTTTTCGCATTGCGATGGGGGGGGGGGGGGGGGGGGTTAATAAATGGTATAAATGAATCGTTGAGACACGACACTCAACTTATTTTGTTATCAAATTCAACCTTTTTCTGTTCTACAATTTCATATATATCAATTGCCCTATGGCCCTTGAAATAGTGGATATCCGAAATCCTGTCTAATCAGCCGAAACTACGTAAATTAAATGAAGATAAAACCGTCTGACCAATCATTTTTAGAACGATTAGCGTATAGCCGTTAGATAATACAGAAATCGTTAAAACACGATCTTTTTCCTAACCTTATCAGAAACTGACTTTTATTGATAATAGATATTAGTGATGACGGAGCCAATCCGAAAAAAAAACTGATAAAAAATTATACGAGACAGGGAAAATCTATACCTCCTAGAAAAATCAAATGATTTATGAATTATTCCAGAATACTAAATGGTGTTTATTCAAAATATAACGATGAAACTATAAAATTTCACATATTTATGATGACAATAAAAACTGATGTTGTATTTATTCATGAAAACATGTAGGTGGGAGTTATATGGCGTATATTGATAGGAAAAAATACTGTAAGCGTCGTAAACGCCTAATATGAAGGGTACAGACAGTGACGAGCGGATTTTTCCCACTGTTCGAATCAATTTCAAATTTCCGCCCTCTATCTGTTGAATTCCCTTCCTCTTTTTTATCTACTCTTTCGACTCACACTGACTGCACCCTAATTCAATGTATTTGAGATTGATATCTTCTTGAATAATAAAGACATGAGATGGAAAAAGTACAGAAAACAGAAGTTGTTAATAAGAGCTTAAAGTGTCTGAGTGCAAAATGAAAAATGCCAATCATGCTAATGTGAATCCCTAACAGTAAAGTAACATAGGAGAAAGTTAAGGACCCTACAGTAAAGTAACATAGGAGAAAGTTAAGGACCCTACAATAAAGTAACATAGGAGAAAGTTAAGGACCCTTATATTTTGTTTTCACTTTCCCTCTGTCCAAATGTTTTGGTTAATTTAATTCGATTTTTTTTTTTCATGGGGATTGAAACATGTATTGAAGTTTTACTGTCGTGATTCTGTTAAAATGTGAAAAATGTAAAAAAAAAAAAAAATAAAATAAATGATGAGGGTACCGATTTATGACAATGCTTCAGATGATAATAAATGGTTTATATACTGTATAAGTATATAATAAAGTGTTTGCGTCAGTTTTATTTTGCCCCGACCAAGAGGGGGGGGGGGGGTGATTCTTATTCAAAAATCTTGCGAAATGGAAGTTATACCCGTATACAGTATATGCAAGGCAATGATAATATGTGAAATTGGTTATGGTAAGGAGTAAAAAAAAAACGTTTATCGCTGATGAGAAATGAAGACATGTACAAACTACTAGACTTGCTCAAGTCCTTATATCAAATAAATTTAAAAGTAAATACATTTTAATAACTTTTTATTCATTGAAATTCCTTTATTAGCAAGCAAAAGTTCTCTTCTCTGTTTCGTGGTACATATCTCAGAAACCAATTGCTCATTGCCAATAGTTTTAAAGGGGGCATTTTTAAAAAAATGTTTAACATTTTATTAAAAATCAAAATTTTCTTCACATAATTTAATTTGATATAAGGACTTGAGCGAGTCTAACAGGCTACAAAAAAACATTGGTCTGGAGTAAAAATCGGGTCAAAAATCGTCGATGATAGCCTACTTATAACTCTTTACTATATTTTAAAGTTAAACATTATATTGATTGTAATTTAATACGAAATATCGATAACATATAAGTATCGATATCGATATCGCATCGATGCCCTTATGTATAATAATTACAATGATCTCTGTCATTCCAAAATTTTAAAGATTTAATTACAAATACCTTCTGTACATTCTCATAAAGGAGGGTACATCTCCGTGGTATAAATTCACACATGTTAGTCTATATGTGCACACGAAAGTCAAAACATCAAAGGGAAGATTCAAAATGCTGATAAAACAAATGTAACTTGGTATATCATTTGTGTTGATAGACAGACAAACAGACGGGCTGTCGGACTGACGTTTAAAACTGAATTTAAGTGGACTCCGTGGGGATCCATATGGTTGTTGAAGCTTGTGGAAATATTTCTGAAATAGATCCTCTTTCCCATTACTGCTACAGATACAAATTTATATTCCAATCTTACATTTCATATAACCCCCAGCTATGTTGAACCTTACCCATCATACCGTGTTAGCTTGTCACCAGAATACTTACCCACAGTCAGGCACCATCGCAGTGGTTACACAACTGCTTCTTCTCGGTGACAGTGTCACATTTTACAGTGAGGATTGGGGAAAAAGCTACAGGGTATATAGCTGGTCAAAGCCGTAGACACACAGAGAAGAATCGGTAAAGATGTAGAAATTACAATTGAGGTGCTGCTAGGATATTATCACATAAAGGTGGCATCTAACAAATGATCAGCCGTGTCCTTTGAAGATAAATAGTCATTCAAATGAGAGTTAACATTAGATGACTGGGTAAAATGCTATTATATAATATCCTTTGTTTCATAATGATATTTTTGATTCCACAAGGGGCGTTAAGTTATCATGTAGGCCCCTATAGGTGAATCAAAAATAGAATATGTCATAACGGAAATCTGATAAAAACTTGAGCACAGACCATGACATGGGAGCAAAACGTGATGAGGTTTTGACAAAAATACTAAGAATTAAGGATGGATCCCTTTACACCTTCTTTTAAACAAGGGGTGTTTAAATCTGGAGTTCCTGGTCGCAGTGCTCCTTGTCACTTGTTCCGAAACAAGAAATTCAGCGACCCTCTCAACAGTCTTTTTGGAGAGCAAATAGTTTTTTTTATATGAAGAGGGGGGGGGGGGGGGTCGAAGAAGGGTAGCGTTTATCAAAAGACACGCTGATCAAATGCATTGCCTCAAGTTGTGAGGGTGAGGGCGTAGCTTCCACCCACGAGGCGTGGCTCTCTACTTACGGTCGTCCTTTTGGGAGGGAGTGTTGTCTGGTTCGGGTTTTTCTTTAAGTGTAGCTACGGCCATAAACTTCTCATCTACTTCAGCGCGGCTCCTACCTTGACGCTGGAGCTGTCGGTCCAGTTGATACCGTAACAGCATTAACACCTTCTGAATGACGCCAGGTTTTCGTTTCGCTATAGCACGCGTCACCTCCTCGGACAGATCAAAATCCAATTTCTGGAGGACTTTCCTGTGAAAAAAATATCGTAAATGTCAAATCAAGTAGATAGTTACTTAATTTTGTCTTACAGTGTAGATCAATTTGTTCATCTGAAAAACCGCCAAGCGCTACAAGGAAAGACCTCTGACATTGATGAGGGAGTACAAAAATCACAAATTAAATTTTTTTATGAAACAATTTCAATCTAACTTTTTAGATGTGTCCATCATTTGTGTATCACTTACCGATTCAGTAATCGCCAGGTATCCATTTGTTGTGTTGTGGAACTGGCAGGGCTGTACATATGCATATCTATCATTTTGGGTAAATAATGCTTTATAATCTCCGCTACTAGAACTGAAAATATATAAAGTGCCAAAATTATGCACAAATCTTCTTGAAAATTTTAAATAGACGACAAGATGGTGATGGAGGGAGGGAGGGGGTGTCAATGATAGATTGCGGTGTGAAATATTCATTTTGATTGTCCAGAAGGATGTCTTTAAGTACATGTAACTTTGTGAAATGTTTGGATTTCTTTGTATCATTCACTATCAAATCTATGTCTTACGAGTATTCTATAACTTCTATTTATTACCAAATGCCCTGGAGACTCAGTTGTGGATACAAATGGAAAGGGGGTAGAATACCACCCCCTTTCACCTTACTATAGATAGAAGTAACATTCTTGGTATCAAAGAATCGTGCATGGCGACAGAGGAAAATAATACAGCAGTATAATCCCTTAATTAAACAGTATAAAGGTATCAAATTGTATATACTGAAGAACTTCTCTATACTTAAGGAATTTCAACCCTATAAGTAAAAGACCAAAAGTGTATTTCTTCAGATTCTAAATACCAAAGTAAATACTCTAATACCGAAAACTAACATCGGCCACTATGGACTGTATTTATTTGATCATCATTTAAATAGCAAAATTTCAATTTTTGAATACTATTGAAATATGTTTAATCTTTATTTTTTAATCCTCCATCGATGGTGGTTGATAGGCGTGTGAGATACATAGAATAGCTCGATGAGAAAGGACTGATGAAAGAAGCCATAAAGGGATACCTTTAATTAAGATTACTTAGCTCAGTACATATTCTAAATACAATGAGTTCAGGAAGTCGGTGAAAGATTTACTAGTATGCGGAAATTGGAAG
Source organism: Pinctada fucata (assembly GCA_028142955.1). NCBI lineage: Eukaryota > Metazoa > Mollusca > Bivalvia > Pterioida > Pteriidae > Pinctada > Pinctada fucata. The sequence continues at coordinate 60,878,409 of AP027105.1, forward strand.
GGGGGATAAAGATGCTTGCCATAAAAATGGCTTTACTGTTAGTATAAAAATGCCATATTTAAGATGTTTGACAGCAACTAGGCTAATGTTTCAAAATTAAAATCATAGTCGATGTCAGATCAAAAAGTTATATTTTAAATTGATGCCAGATAATGGGTCATATTAATCGAATATTTACTTAGTAACAAACCATGTTTTTTTTCAGTGAACTATAACTCTTTAAATCTTTACATACACGTACTAGTATTTTAAACACACTGTTTTCTGACGTTTACGTTGCTTATAGTGCATCATGGTGCATGTCTTTAACTTAATATGTTCTGGTTTATGCTTACTTTCATTTACATGCCTTGAACTACATGTATTTGCTACTTTGTACAGCCCTATTATAGGCTTTTTGTGTGTTTATCCAAGTACTTCTGTTGTCAGTTGGGCTTGAAATGTTCTAACTATATAAAGATTCTGACCCTGTATAAATCATGTACATATGTACTTTGTAATCAAGTATATATGGAACTACAACCCCTTGCTGATATCAGAGTTTAAATTAAGTGAAAGGTATACTCAGAGTGACAATTCCAACAATCAAATACTTGAATGGGTTTTGATATTTCACATGTAGATTCCTCACCACCACAGCTTTCATTTGATACCGGTATTTTGATTTTTGACATAGTGACCTTGATCTTGAAGTTTGACCTACTTATCAAAAACTTTAATCTTGGTTAATTTTTTTTATGAATTTTAAGAGATAGAGCCTAAAATTACACAAGTGGATACATCTTTCAATTGAGGCCTTGACTTTGACCTAGTGACCTTGAATGGAGTTTTACCTACTTTTCGTAAACTTTAACATGTTTAACATAGCTAAAGTAAAGTGAGTAAAGTAATATTTATTTAGAGTCGGCATTGTGTACAAGGTAAACAATAAACATAAGCTCTGTAGAGCTTTTACAACCGACTATGGCAATAAATAAAACACATACAAACACAAACTATATAAAAACATACAAACACAAACTATATAAAAACACAAGCATGCAAACAAAAGCTAAAGCAAAACTATACAACACATAAAAATATACAAGCAGGCAATATGTGCATAAAGGATATTGAATGATACATATGTGTATATAGTTAAGAAAGACAGTCGCATCAGCTGATTAAGAGTGCTAGGTTAGCTAGGTTATATCCTTGAATTATAAGGGAGACGGTTGTGGATTTCTTTCATTTGAGACATTGACTTTTGACCTAGTGACCTTGGAACTTGACCTACTTTTCAAAAACTTAAATCTGGGCTATATACAGACATATTTTTTATGTTCAAGGATAGAGCCTTGAAATTACACAAATTGATACCTCAGGATTCAATTCAAAAGATATGACCTAGCTATGTTAAAGAAGATGAAAGATCACATCTTTCATCTGAAGCCTTGACTTTTGACCTAGGCTGGATTTTGAATTTTCTGAGAATAAAACTTCAACCTGTGGCATATCTTGCTTAAGTTTATAAATTTCCATTTTACTATTGAAAAAAAAAACCCTGACACAGTGAGTAATGTTGTCTTGAGACAAGTCTTATTATTCATACCTGTGTGCCACAGGTGTCTGTTTAGCTGTAAGCACTAGCTATGCTTCTATAATGCGTCATGCATATTAACGTCCCTTCACTACACAAAAATATGCATGTGTATGGCGCATCAGAAGCATAGCTAGTGCTTACCGCTACACAGACACATGTGCTGTGTGCATGTATTACTCTGCACATCCTTGGTGAAAGGTTATACATTCTACTCTAAATAACAGGAACTGCCAGAATAAACGAGAAATATGTATGAATGAATAATGGAATAATTATGTTGTATTTGTTCAAATAGAAAATTCCAAATTTGTATGATAAGGTTTTGAATTCAATAGATCTAGTTATTTAAAGGAAGTAACACTAACAGGATATGGTGTCATACATCATTGTATTCATTATAAGGGTTGGTTAATATAATATATTAGAACCAGAAACCTTAAGCGAACGGATTATCTATATTATCCTGCTTAAATGAAATTGTATTCAATATTAACAATTCAATTTTGGCATTGTTTCAAGACTGAAGTGAAATGCTTTCAAAATAAGTTCATATAGAGGTATATGTTTATTTTCTTGAGGTTTTTAAATGCAATCAATTTAATACAGATAAAAATATATACATAACATATGAATATATATCTGAATAAATAGATAGCTTATAAATTACCTCCATCTGCAAAATCCTTCTCTAAGTTTTTTCTCTTACGAGAGAGCGGAACTCTATCTAGCCACTGAAATAAATTTGCTAGTTCCACTTCATCATAAAACTCTTCCATGTCTACACGTGTAAGTCCGTTCAGTGATCGATTAAAAGTTACTGATTCCATATCCAGGGATCATAAAATAGCTATTTGTCAGTGCACTTTGAATGATGTCATTTAAGCAGTATCAATACAGCTGAGCCATATCCACCTGCAAACAACTCCATATTTCGTACACATGTAAATCGTCAGCGCCGAGGTCAGAGAGCAAAGCACCTTTTTGTTGTCTTTAGTAACGGTTGTACTACACCTGCGCAGTGGTTCGTATGAGGCTAAAATAATTTCTGGTGCGCACTTGCTTCTCGGGTTTTTGTGGATGGTATTTTGAGAAATTTTCAAGCAAAATGAAGCAATATTCTTTAAGTGTGATATAGAATTATCAGAAATTAACGATTGAATATTAAGATAAGCATAGTAGATTATTTTGTAACTTAGAAGGGCCGCCCAACTTTCGTTTTGTTTTCAAGCGTATAAACGACTCAGATGTAGGAGTTTCAAGTCGTTGCAGAAATTTCTCATCAAGTTGTGAAATGTAAATCTTGCTGAATTCACACAAAATTGTTAAGGTATTTAGTCAACAAGTACTGGTTTATGAATATGATATGTATTACTGTTTTGTGATGTATTATCTGCTTTTAGTGCAGTGATTTCTTCTTTAAATGACTAGTAAGCCATGACAGAAAGTCAGAATCAGGTAAGAACTATTCCGAGTTACCCACAGGTACTTGACTGGTAGTAGGAATTAATGAAAGACTGTGCATTTACCGAAATTAACCATAAAGACAGAAATATTTACCGCAAAAAAATCAACCAAATATGATATTTGATAAAACATTGTCATTTGTCCATAGCTAAGGCCACACCAATTTAATCTTTAGTTCTTCGTTACCTACCGCTCCTGATTTTTCCGATTTCAAATTTAAATATTTAAATTTAAATCCCGCACCTGAAACGGCAGCGACCGCTCCGTGAAAATTCCGGAACGTAAATATCCGTTTTTCTTCGTATTTTAACTGCTGAACTGCCGAAAACGAAAGTACACCGGCGAATCCCATGGAAGAAATGGTACAATATTATTCCCTAGATGGCTTTTATGCCTTCAATGTGATTGTCTTGGGAAAATTTCCGTTCAAATAGAGCCTTTAGACATGTGATAAAAGAAGGTTTGTAAAGTATAACACAAATTTTGACACGATCTAGATAATTCATTGTCAAATGGCCAGTAACTCGACCCAGGTGAATGTTTTACCTGTGAACAGTTTATGAGACATTGCAAGGAATATCTGTATTGAATTATTAACTCTGAAAAAATTAGATTCACGGTCAAACATAGAAATAACACACAAAATATGTTCTAAGATCCGATAATGCAAATATATGATTTGGATTTCTTAATTTGGACACCCTTTGATTTGTTTAGATGTTTGACCAAATTTCTGCCTTGCTTTGTGAGGTCTAGGTCTCTATCTAGATATATCAATGTTATGTTATCTTCCAAGATACAAAACTGTGTGTTTTCGAAAGACCTAGTTGCTAAAATATGTCATAACATAATCCTTCAATTGTAAGTTTTGTTCATTTAGTGTACAACCTGTATCTGTACTGTTACGTCGCAGTATCCCGTATGGGCTTTAATGCTCACTAATTGACACTTGTATTTTTTCTGAACCAAAATAAATTTATGTTACATATTTTTAAGGGCTTTTATCCATTCCAGTGATTTTTTGCCCAATTTTCCACCGAATATGAGTGGTTTCCCCTTTCAAAATTTTTCTCAAAATATTAGTTTTAAATTCCCATGTAATTTTAAACTCCTAAAGTTTTCGTTTTGAAGTATAAATTATTTGCAATACCAATCTTCTTCTGAAATTGAATTCAATGATAGTTTCAATGCTTTACTTCTACTAGATATGCCCAAATATTTTACTGAATAATTTTCAACAAGTTTTTGAGTGTTTTAAAGATATAAGAAGTAGTTCCCTCTTTATCCCAAAATGTCTCATATTTTCCCAAACAAAAGGGTAGGGGTGGTTTTTGAAAATGGCAAAAAAAAAATCACTGCATTCAAATCTATACATGTAGATATGCCCTCACACTGACTGAGAAAATCTGTACTTCCCCAGAGTCTTGTTTTGATTAAGTTATACATGTATGTCTCTTATTTGTAATATGTTTCATTTTACTGCAATTAGGTTTCTTTTCATAGCTAACAAACACACAGAAATCTTATTTTTCATAAGAAATGATCAGTAAAATGATATTTTGGTTCTGAAAAAATTGTTATGTGAAACTGGAAACTGGAAATTAATCTGATTTTATCATCAAATGGTAAAAAAAGGTGAAAAAAACTTGTTCGCTTGCTCGCTCGCTCCATGTTTTGGTCATTTGGAAATTTAAATATTTAAATTTACATCATCGCTCGCTCGCCCCTAAAAATTATTTTCAGATTACGAAGAACTAAAAATTAATTTGGTGTGGCCTAAGCTACATGTTCCCCTGTTAATATTACTGTCCTGTTCACTAAATCCAGAGCACCCTGTTTGGGCGATTTATTCTGCCGTCTTAAGAATTTTGCTATAAATTATTGATTCCGAGAATTGACCTCCTTTAGTCGTAACTGGAAATTAACTTCAACTTACCCTATCAGCTGCCTTCAAACCTCAATATGAAAAAATAAAATGTCTACGGGAAATTCCCATGTTAATTATTTCAAGCCGCCACCATATTGTTCTCCGTGTCAACAACAGTAAACAGTGACGTCAAAGCCTCCGACGTCACACATTTTCAGCGATTTTACTATAGAAAATCCCCGTAGACTTTTTATTTTCCGTCCTATTTCTAACTTAGCTGACGCACAGACAAAACAATGGTATTTTCTGTTACGACTAAAGGAGTACTATAAAATTGATATCTTTTTAGAGGATGACATTATCATATTTTAGAGAAAACCAGGAAAACAAGGTGCTCTGGAATTAGTGAACAGGACAGTAGGCTATATCACAAAGAAACAAGCCTAATGAGCGGTGGGTAACATTATCTATACAGCTATAGATAAATTTTCGCTCCGCACATTTGTATAGGCATTACACAGACACTATAGAAATAATTAAATTATAATCAATTAGCTGTTATGATTCTGATGGTATACGTGTAGATACCGGTACCCATATTGGATCATAAAATTGATCAAGTTGAAATTTTCAATGGTCTTTTTTTGTGTCTTTTCAGTAAATATCCCTGTCTTTTTAGCTCACCTGAGCCATAGGCTCAAGTGAGCTATTGTCATAGTGTTGCGTCTGTCGTCCGTCGTCCGTCGTCGTCGTCGTCGTCCGTCGTCCGTCGTCGTAAACTTTTCACATTTTAAACTTCTTCTCCAGAACGGCTGAAGGGATTTTGATGAAACTTGGTAGGTTTGAAGTACTCATGGTCCCCTACAAGTGTTGTTGTTTTTCGTCCGGATCTGTCAACAGGTGGCGCCACCACAGCCAAAAGTAGGTCACGGGGAGTACCCTCCTTTGACAAACTTCTTCTTCAGAACCAAAGCATGTATCGACAAACCGAAAGCATCAGGATGATCTAGAGAGATGTCTTAAGAAGTGTTGTTATTTTTGGTTCCACTTCGAAGTCAAATTTTTGACGCGTTTTTGACGTCTTTTCGGACTTTGTCAGAAATGCACATTTTTGCACTATTTCTTTAAATAACTCAATAAGTGTATGATTTTACACACTCATTTACTACATATTAATCATATTTAACTTACTTAATGCTTTGATATGTATTTTATGCTTTAAATTTATTTTTTTGATTTTTTATGAATTTTTTTCTTATGTAAAAAGGAAGGGGGGGGGGGGGGGTTAATTTTCATACATTTTCTGCTTCTTTTCTATAACCACTCTTCAGATTGTCATGACAATTTGTAGGTATGAGGTACTCATGCATGGTATCCTACAAGTGAAAGAATTTTGTCAAGATATCCACTTTTGGATTTTTAAGGAATATTTTTTAAGATTGTACATAGGTATAATGTATGTTTTCCATGCCAAATGGACCCATGGGGAGTAGCTTCAAACCCCGGCGGGACCCCAACAATTTTTTTTCCCTTTTTCAGTTTTTTTTCTCTTTTTATTTTTATATTATCGCTAGAAATGAAACTGTGAAAGAATTTTGTCAAAATATCAACTTTTAGATTTTTAATGATTTTTTAAATAAGACAAGCTATAGCTAGTTTGGCTTTGTGTACTTATTTTCATACTTCGAATTAACTTGGCCACATACGCTATCAAATATACTCTGAATTTATTTTTAAGATGTTGACTTTTTGTGTCGCCTGCAAAGCACAGCGACACTTAGGGATCACTTTGTCCGTTGTTTGTCTGTCCGTCCATCCGTCCCACCGTCTGTCCGTCTGTCTGTCAAACTTGGGTGTCACACCCCATAACTTTTGATTGGTAAGTGATAGGGCTTTGATATTTCACATGTGTATTCCTTGTGACAAGACCTTTATACACATATCATAATTTTTGACCTTGTGACCTTGACCTAGATATTTGACCTACTTTTCTAAAAATCTAATATTGGCTATATCTCTTGATTGATTAGTGATAGGGCTTTGATATTTCACATGTGTATTCCTTGTGATTAGACCTTTCTACACATATAATGTTTGACCTTGTGACCTTGATCTAGATATTTGACCTACTTTTCTAAAAATCTAATATTGGCTATATCTCTTGATTGGCAAGTGATAGGGCTTTGATATTTCACATGTGTAATCTTTGTGACAAGACCTTTCTACGCAAACCATATTTTTTGACCTCGTGACCTTGATCTAGATATTTGACCTACTTTTCAAAAAATCTAAGATTGGCTATATCTTTTGATTGGTAAGTGATAGGGCTTTGATATTTCACATGTGTATTTCTTGTGACAAGCCCTTTTTCACATACCATATTTTTTAACCTTATGACCTTGACCTAGATATTTGACCTACTTTAAAAAAAAAACCAAGATTGGCTATATCTATTGATTGGCAAGTGATAGGGCTTTGATATTTCTCTTGTGTATTCCTTTTGACAATACCTTTCTACACATACCATAATTTTGACCTCATGACCTTGACCTAGATATTTGACATACTTTTCAAAAAAATTAAGATTTGCTATATCTTTTGATTGGTAAGTGATAGAGCTTTGATATTTCATATGTGTATTCCTTCTTGTGACAAGGCCTTTCTACACATATCATAACTTTTGACCTCATGACCTTGACCTAGATATTTGACCTACTTTTCAAAAAATCTTAGATTGGCTATTTCTTTTGATTGCTGAGTGATAGGCTTTGATATTTCACATGTGCATTCCATGTGACAAGACCTTTCTTCACATACCATCATTTTTTACCTCGTGCACTTGCCCTATATATTTGACCTACTTTTCAACAAATCTATGATTTGCTATATCTTTTGAGTGGTAAGTGATAGGGCTTTGATATTTCACATTTGTATTCCTTATGAAAAGACCTTTCTAAACATTCCATAATTTTTAACCTAGTGACCTTGCCCTTGATATTTGACCTTATTTCAATAAAAAAAAAATCCGCTACGCAGGCGACACAAGCATTCCTTGGATTGCTTTTTTTGCATACATGCATATTTCAGAACAATTTCCCTATTTAATGCTTATTTTCTCTGTCTTATTTCTGTATGTATGGTAAACATAGTCGCCATATATCTTCTGTTACAGATTTGATTGGTTCAATACCTCCTTGCCCCTTAAGTAGGGATAACTACAGGAAATAAAAAGGTGCACACTAAAAATTTTGACTGACTTGAAATGCCCGGAAGTCTGTAAAATTGGTCTTTTTTGATTGTGAATCTTTGGCACGCATAAAAATGTAAAGAAAAGGGGGGGGGGGGGTCATGCATGTCCTTTTTTCGCAAATTTCACTTTTTTTACAGGAACTCTGCGTCCTCATCGAAAATGTTCCGAATTTTGCATATTTTCAAACCTATTTGTAGATTGCATAAAAGACAAGATCAAGTTCGAAGTTAAATTTATCACGACTATTTATTCAATATGCTAAAAATACATTTCCAAGCGCCGCATTTCAGCATATTTACCAAAAATAATTTGTCCAAGTGGCTTCACTGGGTCATGAGGTTTGATACACCGTACACTGCTGTTTGGAAAATAAATTGGCTCAATTTCTGCACAACTCACTTGAATTAATATTGTCCGCTAACAACTTGTCTGTGTTAATTGGATTAACACGATTTTGACTGTACGTTACATGTATTCAGATGAAATCAATACTATTCAAAAGCTCTCATTCATAGATTTCTGTATAATTTAATATGAATAAAGGCAAAACCGAAAAGTCTTTGTTTTTTATGCTTCCGGAATCAAAGATACGGGGGCATATAGTTTTTGGCCTGTCCGTCTGTCTGTTTGTTCGAAAAACTTTACATTGGGCATAACTTTTGAATGGAAGGTGATAGAGCTTTCATATTTCACATGTGTATTCCTTGTGACAATACCTTTCCATTGATACCAAAATTTTTGACCTCGTGACCTTGACCTTTGACCTACTTTTCAAAAACTTTAACATTGGGCATAACTTTTGAATGGTTAGTGATAGGGCTTTCATATTGTACATGTGTATTCTTTGTGACAAGATCTTTCCATTGATACCAACATTACTCTGACCCTGACCTCTCACATACTTAACAGAAAATGGTGTTTATACCAACAAAGATGCCACCGCGGGGCATTCGTGTTTCACAAACACAGGCTTTATTATTTTCTGGCATACTAGCTATTAATAATGAAAGGTTTGGTGTTCAATTTTAAATAAACTTAATTTATGAAATCATTTCATTGTTTTATTCTGTTTCTGTTGCACATTAATGTTGAATTTTACAAAATGATTTTATTTTTGATGTTGCATAATCGAACTATACTAGCTGGGCTTTGGATCGCATAATCCATCTTTTCAAATCAGTAAAAAAGTTGTTGTTTTGAAATGTGACTATTTTCTCTTGTTTTTACTTTTAAAGGTTGTCTGGAAAAAAAAACTTGTCTGCATCCGGCAAAAATCTTGTTAGAAAGGTTGTGGGCTAAAATCCTTGTACTGGCACTATCAGTATTCAATGTCATTATGTCAATTAGAGCGTGCATGGGTATCAGGTGAGCGTTGTGCCCCCTGGGGCTCTTGTTGGTAAATGTTGTCTTTTTGGTAATTCCTAGTACCCAAAAAATACTAATGAATAATTTATAACCTGGTATGAATTTGTTCAATGTCTTTGATTAAATGAATATGTCTCTGATTGCCTCGGTTGGGGGGGGGGGGGGTGGTTAAAGAATGGGGGTTTCATGTTCAAAATATAGACTTATCAGAAAATATTTTCTATATCCTCTGTTATTATAATGTACATCTAATAATATTCTGTATAGTTTGAGTTAAAGGTCTTCATGCACAATGATAAAGTAATATGGATATAGGATGGATCAGAATAGCTAAATTATTCAGAAAGTTGATAAAGAGCTGGCTAGCGGTAGCAAGCCAAAGAAAAATTTTGCAAATTGACAGAAAAATTGTAGATTTATGGTACAAAATGTTGCTATTTGAAACAATGTTAATGCATCATAAATATCATGATTGAAAAGTGGGGGGGGGGGCACAAACATGGTTGTATCTCCCCCCCCCCCACTTTTCGAAGTGGGGGGGGGGGGGGCATGTCCCCCCCCCTTCTCCTACGCCTTGACTAAAATTGCTATAAATTTATCTGGGTGTATTTTTCACCTGGAGGGTATAAAGCCACAAGCATATTGCGTACTCGGAGTCGCTATCACAATTTTAAACACTAAAAAATTCAAATTTTGGAATTTTCATCTCAAACTCAAAATCACATTACCGGTACCGGGTACATGCCTGATAAATGCACTTGACACTAATTTTAAGCTGTTTACTGCAATGAAATGATGATAATATAATACATTGTACAGAAGCTGGAATGGGCCTATTATTCATGCATCATTGACCAGGATAGGAAAAATTGAACACCTTCATTCCCAGCATACTATATTAAGTCATAGATCAACCAAACTTGTGAGGGTAATACATCTGGTTTGAGTGACCAGGTTAGGTTAAATAGAATAAGTTTACTATAAATCTAAGATGAACAAAACTTGTGTGTCTGATGCATCTGAAAATGCTTTCTGCAGTATATGGTACACAGGGCTCTCACACCTATTTTTGGGACTGAGGCCGGGGCCCTTTGACAACTGGGAAAAAACAACATTTCAGTCATAATTGGGAATTATGATCGAGATAGAAAGTGGAAAAACTTAAGTTCAAAGTGACTCACAGTCAACAGAATATTCTTCTAAATATTGTTAATGAAAACAAATAACCAATCAATTCAAACTTTCAAATAAATTTTATGTAGGTCTAATTGAGAAAAGTAGGTGTTCAATTTGAAGAAAAAAAAAATTATTTTACGTTGGGGAATGGGGCGGAATATCGGCCCCAAATCAGGCTGATCGAGAGCTCTGGTATATATGTTGTATCTGTCCCATATTCACTCTTGAGCAACAAGGTAAGGTCAAATGGCTTTCAAAGCAACAAATCTAGTGTGGGTGATGCATTTGAGGATGCTTTCTTTAATACATGGTAGAGATGCTGCATCTGACACATATTTCTTGTTTGAGCGACCAGATAAGATAAAATTGGACAACTTCATTTCTTACTGGTAATAATATAAGTCCTTCATCAACCAAACTTGTCTACATGTAGGTTATGCATCTGTAGATACTTGAGCAATGCTTGGTTCAGATGCTGGTCAGAAGATAATGTTGGCATCGAGATGAACAGAATACTTTGTTTAAAACAAACAATAAACCAAAAATAAGACAATTCAAAAGAAAGGTACAGAAGGAAGGAAAAAAAACCCAGAACAAGGCAACTTCTGTAGAGGTCAATCCTGCTGTTAAATTGCTGCAAATCTCTGTAATTTGTTAGATTCTTCTGGATAATTCCTTTGAAAAGTTGCATATATAGCGGTAGCCAGTATACCGGTAGGTCATGTCAGGTCGGAGATGTAGATGTATATTCATGTATGCGCAAAAATGTTCATGTAGATTTTTAGCTCACCTCGACGAAGTTGAGATGAGCTTATGCTATAACCCCGGCGTCCGCGTCCGCGTCCCCGTCCTCGTCCCCGTCCGCGTCCGGTTAAAGTTTTTGGGGTAACTCAGTATCTGACAAAGTACTGATGCTACAGTAACCAAACTTGCACAAGTGATTCATCTTGGGATGCTGAGGTGAACCCATGCATCAGATGCAGCATCTGACCTACATTTTCCGGTTGAATGACTTTGTCAGTGTCTGGTTAAAGTTTTTGGGGTAGTTCAGTATCTGACAAAGTACTGATGCTACAGTAACCAAACTTGCACAAGTGATTCATCTTGGGATGCTGAGGTGAACCCATGCATCGGATGCAGCATCTGACCTACATTTTCCGGTTGAATGACTTTGTCAATGTCTGGTTAAAGTTTTTGGGGTAGTTCAGTATCTGACAAAGTACTGATGCTACAGTAACCAAACTTGAACAAGTGATTCATCTTGGGATGCTGAGGTGAACCCATGCATTGGATGCAGCATCTGACCTACATTTTCCGGTTGAATGACTTAGTCAATGTCTGGTTAAAGTTTTTGGGGTAGTTCAGTATCTGACAAAGTACTGATGCTACAGTAACCAAACTTGAACAAGGGATTCATCTTGGGAGGCAGAGGTGAACCCATACATCGGATGCAGCATCTGACCTACTTTTTCCACTTGAGTGATTTTGCCTTATAAGGCCGATTTGGGGCAAAGTATAAGTGCTACATGTACCAAACTTGCATATTGGATGTATCTTTGATCAAACTTTCATAAAGTGACCTTGACCTACTTTTTCCACTTGAGTGATTTTGCCTTTGAAGGCCAATATTGAGCAAAGTTTAAGTGCTACATGTACCAAACTTGCATATTAGATGTATCTTTGATCAAACTTTCATAAAATGACCTTGACCTACTTTTTCTGCTTGAGTGATTTTGCCTTTAAAGGCTAATTTTGAGCAAAGTAAAAGTGCTACATGTACCAAACTTGCATATTGGATGTATCTTTTATCAAACTTTCATAAAATGACCTTGACCTACTTTTTCCACTTGAGTGATTTTTGCCTTATAAAGGCCAATATTGAGCAAAGTATAATTGCTACATGTACCAAACTTGCATATTGGATGTATCTTTGATCAAATTTTCATAAAATGACCTTGACCTACTTTTTCCACTTGAGTGATTTTGCCTTTAAAGGCCAATATTGAGCAAAGTATAAGTGCTACATGTACCAAACTTGCATATTAGATGTATCTTTGATCAAACTTTCATGAAATGACCTTGACCTACTTTTTCCACTTGAGTGATTTTCTTAATATACATGTACTTAGAGATATGTTTAAATTGAACTTTGCTGCCACGAGGTGAGCTTCGTAATCTTTGATTACACTATGTTTTTTTATTTCTAGGAGATGGACACAAAATCGTCCAATTCTTTCCATCAAATTGACTCATTGAAGTCAAAATGGGCCATTGACTCATCAGGTGAGAAAAGTAATAGAGAATTACTATTATTAAAAATGCGTAGTCAAAGAAGTCTTTTGATTCATAATTTTTTCTTTCAATGTATTATTTTATTTACATTTGACAGTTCATATATTGTACATATATTGATTATATATATATTTTTAATTTTGGAACTCTAAATCATTATGTGTAACTGCACAGAAAAAAGATCATGAAATTGTTATTCATATGTCTCTTTATTCTTTATTTAGACTTTTCATAAATCAGAATCATCTCTGGTAAAGTCACAATGACAACATTAAGTTTCTATCTAAAATTCAGTCGTGCTCATGATTTTTGTACTATTATTTCCCTAAATTTTATGGCAGTTTCTGTACATGGTGTACAGCAATATAAAGAAGTTGACTCATATTTATTGTGTTTACAGAATTAAGATTGTTTTTTGAGTCATACTGATAATGATCTGTTACTTAATGATCTTTCACACACGTGTAGGTCTCGGCTCAAGTCTGATGACTTCTCTCCAAACCAAATCATCCCCATCCTCAGTTAGCCAAACCAAAAGTACAGGAGGAGTAGGAAGAGTTGGAGGAAGTGAGGACAGAAAAAGGAAGCCTGGACCTGGAAAAGTTAAGGCTGATATAAAGAAACCAACTGTGGAGAAAACAAAGCTACAGAGTTCATTGTTAACAAGTGGCTCACTACATAGTAGCTTACTCACTAGTTCCTCTTTGTCTGGGCCTAGTTTGACAGGATCAAAACTTACAGGATCAACTTTGACAGGATCAAACTTAAGAGGATCAGGTCTTTCAGGATCAACTTTGACAGGATCAAGTTTGACCGGATCGAAAATCCCAGGATCATCTTTACTAGGATCAAGTTTGTCAGGATCAAAACTAACGGGTTCGGCTTTGACTGGATCAAGTTTGACAGGATCAAATCTAACAGGATCAAGTTTGACAGGATCAAAACTTTCAGGATCAGGATTAGGGCTATCAGGATCAAATTTGCAATCCTCCTCAAAACTTCAGAGTTTTAGCTTACAGAGTAATCTCCTATCAAAGAGTACCACTTCCCAGCCAACAGAAAAGTCTCCATTAAGTAGCCTCTCTTTAAGGAGCCAATCAGCTGGCATTTCACATGCTTCATCATCGCGTCTCTCTGCTGGGTCGCCTGCTCTTTCATCAGATAAGCTGTTATCGTCCTTCACTCAGAATACATCCTCACTGTCCACCAAGTCAACCTTGAGTCATGTGAAGTCACATAGTACCACAACTAGATCTCTAAGTAGAGGTTCATCAAAAGAGGAGAAGCCAAAACGAGGAACAAAGAGAGCAGCTCAAGATCAGAATGTGTTTGCAATCAAGAAACACACCATAAAAGCTCCTAAATACAACCTGGAGAACACCATACCTCATGGGGAAGGCGTGGTTATTCCAGACTTTGTATCTCCAAATAAAGACCCTGCCTTGTCCAAAATAAGAGCTCCTTTACATGATATTAATGGCTTAAAGGTACATATACAGTATATTTTACATCCTTTACTTATTACACTTATAAAAGAGAAATTATTAAAAGAATAAAAAACTTTCAATGTGAGTATCAGAGATAGTATTTTTCTAAACATACAGAATTTTAATTCAAATTAAATGAGAGACTTCCCCCCCCAACTTTTCACTATTTGCAGTAATGTGCTTTGAAATGAAGTTCTAAATTTAATGATATTGCATTGAATGTAGGAGTTACCTCAACTACTGTACAGGTTTACAGCAGTTACATGTATTTTTAAAGTCACGATAGGATTGATATTTGAGATTGTTCTATTCTTAGCTTGCCTTGATCAATGCTGTGAGTGGATCCCTGATATGTCAGCCAAACTTCAAGGATTCCAAAGACCTCACTCGGATAACACTGACTGGAATGGCAGAATCTGTAATACAGTATGATCCAGAGTTTATCTTAAAGGTATGGTATGAGTTACGTATAACTACTCCCATTCAAAGCCATCAAAGTCTTTAATTGGAAATTATGATTAATTGATGTTATAAAAAAGGCTATGGAGATTAGCAGTTGTGTTATTTATATGTATTCTATGTAAGAAAGCAAAATAATAATCAGTTGTAATTTATATTACAAATTTAATGAATTTTTTTATTTTTAGGTGGCTTTATTTACTAGAAAGCAGCTGAATGTGAGGACCACAGCCAATTTTCTGTTGGCACTATCAGCAAACATTCACCCCTGTCGACCTTACTTAAGGAAGTACTATTGTTCCTCCATAGCCCTGCCCTCTGACTGGATAGAGGTGGCAGAAATCTATCAGGTAATTAATTTGCCTAGTAAAACCAACTCACTTACACTTAGTGGACTTAAATACTTTCAATGTTTAAGTAATTTCTTAAAAAATAAATTGGTTTTGTCACTCTGTACTGTATTGAAATGAGAAATGTGCACATTTTTATAGAAAAATCTGTTTTAAAGTTGATGGTGTTAAGAATTTTACAACATGTGCCATATGTTTTAACTGTGTGTTTTACTTGTACATGTAATGATTTACTGATATTTGATGCAGGCTTTCCATGATCGTAATATCAACCAAGGTTCACTTCCATCAGCTCTAAGAAAGGTCATGATTATGAAATTCCCACACTTTGATAAGTATCAGCTAGGTATGTCAAATTTACATTTAAACCTTCCATTTGTTTTTGTGGTCATTTTTGTGAGAGATCAAATTATTCATGTCTACTCTGTGAAAGTAGTAAAAGTTACATTGTTTGTATGCTAAAAGTCTTCAAATTCAATAGCATCATTTAAGAACAGGTAAATTTTCAGCTTGGGTTGTGAACTTTTTAAATTTCATTCTGATAAAAATATTTTTTTGTATAAGGAACTCTATATTTCCTGTTAAGTTGGAACATTCTCTGGGTTCTAGAAGTTTGTTTTACATTCCTTTTAATGATACACTTATTCAGAAGTTTTATGTTTTCATTATAGCCAAATATAACAAAGAGAGCTCCATGAAAAAGAAGAAAAAGAAAGAAACAGCAGCAGGTCAAGACAGCCAGAATGTCAGAGGTCGAGGTCGAGGTCGTGGAGCTGGTAGAGGTCGTGGAGGTTACAGAGCAGTGAGAGGAGCTCCAGCTATGCGAGGAGCGAGAGGTTTAACTAAGCCTTCAGAAAGCCTAAGCATGTTCAGTGACTCTGACAGTGACTCTGATGACTCAGATGAGCATCAGGATCTAATGAGACAGGTAAGAATTTAATGCTGTCTTTATATCTATACTTGTGGTGGATCAAGAGGTGGAGTTAGGTCTACAGTCAGCCTTAACTTTTTCAATTACTTGGATAGTGACTCGGATAGCTTAGATGATGATCAGAGTCTGATGAGACAGGTAACAATTTACTGCTGTCCTAATATCTATACTAGGGGTGGATCAAGAGGTGGAGCTAGGTCTACAGTCAGCCTTAACTTGTGCATGTGACTTACTATGTATACTTTATGTCTGTTTCTGATAAAGACACAAACAGTTATATATGGATTTGGAATTTCAGGTCAGCGGTGTTGAGTATGACGAGGATAAAGAGACAAAGGAAGAATTGTCCAAGATGAGATTCTCCCTCAAACAACTGATCCGTAAACTTCACATTACAGAACCGGTGGAGCATGTCATGTGCTTGATAGGCAAAAAGTAGGACATCTTACTTTCTCTTTGGACTTGATTTTTTTGGTCTTTTTACACTATATGATATGTACATATATTACTTTATGTAGAGAATACAAGATATAAATATCTTGTATCTTGTAGAGAATAAATCATTTGCTGGCATGGTCTTGGAGGATACTGGGATGTAAAACAAAATATTTAATCACCATGGCTAACTTGAAAAATCTAGCTTTGCTATCACAGCCCATTTCATCTTTATAAGAGACCCTATATTCAAATAAATATTTCTAGGTATCCATCAACCCTGGAGGCGTTTTATAAAGCTCGACTTCCTGGGACATGGGAGGAGGAGAGGTCAGGAAAGAGGATGAAATTACCTGTACCAGAGACATGGGAAACTCAGGTGTCCCTCAAAGGCAACAAGGCCAGTACTTGGGAGGATCTCATAGGTGGGTTGTGTTCATCAATAGATAGCTATTAAAAAAATACATTGTCTGATTTTCTTGTTTAAGTCTGCACATTGTTCATTTCACTATCAAAATTTAGCACATTGTTCGTTTCACTATCAAAATTTAGCACATTGTACATTTCACTATCAAAATTTAATGATACTTTTACACCGTTGTTAATGAAAACATGTATTATCAGATTAGTTTGCTTAAGAATAATTTGTATTTTAGAATAATTGTACTAAAGTTAGCATACTTGTTGACTGAATGTGGATTTTCTGAGGAAAAGTACATTTTCTGATTATCTTCAAATATTCTATTATAGTGTCCATGTATATAAATAGTATGTACATTGATCTGTTAGGATAGTCCTATATATACATGTTACATATAGAATGTGTATCAAAATATAATTTGAATTTGCCTGATGAGATGAATTTAAATTTTATTCGCAGATCATAAGAAGCTCCCATTTATGGCCATGTTGAGGAATCTAAGGAACCTGATACGAGCGGGTATCTCCCAGAAACATCATGGTCAGATTATCAGGAGACTTACAGATGAGGTATAACGTCAGTTTGGTATACAAATGCAACCTACCTTGTACTTTTGCTTAAGATTAATTTCAAGGAAATACATGTATATGTCACAAGACTTTCCTATAACTGGTTTTAAAGTCTGGAATCCAATATTTTTACTACATCAGATTTTTCATTTCAGAGACAAGTAGCTAACAGTAAGCAATTCCCATTCCGATTTTTCTCTGCCTTTGAAGTACTGGGTCAACTGAAAGACGAATATGAGAAGTCACGTAAGTTTGCAAAGCTTAGACATCCTAATATTACATGCATCTTATTAATTTTCAAGTGATGATGAATTTGTTCAATATATTCACAAACCTTTCATTTTGAGCTTATGAAGCCAGAATTACTGTAGATATAGATATACATGTTGCTTAATCAGTTTTTGACTGTATATGTATTTGAATTAGATTTCCTTCTCTGAAAGTGTATAACCTGGATATTGGGACAGGTTCAAACCCACAGGTTTCAGGTTTTGATTTTCATGTTATTGTATTGTAGAAAAAGAAATCATAGCAGAGGCTGAGAAGACAGCATTTTCAACAAGTGTGGGGTATAAGCCACCAACAAGAGGAAGGGGGCGTGGTCGAGGTAAAGGCAAGGGAACACAGTGGTGGATGGAAAAGCAAGGAAAGAAGAAAGAAGAGAAAAACAAGCCCAAGTATGTGAAGAAAATGAAACTTGAATGAAGTGTTAATGCATATTTGAATGAAAAAAGAAAATTTGAAGTACATGTATGTATGATAGATTTCAAATGATTGAGATCATTCATTGATGTTTTTTCTATCATTTTAGGGAAACAGCCTTTGACCTTGGGCTAATATCTAGGTACAGGAAGGCTTTGGACACTGCCGTTAAGATCGCCACCGTGTATAATGTACAGCCAATCAAAGGCCGTACAATTGTGCTTTGTGATGTTGGTCCTAATATGGAGGTCAATTGCACTGCTGCAAGAGGTCTTGGGAAACCCAGACAGGTACTTGTTTTAAGTATTTTGTCAGAATTTAGGATTAAATCAGATTACCACACACCAGACCTCACAAAATGTGACAATATTTCCTTTCTATTGTCAATTATGGATTATATACAAACCATAAAGAAGCTGTGATTGATTATGATGCTCATCTATAAAGTTTTGCCATATGATTTGATGTGTGATAAGTATCCTATGTATGCTATACTCACACAAATAAAACATGAATTTTATTCAGAAATAAGTTCTTTATTTTAAAAGCAGACTTTTTTTTAAGATGGTGGAAGTTGCCCTGTTGATGGGACTGATGTGTAAATACTCGTGTGAGGAGTGTGACCTTGTTACGTTCGGAGTCAACACTTGGGATTTTATCAGTATAGAAAAGGGCACCATACTGGACAATCTGGAAAAAATACTCTTTCAGGTATGTACATGTATTGAAGAATTTTATGGAATTTACAGTAAAGTTGAAGTCTGAACAGGTTTGAAACCCTTTATTCTCCCATTTCCCCCATGTGGGATAGAGTTTGCCCATAGCGACGCGTCATGTAGGGTCACTGTATCCCACATGTACCTCGCGTGACTTTTGACGTCGGCCATATAGGCAGTATCCATTATTGTGACGTCGTTGTTATCCATTGTAACGTCATGATTTTTGCACCTAAAGCGGTGACCTCTCAAAAAAAACGTCGTTTTAAAACTCTTTTTTTTTTACATTCTAATTCTGACTAAACTGATTAAGGCTAAGGACTATGTTTTTTTCTTTTAGAATAAACCATTTTTGAGGGCGCTGAAAACGAATATTCCTTTATTTTTCGAATTCGATAAAGTTGATGATTTCATGATTTCATGGAATTTCAAGAAAGGCCCTAGAAATGGGAGAAAAACGATCAACCATATGTTTGTCATGTGGGATGAGAAAAGCCCACCCTCGGGCAAGCCTCGTTCCCCGACCAGAAACCAGACCTCTCGGATGGGCTTTTCTCATCCCACATGACAGCATATGGTTGATAGTAATATTCCCTTACTTTAAGAAAAGAATTGCAATGATTCAAATAGGGCAGATAGGATGTTTTTTTTTATGTAACTAAATATTGTCAATAAGCCTGTTAAGAAGCCTGTCAATTTCTTTTTAAATAGGCAATAACAACAAAGTTTCACGTATACATGTAAATCCTTGTGTTGTTAAACAATGATACTGCATAAGATCAGATGAAATTCTGAAAAATAATATGGATGTGGTAGAGTACATGTAGATGTTGATAAATCATTATATAAAGGCATTCAGTTAATTATTTTTTTTTTTGCAGCGTGCCAATCCACCAACGAATGCCACACATGCAGGAACAATGAATACTAAGATTGGTCTACCAGACTCCATTTTGAATGATGCATTGAGGGATAGAGTGCAGGTAATTCATATTTCTGTGGAAAAGTGCAATTTCACTTGTACATGTAGGCAATATTCAAGATGTAAGGACACGCACAAGTACAATTAATAAATATTTCCTTAAAGTTCATTATTATTCAAATTACAAGTCATATCTGTTTTGGAATTAGAAATTCTGTTGATCACAACCACACTGAATTAATATATATTTTCTTCAGATTGATAACATTGTAATCCTGAGTGGGGGAGACCAGATTCACGATCAGAACCAGTTCATGTCAGCTTATCTAAAGAAATATCGACAACTGGTCAACCAAAATCTCCTGTATGTCAACATCTCATTCGCTGGGAAAAACTGTGGGTACGTACAAGTCATAACTTATTTAAAGGTATTACATATACAATAAGTAATTAATTTAAGTAAAATAAGTTTGAGAATGGCTATGTTTTTAACTCTGAAACATCTGTTGATCAGTATTTCTACTATGGAAGCTCAGAAGTAACTGAAGTTGTCCTCATCATTCTGACATTTATTGACTGTATGCTTTATATGCAATATGAACTAAGGTGACTTCCAGGATACACATGTATATGTTCTAGTATTTCATTATGTTTGTGTTATGTTTAGTGTATGTGTTACTTTGATGATATTTTGCTCTATATCATTACTCTTTATTTATTTTGTCTTTCAGATTTTCTCAGTCCATCAAGCCAGAGCATGAAAATGACATCTTTATCTCAGGATTCAGTGATGCCATCTTAAGGTAGTGTCATATAGCTACATCTATGTCATCATGGAAAAAAAAAGATTTTTATTGTCAAAGCTGCTATGTAATTCTTAATCATTTTTAAATGTTGCAAAACTATCATCGTGTAGCTTGAGAGGCATTAGCCACACCAAGTAACACATTGCCTGGTGTTTACCTTTACATCCGTCACAAACTTTAATGTTTTAAGTGTAAGTGATAGGTTGTTAATGTACATGTACGTGTATTCCTGGTATGAAGATATTTTTGGGCATACCTCAATTTTTGATCATATATGTAATTTTGACTTGATCTACTCTTAAAGAAATTAAAATTGACAAAAGCTTTTGAACCATAAGTAATAGGTCATTGATACATGCGTTTGAGATCTGTTTTATGCAATCTTTCTGCACATTACAAAATATTTTACCTCCTAATCTTGACCTAGATGTTTGACCTGTTTTCCTGAAAATTAAAGTTGACCATATTACTAAGTTGTTGAAAACTACATGTCAAGTGAAATGTATATTTCGTACCAAAATGTTGACCCAGTTTCTATGCCCTTGGTGCATCTACATGTAAATACAAATAGTATAAATACATGTATACTATACAGTTAGAGTCAAATGTACAAATGTACATGTATAGCAGGGGGCACACATGTTCAGATGTGTGAAGTTTTGAATTTATTATTCATACATGTATAGGATATACTGATGGTTTGTTTGATTTACTACATGTATATAAGGATGTTACATGAGATGTTTAATGTTATTTGAAAATAATGACATGCCTGATCTGAATCTACATTCCAGGTTTATAGCGGAGAGAGGAGAAGGGGGTCAGTTGATGCATGTAGAGAAGATAGACGAAGCTTTCAATCTGAAATCATTGGCTACTCCAGCTCTAGAGAAAGTACCCAAGCCTGCCATTAGCCCAGAGAAGTCGTTACCTGTAGTTAGTAATGCACCAAGGTAAACCCATAGAAACTTAGAAGATAAATTGGTGTTGTCAAGGGTCTGCTAATTCATGATTACACACTTAATTACTATTCTGAGAATGGTGAACCTGACTTGTAATGTACATGTACACTTATAAATATTTGTTCATGTCAGTATGAAATTTTTCGCCTGTTTTTCCTTTTTTTAACTTGAGATCAATTTTTGGTTAACTTACATACTATAAAGTCAAAGTTTTTCATGGATAATCTTATTTTTAAAACAATTTCTCAACTTTTAAAGGTTTATCTTGATATATAATGCTGTTCTAGCAAATAAAATTTTGTTGTTACGTATATTTATTATAATTAGTTTATTGATCCATCAAAGATCCTGTATAACATGTATAATGATTAATCTATAAATGTATAATTTTTCCATACATGTAGATGGAGGACTGTGAGGGTGTTTATATCCTCCACCTTTAGGGACATGCATGGAGAAAGGGACGTTCTTACCAGATTTGTCTTCCCTGAGTTACGGGCCCTTGGAAAGAAGCATTTCCTTAATATTCATGAAGTTGACTTGCGCTGGGGAGTTACAGAAGAGGAATCTAAATCAAATAAGTATGTACATGTATATACACATGTAATAGACATTTCTGTGGTCATGTTACTGTGATCACTAATGTATTCATACAATGTTTTGTACCAATCAGATTATTTGATTTTCGTTACATCATTACATACATATTATGCAGTAATGATGATTGCTCCATTTTGATTATTTGATCTCTTCAAATATACATGTATCTTTTAGGAAATGTTCTAATCTTTAAAAGGTATGAAACATGTGCAGGGTAAATGAAATCATATTTTTCAAAAACCTTTTTATCTCAGATCATTGCTTCTATTTGATCAGGAGAATTTGGAGAATTCTACCATGAAATAAGAATATTTCATGGTAGAATATGAACACTTTAATATTAAACAATGTTACTTTGGCAATAAAGACTTGAATTCTGTTCTTTTCTAGGACTTTAGAACTCTGCCTGTCGGAGATCAGACGATGCCAGTTCTTCATAGGAATCATTGGAAGTAGATATGGTTATGTTCCTGATAAGTATGATGTACCAGACACTCAGGAGTTCCAATGGCTGAAAGCGTACCCCCAGGGAGCCTCTGTTACCGAGCTGGAGATGCACTCAGGAGCACTGTGTGACCCTAAAAAACTAGCCAGGAATGCATTCTTCTTCATCAGAGACCCAAACTTTGAGGAGTAAGATTCATCTTTTGTAAATTTCTTGTACATTTTGATAAAGTTAGCTTAGTTTAAGTATGCCTGTATATTAAATGTATATTCATTGTGTATGCTATTTTTATTTGTTAACAAGACCAGAAAATTTCCTTTGAGCATATTGAGAATAACTCTTTCATACATGTAAGTCTTTGAAATACACAACCTTTACTTAGCAGAATTTGAATTTTAAGTTTTTAATTAAATCCATTTTATCATGCACCTAGCTCCATTCCCAAAGAATTTAAGGATGATTTTGTGAGTGAGTCAGACAAGCAGAAACTGGATTCTTTGAAAACCAGAGTAAGGGGAAGTGGTCTAGAGGTGTATGACATGTAAGTAATATATCTGTGAAATTTAATATGGACTCCATCTAAACATTCTCTTTTTCCTAACAAAATGAAATCTTCTCATTTGCATGGATGACAAAACCAAGATTCACAATCAGGAAAATAGCATATCACTGAATTTGACTTATAAAGGTCCCAAATTTTAAGTTGTTTTTTGTCAAATACATACAATTCAGGGAATTTTTTGTCCCTTTTGGGGGCCGCTATTTAACCCAATCTCAAAGGAAATAAGAATCTTTCTTCCCAACTGTGTCTCTAAAATTTCCAAATCACATGTAGATGGAATTATCACCATAATTAGTGAAATTTACTGGTTCAAAAGTAGCAAATTTACTGTTAATTTGCCATAATTTTTGTAATCAATACTAATCATTAATTTAGTAATTAGATCAAATTAAAAAGAAAATCATTTGATTTAACATTCAATTCTGATCTATTGATTGTCTAAGCAGTCATTTACTTTATCTAAGTACTTCCCAAAATATTCCCAAAGGTCGTAAATTTTCCCGATTGCATGTGCCCTGACCCCATTCCCAAATTAATGAAAAAAACCTGTACATATATACATGTATGTACATGTATGGATGAATTTTGCATCAGTACTATACACAATTATACAGTATCCAATAAATTGTCTAAATATTAAAAATTCTACCCCAAAAACATAAATTGATGTACATGTTTCTTACATGTATATTAGACTTCAAACTTATCATACTTGAACTCTGATCTGCCCATATGTTGAAGTTCTAATAAAGCCTGCATTTTTAGAATTTTTCCAGGGAGCTTCACAAATTTCTTTCATTTTTCATAAATCATAATATTATCATTGATAACTAAGTATATTTTGTTATACAGGTATCCGTGTACATGGGGTGGAGTAGTAGATGGCAAGCCTATCGTAGCTGGCCTAGACAGTTTTGCCGTCAGAGTTCTGAATAATCTATGGACAGCTATACAACAACAGTACCCAGACGAGGTCTGTATTAATAATACATCATTTTGATTCAAATGTTTTGTTTTCATTACCATGTTCAGATATTTTTCATACTTCACCATATTTTGTAACTTGGGACTTTTTTTGCTTCCAGTGTTTTTGCAATTTTTGCTTTCTGACCTGAGAATAATTTCAAAAGAAGGAAAATTAAAATATTTACATTAACTAAGGATCCATGTAAAATTTGTGTCTTTCTTTCAAACAGAGTGCAATGATAGATGATGCCACAAACACTAATCAGCTACACAAGGCGTTGATGGAGAGACACAGTAGTAGCTTTATCGGCAGGAAGGCACTTATCAAAGAATGTATTAAGCATATACAAGAAAAGACATCAGGGATACTGGTTCTGGCAGGCAAGCCTGGCACTGGAAAAACAGCTTTTGTTGTAAGTTCTACAAGAAAAAATAAAAAATAAACTGATACTTTATGTTTACTCCATTTACTTTAAATGCAGAAGTTATTGTTTATTCATATTTTCCTTCGTTGGGTTTTTATGCCCAAATGTGTACATTTAGGGTAAAGCTTTAGTTTCAGAAATCATAGAAATATTTTTGTTTGGCCACAAAACATCACTATATGTAGTCAGAACCTGCACTCGAATAAATGCGTGTAAAATTGTCAAGTGTTATTTTCTAAGGTAATGAGAGGAAACTGCTTTTAATGATACCCATTTCTTTAGATGGAGAGTATATGTATATTTTACATGTATTTTCTTAGAAATTTAACACATAGTCCTCATATTGTTCATCTTACAGTCTGCCTTTGTGTATGCCTACCTCGCTTCTAAGTCATGTGACGGTCCCCACACGGTGATGGTCCACATGGTGGGTGCTGCCCCTGGATCCACCAATATCCTAGCAACCATCAAACGACTCTGTTATGAGCTGAGAAGGCAGTTCAGTATAGACACAACAATACCTGAGGACATGAAGTAAGAAATTAAGATTTTTAAAATATGAAAATGAGGGGAAATTGATTCATTTTCAGAAAGAAAACTACTTTCTGGAAAAGAAATTAAGATATACAAAAAATTATTGAAATATTAAAGGTTATTAAGTAAGTGATTCTTCCTCTACAATCCTAGCCTTATGTAGAAGTCTCAACCTCTGATTTTAAAGCATTATTTTGTCTCCTTTAGGAACGTAACACCTAAGTTTGCTGAGCTGCTGAAGGAGGCAGGTAGACTGTGTAGTTCTCCGTTACTGATTATAATGGACGGTATAGACATGATGGAACAAGCTCATCAACCTCATAACATGGAATGGCTACCTAATCCTATACCTGACGTGAGTACATAGACATATCGTACGTGTATACAGAATTATGGTGTACAGCTTGAAATGACCACCTTAGATAAAGAATCTAATCCAGCGGCTAATTTGTTATCTATGAAGACAACATTTGTTTGACAATACTTTATATTTTATTCTTCCGCATGTATTTACATAGTTTTCAATTTGACCTCAGAGGTACACAGTAAAATTTTTTAATCCTTAATTTTACTTTCCAAATTAAAGAAAGAAAAGAACTTCCTTAAATGAAAATATTTTTTAGTAAGTGGGTGTAAAGAAATGGTACAGTTATTTGACCATTAACATATCCAATGTACAAATGGAGATCTCGCCGACATCTTGTCCATTTAAACTGTGTTTAAATGATTTCAGTAATATTTGGCAGTGTCTAGATAGTTTTCGTGGTTTAGATAGTGGTTGGCATGTTGGCAACCTTTGGTGTTGGAACCCAACTTTTATGTTGAATTCTGGTATATCTAGGTAAAGATATGCCGTAATTCTAACCATATAATACACTTAATATTTATAATTATTTACAATGGATACCTTAAACTTTGTTTTGGACTGTTTTCATATTAATGGTTGTAATAAAGACGGATATACATCTGTAGGTACTTATGGATAGTTTAACTTTTTACACAGAATGTTGTGTTTGTGATGTCAGCCATTGAGGGCGGGAAATCCCATCAGGCCCTGAAAAGGCATAAGCCTGCAGAGGTAACAGTTGGAGGACTGGACATGTTTGACAAGGCAGATGTGATCAGAAATAACCTGGCTATATACGGCAAAGCACTGGATGAATCTCCCTTCAATAATCAGGTCGGTATTTTGGGGAGAAGGGAACTTCCATTTTATGTGAGACTTCCTTATACAAGCTGGCTTAACAATTTTGAATGTTTGAGTATCATGTTTGAACTTCATATTACATCCATTCCCAAATCTAATTTTGCTGATTTTACTTTAAATTTATATTTCTTCAATTCTTTCTGAAAGAAGAATATTCTGACTATTAACATGTACATGCACATATACATGTATTTCTTATGTGTGAAATTTTGTAAACTTGGTTATTTTTGCTTGGGGAAAATTTCAAGATGTTACACTTGGGGGAAATACAAGCGATAAAAATGTTTTTTGGATTTTTTTTTTTGGGGGGGGGGGGGGGGGGAGGAGAGGGTTGTGAAGTCCTTTGATTCACGAAATATGTGAAAATTACCCCTCGCAAAAATTTCCACATTTACAGTAAAGAATTCAGTGTAGCTAGTACCACAAATCTTTTCAATGTAGATGTATTTTGCTTTAAAGTTTAAAAGCCAATGCTTTAAATGCTATAACGGTTGAGAAAATAGTTATTCCACAAGCCAAGAAGGAATTAATAGGTGTTCACTTAGATATTTACTCCTGAACCATAATAAGTGTTAAAGCAATTGATCAATATTACCTAACTTTGTTACAGATGAAGCTTTTGCTGTCTAAGAGAGAGGCTGTCAACCCTCTGTTCTTACAACTAGCATGTGAGGAACTCAGAGTATTCGGGATCTTTGAAAAGGTATGCAACTTAATGAAGAAGCTCTATCTTTAGTACTTGTTCCATTTTGATAATATTCACTGTATACACCTCATCCATTCATTACATTGACAAGTCCATGCCCCACACCACACCACTGTTATTACAGGAAGTATGTGTGTTTATTGTCTTTATTATAGGTTGGAGAGAAGTTAAAGTCCATGCCCCACACCACACCACTGTTATTACAGGAAGTACTGACTAGGCTGGAATCAGACCTGGGTTATGACACTGTATCCATGGCGATGTCATTACTGGCCTCTGTCAGAGATGGTAGGGCTTTGAAAACTGAATTTCTTGATAGATATTGTCATCTTGATACATATATGATACTGTCTTCATGTTGTATGAATCATCACAAAATTATATTGTAACAAATTCTATCAATAACTACAAGGCTTGCCCAAATGTTTTGCTGAAAAAGGGAAAGTTTTAGTACTTTATATTTCTATGTAAATTTGTTCTGTTTAAAGTTTTATGAAACTAATGATATTCTCATAATTTAGTTGAACATAAACATGTTTATGTAGCAGTTAAAACTATACATTGATTGAATACAGGACTGGACAGGGAAGAGCTCCATGAGTTACTGAGCATTAAAGAACTCCTAGGGGCGGCAAAGTACAGCACGGAGGATGTATATAACGTAAAGCTTAGTCCAGATGTGATGGTGCCCCCTGCCATGTTCTCCTACCTACAGAGGGCACTACAGGCCTTCCTAACGCCTACAGAACCTGGCAGGTATGTGGAATGGTTGTTTATTTCTCACACTGTACAGAATTATCCGTTTAATATCCACTCTGGGACATATATGATTCACACACCCAGGTGTTTGACATTGGCTGCCAAAACATGAAGTCATGGGTCCTTACAATGATTTTGCATCACATAAGTAATCACTATCACAAATTTATATATAGTTACATTTCAGTTCTTGTTATTATACTTTTTAGGGTGTAAAGAAAATGTAGAAAGGGTTGACAGATTCTGTTTGTCTTGACAAAATTTCATGTTCTTTGTAAGAGGAATTTTAAGAGGAATTAAAGAATTGAATTTTTTTTATCGCTATTCCTATTTAGAGCCTGTTTTGATCACTCAAATATTTTATTTTTCTTCATCAGTGAATACAGAATGACCTTGGCTCATGCAGAAATTATGACAGCCGTGAAACAGAGATACCTGAAAGGAATGGAGCACGAGCAAAGCTGTCATAAACTACTGGCTGGTAAGGACACAGTAAATGTCTTGTTTATGTGATATGATATAATGGGATTTATTCAGGTAAATGTAAAACAAAGTCGCTGCACAATGTAACTAAGACACTTACAGGGGATACGGTCAACACACTTTTGTTTACTTCCAGGCTTCTTCTACCAAAGAGCAGATTCCGGTCATAACGACACATTTGACAGCGGTAATGTCAGAGCTTTTGGCCAGCTTGCTTATCACTTGGTACGTAATTATGAACATGGTATACATTTACCCTACCCTTGCATTACAATCATTTTTAATGTAAAAATGAACATGTACAAAATGTGTGTATAAATAAACAAAACATATTGTATATACATGTATGTAATTAGAGTATAAACTACAGTATAGTCATTATTCCAAAGAATTGAAAAAAAATATTATCAAATAATTCACTCTTGTGTTATTTGTATAGAAGTACATTAAGAACTGTAGTAAATGAATGTATTCATTATTTTGTTCTTAACCAGTCTCTAGCTGGAGATTTCCACATACTGGGGAAGGTATTGACCAATCTCCATTACATATACAACAAGTGTAAACTTGGACTCGGTGCTCAACTCCTGGAGGACTATCAAGAAAGAGGTACCAAAATCATATCTTTTTCTAATTTGTCTTGAACTATAATTTTCCTTGAAGAAACTTCTTCCGTTTAGTACTGAAATATTTATCAAGAGTTATGGAGTAAAGGGGTAGGGCCACGAGACCCCTAAATCGGCCCTCGATTTTTCTCTAGAAATAAATTTCATGGGGAATACTTGATATCTCTTATGAAAATACACGAATGTTCACCGCTTTTAATGAAAAAAAAAATATCACCAAACATGGTGCCATTTAACTGTAATGACGTCATGAAGTGACGTCATTTTGACGTTATTGACAAAATATGGCGAAAATTGCTTGGAATTTTGTCTTTTGTGGAAGAATTCAATGTGGCCGCATGCGTTAACTAAAATAAAACTTTTATGACAAAAGGATATAATGATAATCTTTCACATATAATTTTTTCTTCCTAGTTAATGCATGCGGCCATTGCTAATTTTATAGAAATATGTAGTTTTTGCATCAATTTCGTGGAATATGACCAATTTCGGTGTTTTCAAAGGGTTAAAAGCTATTGATAAACGCAATGTTGACGAAAGATAGATTCGTGATTCAGTGGAGAAGGTTTCAAAATGTCAAATCACAGTTAAAAATTCTATGAAGTACAATGTTCAAAATCAGGGCCAATATCGGGCTTCGTGGCCCTACCCCTTTATGGAAGTGTTCAATGTGTGACGGAAACACATAATGATAGGCATGGATATGATTACTCTTGTAGTTCAAAGGAATGTTTTAAGAATTCATATAGTTCAATTTTGATTTTGAAAAATTGTTTGCTAAATTTTCTTTGTATTTTTTTTTCAGTCTTCATCAGTAAAATGATGGAAAGAGAACAAAATAAGACGCTCACTTCTGTAAAAGTTCAGGAGTTCAAGATGTTTGTCTCCAGACAACTTCACATCATAAACAAGTAAACATATTTATCTTGTCTTATAATATATTTTACTTTCTTCTTTCATGTTAGGGTAGCAAATAGATATAAAATCCCCTCTGAAATTAAAGCTACGAAATATCAAACGTTGCATCACAAATTTACAACTTTGTTTTTGACTAGCATGAAATGCATTAGTCTTTCTTTCTCAAAAGTAAGAATACTTTGATATAAATGTACATGTATAAACTCCTTTTACTATTTTTAACAGACATCCAGCTCTGACCTGGCAGCAGGCCATGAATGAGCCTAAAGGTTCTGAGCCCCAGGGTGCGGCAGCTAGCCTGGAGGGTGGACTCACATCCTCCCGAGCCTACATGGAGTGGCAGAACAAGCCCACGGAGGTGGACCCTAACTATCTGACCATCAGTAACCTCCCCTTCCCTGTCACCTGTGTGGCGATATCACCAGATAATACGTACTTTGCCTGTGGTGGCCTGGACTGCTTAGTCAGACTCTACAGCTTGGAAACTGGCAAGGTAAAACTTCTTTTCATTTTGAAACTAATAGTGTAATTTTGGATTTAAAAAAAATCAAACATCGCCATGATTTAGTTTTTCATTGACAAGGTTATCGATCACTATCATTTTGAATTTCCACATTTCCTTGAAGTTTTTTATGTGTACGACATATAGTAGATATATCAGAGCTTTAACTCATGTACAGGTTTGGTAAATTGTTAAAACAAATACATGTACATTAATTAGATACAGAGATTACCTGATTTTAGAAATTTCATAACTTTTATAGGAGCTGAGGACATACAGGGGACATGCAGACCTTATTACAGGAGTATGCTTTGCTGGTAGATCTACATTATGTAGTGCTTCTCTAGATAACACCATCAGTGTATGGCATGTGGAAGATGGCCACAGGTTGGTGATTTTAGAAATGACTTTTACTTGGTCTCTTGTTATTTTGTAAAAGAACAAGTTTATGAAAAGGAATATTTTTCTGTCTCTCCTAATGCTAATTTGTATAAAATTGCTTGAATTGTAATCATGATATGTCACATGCATTGCTTAAGTTTTTAGTAGCAGCTTAATGTATACTACATGTACATGTACTAGTATGTAGGAGTAGCAAACTTCAAATTGTTTCTGATAAAATAGCCAAGATTGCAACTACAGCGTGTCTGTTCTGATTTGCATTTAGTCACCCACCTAAACCATTGTTCAAAACTTGGGCAACTTTTCTGCCCAAGTAAATTGATGAAGTCAAAACATTGAATACAATCAAAGAGTGTGCTAAAACATCCGTATAACCTAGCTTGTTTAGAAGTATTTGCGATCTTCTGTATTAAAAAAGGATATAAATATATAATATGTATCTGCACTGTGTCAAAATTTGCAACTAAAATGTTGATTAAAAAAAAGGATCAGAAAATATATGTACCCAGAAAATGATGATTTTCATTCACAGTAAATTTTAAGCATGGTCTTTGTTTTCATTTTGGCAGAATTCATTTACTGAAGAAGCACACAAGACGTGTTCAGTCATGTGCATCAGACCCTGCAGGTAGACAGGTGGCCTCGGCATCATGGGATTGTTCTGTGATTGTATGGAACTTAGCTAAAGGGGAAAATGTGTGTGAGCTCAAGGTTGGAAGGTAAGTCATATTGTGAATTGATACATACAAAAAATTGATTACATAAAACTGAAAATTTATCAGTGTATATAGATTCTGCCTCTTCTAGACAAATACTGTCCGAAGAGGTAGGCTTAATCTTGTTTTGTGCCTGGAAGGACATGTTTCCTATAATTACATGATACATTGTAATGCATAACACTGCAAAATATATTGCATTGAACATGGTTTTATTATGAAGTGAAAATTTTTTTTCCATAGGGCTTTCATATAAAACTTTTTATAAATTTGAAAAATGAGATTTATAAGGAAGTGATTTAATTGGTCCATTGATGTTTATTTAAACCATCTTTGACTGTATTTAGCTTGAATAAAAACCGAAGGATGAAATCAATTTCTACACATTTTTATTTTGATGGACATGAAAATTAAGTATACTTCATATTTAGTTGATAAAATTCTTAAGTTTGAATGAATTATTGAATGTTTTGTTTTCTGTTGTATTCAGTCCAGTAAATAGTGTAGCTTTCCATCCAGAGGGTCAGCTTATTGTTACAGGAAGCTGGGATGCTACTATCAAAATATGGGATGTTTTCCATAAGACAAGAAAGGCTGTAAGTTATACATGTACCTATGTTAGTTATCCATAAGATATGTTCGAGCAACGTCTACCATCCTTTCCTATGTCAAATCACTTATTCTGATCTAAATGCTGTTGAATTCAAATGATTATGCTAGGTTTAAATGTTAAATAAAGTGAATTTAGAATGAATTTCATAAAATCATTCACCATATCAGGTTCTACGTGGACACTTGAGCTCAGTCCGTGATGTGACATACTCCCCCTCCGGTCGGCACATAGCTTCTGCTGCACTCGATGGTGAGGTAAAGCTATGGGCAGCATATAATGGCACACAGGTGGGAAACATCTCAGGCCATACTCTGCCAATCAACAAAATTCTGTTCACTCCAACCGGCAAAGAACTGGTTACAGTTAGTGACGATCACAAAGTCAAGGTAAGGAATCTGGTCTATGTATGTTTAAAGTGTGTAAAATTAAGTATATGATTTTAGAAGATTAGGGAATTTAAGTCCTTCACATTTTTTTCGAAGGTAGCTTATGGAATAAATAGAAACATTTGAATATTTATACCCCCGCCATAAAATGTTTTTTTTAATGGAACTATAATGCAATTTGAATGCTTCAGAAGTATAAAGTGTGCATTCGTTATAATACCAGTTAAATTCTGATTATTTTACTTTACCTATACTTTTTGCCCTTTCTGTTTTTATGACACCAGAATCCATATTATTTATTGTAGGTTTGGTCAGGCCATCTTGGTAAGCCAATCAACAGCTTTGGTACAGAGGAGGATGGAGCAGCCAAATCTGTGGCACTATCACCAAACGGTGAAATCCTGGCTGTGGGATACCATGAGGGATTTATTAAGCTCTATGACACTCTTACAGGTAATTTTATAGTTCCAAGATAAATTGCAGGAAAAGAAGAAGTCTATTTTTCATACCTTATGGGGACTTTTACTGAGATTACTGATAATTTGAGAATCTGCCAAATGCACATGCATTAGTAGATATTTAAAAAGAGCGTCTGCTGCATTATTTGTGTATATGACATGTGTATCTTGAAAGTACATGTAATAGATAATTTTTAGGAAAAATAACATGATAAAGAATAGAAGTTCTACATAGATATAGGTTATTCTAGTTTACTCAAACTCGGTTACATGTGACTCAAATTTCTGCATAACTTGAACTGTCCTTATTCTGTTCCATTGGTTTCTATGCTCTTTGACTCCTGATAACTTGAATTTCCATAATTCAAATTTTTTGTTAATTCCAACTAATTTCTAGGTCCCTTTAATCATATTTTTTTTTCTAATTTACCCTGATAAGTCGAACCAGTAATAAAAGATACGTGTTAACCAAACATTAATTAATACAAGAGAAATTAATGGGAGGATGATTAATATATCTTCGTGTTATTTAGTTTCATATGAATGTATCTGAGTTAGCTAGATTGTTAACAGTAGACAAAACATACATATCTGAATGTAATGTACAATTTCTGAATGTAATAGAGAAAGGGGGAAAGTCTAAAATTGATCTTTGGTCATGTATTTAGTAAGTCTAACTCCTAAAAAGTCAAACTATTTCTGACATTCTCTTGAGGTTTGACTTATTGAGAGTGGACTGTAATTCATACAATGAAATATTTTTCTGTAGGTTTTAAGCTAGTTCGGGTAGATGCCTTTGAGTCCTCTGTGAACTGCTTGACGTTTATGTATGATGGCGCCATCCTTATAGCATCCACTGCAGCAGGGCAATGTCAGGTAAATATATATGATTACTAAACAAGTCTTACTGAAGTAGATTTAGAACATGTACATGTACATGTATTTCCTTAGATCTATGAACATATAAGAGAAATATCTGTGCAGTGGTAAGCATTTGGACCCGTAGGTCATAGGTTTGAATCTTATCACTGCCTAGCAATGTAATACCATTTTGACCTTTGTCAGATTGCTTAATTTTGTAAATAAACTCTCTCCAGGTAGTAGTATCCCAGTCAATTAACACATGAATTACTACTGTCCGTGGGGCTCACTTCAGAAACTGGATAAACACGATTATAAGTACTTTATTATAACTAAACAAATCTATTAAACTGTATCAATTTCATCAAAAGTTTTACGTGATAAAGTGGTCAAAATTGTGTTTATCCAGTCTCCAAAGTAAATCGCACAGACAGTATTATCAAGTAGTGAAGCTGGCAATGGGAATAATCAGCGAAGCATGATTTGTTTATGTTTAGGCGTTCAGAGCTAACAACCAATGTAAGAAGATAGCCGAGTACGGTTATAATACCAAGGCTATCCTGTGCTCAGCCGTAACACGGAGCTACCTAGCTATAGGCATGGAGGACTGTAGTGCTCAGATATTTGTAATACCAAAAGACCACGCTTCTTTACAACAGTGAGTTGGTATCTTAATGTAAATAAAGTCCTTACAAACAGTTTGCTATAATCGATTTGTACAGCATGACACTGAATTAGAGTTTTGTATTTTAAGTCATTTACATTTGGAAATTCAAACACTTATTTTTTTAATATTTTGTACATTTAAAAAATATTTTCTAGCCTCTTTTTCAAAACTGTAGTAAAAAAATGTAATTTGAAGTATTCTTGCATTCTACGCAACTGCAAAGGAGCTCGAACGATTTGTATGGAATTCCGCCCAGTTGGGACCAAAAATTTTTTTTTCTCATTAAGAGAAATTAAAACTCTGAATTCGGTAAGAATTTTGCTGAATTTTATGAAAATAGTAATATCTTAAACATGCGACCTATATTTTGTGTATAATTTGGGTTAAAACAGTCAATTTTAACACTAGAGCCAATGGAAACTTGAAAAGTTTTTTAGAGTATTGTTCCCCACCTTGCTACAGGATTTCCTTTTAATAGAAACTTAAGTTTGACAAGATCTACCAGCATGACAAGTAAGATCCTGTAGCAAGGTGTGGAATGATGTCAACCAGGAGACCGAAATATAAAAAAAAGGGGAGGGGTTGAAAAGGCTCGAAATCTTGAGTTATTATACATAAATCTATCACGTTTTCTTTCGATGGGTTTAGAGTGAAGATACTTTGCAATTATATAAAATATGATAATAACTTTTATGATGTCATTTAATTGGTTTGGGTGAGTAGTAAACATTTTGCGACTACATTTTTTTCTTTTGAGATATTCATTCAAACACTTCCAACAAAGACCACTGTTCTCGATTATATTTTATTTTCCTTTATTTATCAAACACTCTATTATTTGTTTTTACGAATAACCACAAAAAAATATTTTTTTCCGATAGTTTTTCGCTAATCTTTTCGTAATGTAAACGCACTAAGCGCATTTATCCATTGTGAACAATTGGGGGTATAGTGATGAACCAAAAATGTAGTTCTGAATACGGAAAAGAAATACTAGTTTTTGAAGGAGAACAATAATTCTACCGTTTATTAAATCACTAAATGTATGATAACTTAATATAACTCAGAGTAAAAGGATTTTCTCATTTTCATCTCATGTTATTGAATATTATAAGGTAATACCACTGACTCTAAATGGTGGACCCCATGTTGCTTCGATTTTGAATAAATGCCTAGTTGGTGATGTAAATGATAAACATTTGAGTAAATATTATATATTTTAAGTTTTTCTATCTATAGATATATATTTTATACATAAGAATAGTTTTAGTAACCCTGGAGGAGATTTTGTTATCTGGGCGGATTTCCCGCCAATTCGTGCGAGGTCCTTTGATGTGTTTAAGAATTGTTTACAAAAAGTTTAATTATGTACATGTACCAAAAGATAATTCCAAGTGTGTTACCGATGTTAATAAATGTATTTGTACTTTTGCTTCCAGGAAAAACCCAGCAAAAGCAGACGTGACACTAAGGGGACAGGTTGGACCTATAAGCAGTGTGACATTTAGCCCTGATGCTTCTAAACTGGCCACAGCAAGCAGGGACTCTGTGAGTAATATGTGTGCCAAAATATTTTACTTGCACATAAAAAATATCTTAGTAGAAGTGAAATGTACAAGTATATTACTTTGCAAAAGAGAGAGTGAAAGTACATCAAACTTTATATTGATGAAAATAAGTATGATCATGTACATGTATCTCTTTTTATCACAAAATTAAAGGATCTATAAGAATCAGACGTAAGATCTGTCCTGAAAGATGTTGAAGTTTCAGAATGCAAAATTAGAGAAATTTTTTTTTATAGAAGTGTCGGCTAACTTGGTCCAAATCTGAATCTATTATTAGGTTGGATATACATGTACTTTTATTATTCATAATTTGACTTATATTTTGTTAAATCTAGCATTTTCCTGTAGAAATCAATGGAAAATGCAAAAAGTTATTTTCAAACATTGTCCCCCCCCCCCCCCCCCCCCCCCCCTTTAGTTACAGAAGTCTACTTTCACCAAAGCCAGTTACACGGGGTGGCACAATGTCCCACAGGCAAAAAAATGAATAAAGGGGAGATGGTCTATTAATTAAGAATCAGCCTTTAAAGTGCTTAGATGCAAGTTGTTGATTTCTTCTTTATACATGTATCTAATGAAATAGACTATTCTGAGTATAAACCTATGAAATGTAATCAGTTACATTTGCACTCATATAAAATAATTTATAAATGAACATATCACTTTTCCTTCATGTTAAGTTAGCACCTTAACTTTTATTTTTTATCAGTCTGTGTACATATGGGACATATATGGCAGTATGATTGGTTCTAACCCAGAGCCTATAACTAAGCTTCATGCATGTCACAAAGACTGGATCACAGATTGTAAATGGTCAAATACTGGGGAATATCTGGTAAGATATATTGTCTTAAAATTTGTTAAATTAAAAGAAAAAATGAACTGAAATATTTAGATAGAACTATAAAGCCGGGCTTCCACTGTCACGAATGTAGAGGAGAATGAGCTATGATAATTCGTGTCACATTCATGTCTGTTGTCATGAAATATTTCTTTGCGCCATTGGCACACGACAACACCACGCATAAGAACAAAAATATGCTACGAGTCCGCTACATTAGTGAGGCGAGTGTGATAAGAATAGAGAAGAATGCAACACAAATGTGCCATGTTAAAAAGACACTGAGATGAATGAGAGGGGAATGCAGGAGATTGAGACACGACTTTAACCTGATAGTGCTTCAATCTTGACAAGAATGTGACAAGAACAAAACCAAAATTATTTGAAATATCCAGGAGCATCAATACCCTTGGTTGACTTTGACTTCTTTCCAGGTTGTTTTCTCCTTGGAGGCATTGTCAAAGTTTTCAAAATATTGATTTACACACTTTTACATCAACCCTGAGATTATAATTCTTGTCACTGTCGTGTGTGTATGTAGTACTATAGTGGCAATATCATGTCAAGATCACGGCTGATTTGCATTGGTTTCTTTCTTTTGCTTCAAATTCTTGGTGCATTCGCATCACATCTGTGTCAGATTCTTTCTTGTCAGGGTTCTATCTAGGCTCATTCTCCTCCACATTGGGAACAAGAGTGCACGCGAATGTGAGAACACGATGCGAATGGAGGGGAATGCAATGTGAATGCACTGCGCATGTGCCGCGAGTGTGAAAAAATTCAGACGTGAATGTGTTAAACAGTTTGAAACATTTGCGTCGGTGCCGCAAACAGAAGAGAATACAGGAGAATATGACATGATGAAACAAGAATGCCTATGATTGAGAGGAGAATGCACTATGATTAAACAAAATCACCTTATCATAGCTCTATGGCCTCTGCATTCGTGACAGTGGAAACCCAGCTTTAGCAACGCTTTCAAAGAGTCATCTCATTCACAGTTCTTTCTAAGTAGATGGTTTTATTGTGTCGCCTGCGAAGCATAGCGACACTTAGGGATCACTTTGTCCGTTGTCCGTCTGTCCGTCCGTCTGTCTGTCTGTCTGTCACACTTTGGGTGTCACAGCCCATAACTTTTGATTGGTAAGCGATAGGGATTTGATATTTCACATGTGTATTCCTTGTGACAAGACCTTCCTACACATACCATTATTTTTGACCTTGTGACCTTGACCTAGATATTTGACCTACTTTTGAAAAAAAAAGATAAGATTCGCTATATCTTTTGATTGGTAAGTGATAGGGCTTTGATATTTCACATCTGTATTCCTTGTGACAAGACCTTTCTACACATACAATAATTTTTGACCTAGTGACCTTGACCTACATATTTTACCTACTTTTCAAAAAAATTAAGAATGGATATATCTTTTTATTGGTGAGTGTTAGGACTTTGATATTTCACATGTGCAATCCTTGTGGCAAGACCTTTCTACGCATACCATAATTTTTGACCTTGTGACCTTGACCTAGATATTTGACCTACTTTTGAAAAAAAAGATAAGATTCGCTATATCTTTTGATTGGTAAGTGATAGGGCTTTGATATTTCACATCTGTATTCCTTGTGACAAGACCTTCCTACACATACAATAATTTTTGACCTAGTGACCTTGACCTACATATTTGACCTACTTTTCAAGAAAAGTAATATTGGCTATATCTTTTGATTGGTAGGTGATAGGGCTTTGATATTTCACATGTATTTTCCTTGTAACAATGCCATTCTACACATACCATTATTTTTTTTACCTTTTGACCTTGACCTACATATTTGACCTACTTTTCCAAAAAAAAATTAAGAATGGATATATCTTTTGATTGGTAAGTGATAGGGCTTTGGTATTTCACATGTGTATTCCTTGTGACAAGACCTTTCTACACAGACCATAAAATTTGACCTTTTGACCTTGATCTAGATATTTGACCTAGACCTACTTTTCAAGAATTTTGATCCACTTTCTAGAATAATAATCAAACCGCTTCGCAGGCGACACAAGCATTCCTTGGATTGCTAATTTTAATTATTTTCTCATGTCTACTTTTACAGGTAACATCATCAACAGACTTCAACCTGAAAATATGGGATATAAAAACGGGATCAGAAAAAACAAGGTTGACTGGACATATGGCATCTATAAACCATATTGCCTACAGTGTGAGTTTTAAGCATGAGTCTGTAGAACATTTCTCACAAAAAAGAGACGAGTTATGTATAATACTTTTCTAGTGCTTAACAGTATCTTTGATCAGACAAATCTGTTACAAACTTAGCTGGATTTTCATCAAGAGCCAAATGTTGCTGTTGGTTTTCTGTAGTATATTAAGATTTCTTTCAAATAATGATTTTCAACTTCTTTTGGATTCAACCCGTATTTCAAGGGTAACTGAGGACCCTAACATAGTATGAAAAATCTTTTTTCATTAAAGACATTAATGCAATTATTGTGTACTTGAGAATTTAGAGGAATCAATAGCAAATGAATGTTGAAATATTATTTTGTGCAGTATGGCTGTATAGTGTCAACATGCAGTGACGGATCGGTGAAAATTTGGTCTCACAAAGGAACGGAGATAACGACTCTATATGGTCACTCACAGTGTGCTAATGGCTGTGATCTTCTAGTCAGGGTATCGAAGGAATCAGAGGTAGAAAAAGGTAGGCTATAGAGATTATTATATGTATGCGAGTTGTAGCCTTTTGAGCTTCAGTACATTGCAGGTTCTGACTAGCATGTGAGTGAGTATGATATATACGTGTATCCCGATGAAACAAGGGATGTACTGTTCCTTCTGCTGGATTTAAACATACGCTTGTGTGTCGTAGTCACTTGTACTTTTTTCGGCTGTTTATTTCTTTTTTCCAAGTGACTCGCATTCGCCCTTTACTGGATGGATCCGACATTAACTGAATAGTGAACATGGTTGTTTTTTACCCCTTTTGTGCTTTATGTATAAAGTTCATGTTATATACAAGTATGTGTTTGTAGATGCCTGTGGATTTGTGTTATTTGTGCACAAGTGATTGCTCTTTAATCTCTCACAGCAGCATAGATTTCATTTACCAAGAATTCTTAATTTAAAATGCCTGTAAAAATTTAACTTCAAATCAGAATTTCATTTGATTGATTATCATTACTATGCAAATCAGCAAAAGTCATGTACATATTTTACAATTTATTCTGTCAGTAAGGGCCTCATAATAGGATTGTTGAAGAAACTTGAGTGTTTTAGTGTAGATTTACATACCTGTATTATATTGTATTGATTGATGATTACAGAACCAGACTTGTCTGATTGGAGTGCCGAACCAGACCAAACTGAAGAAAAATCTGCTAAGGAATCTAAAAAACAAATAAAAGTAGAAGACGTGATTGTTGCCACTTGTAGTGATGATGGTACAGCCAGGCTATGGAGACCATTACAGGTAAATTGTTTTGAACTACATACATACCACACCTATAAGGTTGATTGAGGTATAGATTATACTTAAGGTATTATATGTATTTTAAGCTTCCTGTTTGTTTTGACTATGAAAGATATATATTTCCAATAACGGCAGATATATAAGCTGATGTTGCACAAAGTTTGGGTCACTAGTCTTATATGCCATGTTGAATGACAAATGATAGAAATGTCAAAAAGCAAAGAATACTTCACATGTGCTATTACCTTATCAATAAAACTACTGGTTTTGTGCTATAATCCTTATTCATCTAATACCTTAATTTTTAAGTTTAACTTTCAGTCAGACATGGTGATCCCTAACTTTAGTATGTGTGGCTTATTTCTATATGTCCTTTTAGGCAAATGAGCTTGCTAACCTGACAGGTCATTCAGACAGAGTGATCAGTGTTGCTGCTGATACACATGGTAATATCTGTACAACATCTCTGGATAAGTCAGTCAAACTATGGAAGCCTGAACTCAAACCAGACAGAACCCAACACGGTCATAACGCAGAAATCACATTCTGTGTATGCTCACCACATAAAGATGTACTTCTCACTGGAAGCAGGTAAGTTTCATGAATATTCAGGAAGATGTTTTATTCACATATGAAGCATAATATATATAAAGGGAGATGTGATGAAGCATAACATAACATATAAAAAATTATCTCAGAAAACTTTATGATTTTTAATGAATGTCTTAACTTATTCTTCTTGTATGAAAAATTTTCGAAGGATTTTGATACAACTTTTTGTGTGATACAGGGATGGAGTGCTGAAGATCTGGGACTTGGTTAGTCCAGAGATGGCTT
Organism: Pinctada fucata; assembly: GCA_028142955.1. Taxonomy (NCBI): domain Eukaryota; kingdom Metazoa; phylum Mollusca; class Bivalvia; order Pterioida; family Pteriidae; genus Pinctada; species Pinctada fucata. The sequence goes on from AP027105.1 coordinate 60,919,733, forward strand.
CATTAGAGGTTAAGGCACATACCAAGTCGATAAATACAGCATGCTTCCTGGAAGCCTTTGCTAAGGTGTTCACCATTGTCACAGGTGGCAATGACTGTAAGATCATCTATTGGAACTTCAGTGTGATACAAGGACAGTTCAAAAGGTTTGTGAAAAATACTTGCTACACATTATTTACTAATTTACAACTAGTTGAATTCTTTTGCAAATCTAAAGTTGTAATTCTTAGTAGATTCTGAAATTATTTAGCGTAGGTTCACGTAAGAATCAGTCAGGGTGATACATCAAATTTTCTGCAAAACTTTTTTCTTTGTTTTGAGACATGCATGTGTATGTGGTAGATGTAACTCACTGATAGGGAACTATTAAAAAGGAACATATTGCATTTCGCATGTAAATGCTCTTGACGTCACAATGCATAAGATCTAAATAATTATGCCGTGACGGCTGTTCTAACCTGTGGTGTCCTGTATTTTAACGTCACCTTTTTACCAAGAAAAATGTGATTTTAGGAAACAAGAATGAAACAGATAACTTATATAGAATAAATGTCATAATTTGTGTTGTATGGGTATGCAACACACAGCAAGTGCATTTATGGCATGAAATGAGCTAACACATGTTACATGTACAATAAATGCACTTGTTTTGTGTTTCATACCCTCAACAAAACACATATTAAGACACTTATTCTCTATGTGAAATTCATTGCCTAGGTAGCAATGGTAAAGCAAGATATTGAAAGGATTAATTAGGAAGGAAAAAAATGGTGGGAAAATTTCTGTATATAATTTAACCAAGTTTAGTGCCCTTATAACTTTTTTCACCATCCAAGTATGTAGAAAATTTCTTCGGAATATATGTTTTGGGGTTGAACTGAGCACATTTCAAAAGAGAAAAGTTTTGCAAAAATATGAAGGTATTTCACCTGCCTGATTCTTACACAGACCTATACTTAACATATGTAGATTTGGTCTTCTCCAAAGAAGAGTTACGTTATAGTTAATGATTAAAATTGGATGTACATGTAATGTTATCAAAGTCTATGGGAAATGTTGTAATATACAGGGAAATGGTTATAAATAATATTTCAAGAAAACAAATGACATCTGCCATAAATATATGACATTGACACTCCTTTGTTGTTGACATTTTCTGTGCATTAGTTTTGCCAGAAAACCTGTATTTAATTTTAATTGTAGCAAATTCTAAAAATGAACAATTCATTTTTCATTGTAGCTTCAGTAAAGGCAGAGTCAACTCAACAGAGTCTCCTGTTACTTGCCTTATAAAGAAAGAGATGTCTCAAACCTCAGATCTCTTCTTCTCATGTGAATGGAACGGAAACATCAAGGTTTGGAAGTCCAATGACATAAAAAGTTCAGCCCGCTCTTCACGGTAAACTGATTTTAATTTTTCTGTATTATTCCATCTAAGATATTTTGTGAAAAGCATGATGGAAGAATTTGTCAAAGAAAAATATAAATTATGTATTTGAAAGTTGAGATAATAAGATATTTACATTTGTAGATATATTATTATTTATTATCTTTTATAGTGATGTAAGTAAGAGTACAGGAAACTGGCTTATGAAGATGATATCTCCTGGTCAGCATCCCAAGCTCTTTGCCACCACCTCTAACAAGACTGTGTACCAAATCAATCTACAGGCCCAAAAGGTAGAGTGCTATTTGTGAAATGTATATATCTTCAATATTTTAAAAAAGATCATGAGAGAGGCATGTGAAAACTTGATTTTTTTATGTGAATTTACAGGGAGGTGACGTGTCCATGTCAGTTGGTAATGTGACAGAGATACCGAATTTCCTGGACATAAAGAACAATATTCCCGAGCACAAACGGCAGAATAACATGATACTAGACGTAGCACAGTATATGGATGTATTTGACCTTCTCTTCATGGCCGACTCCGCTGGACAAGTTAGTGTTACCGGCTCTGATAAACTCTCTGTTAAAGGGAAACTTAAGGTAAGATAATACTATGTGATTTTATGCAGAAACATTCTTTTATTCTTTGTACCAAGATATTGACTTTGTCTTCTGACATTCAAAAGTTATTTTAAGACAGTTTAATTTCAACTGGCATATGAGGAGTGTAGTTATTCAAATTTCATAAGTCTATATTTATCATAATAAGTATCACATTCCTTTGTCCCCAAGATAAAGATCAGAGGGCACATTTTCTTTTCTAGTCCGTCTGTTTGTCCTAAACTTAAAACTTGTTTTTAAATTTTGAATGATATGTGATACAGCTTTCATACTTCATATGTTTATTGAAACTACTTACATATATGAGCAATCAAGTTAGTTCTTTAATATGCTTATTTGATTTTTAAAATATGTTATCTTGAAATTCATTAAATTTTCTATAATTTATATAACAGATCCATGCCTCAGCTGTGACATCTATACAGTTCCACGGTACATTAATGTTCACCGGCTCCAAGGACCATACCGTCAAAGTATGGCAGGTCATTGACAAACATCTAACAAAGCCAATTATTAATTTGGAGGTTGCTTTACAACAGGTACATAGTGTTCTGGGTGTCACATTCATCTTCTCTTAGACATGTTACAAATTAATTCTTCTGATAGTTAATGATAATATAATACATGTAAAATATTATTATTGGTATGGATTTTATTTGAATAAACCGTTTTTCAACCTTAGGTAACAGATGGTACAATATATTTTTTAGCAAATAAAATTGATACTTACAACTCCAAGTAGTAAAATTTAAAAAATAATTGAAACCAGTACAATATATGTCTTTGATGTAATGAGTAAACTAACTTTGCCCTTGATTTTATCCACAGGTTGGTTTGTTTTACTGTCCGGCACCAACGACTTCTCTACAAGTCATTCATACAGATTGTAACTCTGTCCGTCTAGCCTGTGGTGATCAGCTAGGAAATATTCACTTCTTGTCATGGAATACGATATAAACATTGCCAAGCTAGACAAATCTGTATTTCAACTGATGAAAATCAACAAGAAAATATTCATTTTAGCACAAAATGTGAGAAGTGATAAGCTTATCTTCAAAGAAAAGACATAAAATGAAAGCATGAATGTGTGTATTGAAACATGAATGTGTGTATTGAAACATGAATGTGTGTATTGAAACAAGAAAATGTGTATTGAAACATGAATGTGTGTATTGAAACAATGTTCAACAAAAAAATAAAGGGAAAAAAGTATGAAAGATTTTCATATAAAAAAAAATTATGAGAGATTTTGGTATATATCATGTTTGTATGTTTACATATTGACTAGCCATAGGAAAGATATGATTGTTAATTTTATATGGTACATATTCTAATGTTTCATTGTTAAGATTTTTACTGAAATGAGTGATTTGTGCAATTATTATGGTGTTTTTTATAGGGAGCAGATTTTGTATTTTGAAGTTTTTGTAAAATTGTCCATTTTACTTGTTTTGTAATGTCTACCTTAAATATCGAGCAAATTTCATCACAACTCATTGATTTCTTCATATTTTTCAGACGAAAAAATCTTATAGTATAAATTGTTTAGATACAGCAATACATTTATAATATTGTTTGTTTATGTGCAATGTTTACCGAACTTACATGATCAAAAACATGATGAAGAGATAACAAATCCTGTATCAAAATGCTTAGACAAAGCTACTTCATTGTGTGTCTGTCTTATTTAATGTTTCAACTATGTATCTCTTTACACATGTCTATATTTTCTTTGTAGCCCTATGTTATATGTTGATTCTCTTTTGATGAAGATAGCTTAGAAAACAATTTAAACTGAATTGTATGTATGATACTGTCAGTTTAATAATGCATTATACACAGCATCTTGTGTACCTATGTGATAGATAGGAAAACGACTTAGATCTGTCTGTTTATTAATTTGATATCAAAGTGAAAGGAGGTGAGGTGTGGAGTCATTTATTGCAAAAAAGAACTTTTTCATATTTTTCAAATGTGTAGAAAAATTCTGACTCTAGCATAATTCAAAATAGCAAAATCTAACTGGCCAGTCATAAGCTTGTTTAGGCTTAGATAAATGTAGCAATACACATGTAGAATTGACTGTAATTTCCCTAGTATATGCTGAAGTTGTACATTGCTAAAGCCACTTTGTAGTGATTTAATCAGGGTAAAATATATTTTGTGAAAGTGAATCATACGTCATGCTAACATATTTTAGTAGTTGTATCACATATTTCATCTTTTCGTATACAGTAACTACTTATTTTTGTTAAATCGATTCATCACCGATGTGGATTAGAACTTCAGGTATGAAAATTGATTGAAGTGAAACTGACAATGTCCACTGTAGGAGTTGAAATTGCAATCTTGGCTACCTCAAAGTGGAGATAGTTTTTTTGAAAGACATATAATTCTTTTTTTATGCTAAATAATCATCAATAATTTCTTTCAAATATTTTTAAAGATTTGCTGATTAAGACAAAAAAAAAAATGCACATGGACAGACCTACTGGGTTGGAAGGGGGGGGGGGGTGTAGGGGATAATGCTTAAATCTTGTAGATCATCAACAATTATCTTTTTACCAGAAACCATAGGCTAGATTCGCCTTCCCTAATGGATGGATTGGTCCCCTCTTAACAAAAATATACATGTAGGTCCGTGCATTAATATTCCTTGAATACTAAATAAGTCATTTGCTTAAATCTCCACTATTCAGCCTATCTGGATTTAGGATTAAGGGGATTATATAACAGTTTTGATAAGTTTTTTATGTTAATGAGCTTACCTTCAATTTGTTCTTTCGTGTATTAATGAGATTCTAATTTATTACATTTACCAGTATGGTTTTAAAATATTAAACTTCTAATTGACGATATAAAGTTAACTCAACATAAGGATATCATATGTTACTTGAGAAAAAAAAATTCTGGAAGTCTGAAAATTAATTTAGAAAGGTGATACCTATTTCAAGTTAAAAGTTCACTGCGAAAATATCTTGTTTTTCTGACACGTGGTGAAGTTAAGTAATCTAAAATAACTGTAAGGTATAATTAGTTCTTATTCAGTGCATATTGCAGTTGATTAGAAGATAAATTGTCCATTTAAGCCCACTTTTCCGTCTCCTTTTCAGATATGTTTGGGTTCTTTGGCTATTTAAACAAAATTCCAACTTGTTATTTTTTATTCTAAAGGTCAGACTTACGAGGTTAATCCAGTACAAGGCTATTTTTATATTTACCTGGCATTCCTTACTATCTTGGTTCTATTTTCTTTTCCCGCATGATTTATTACGACCTATTCTGCTAGTTTTTCACTTTTGATTTTATGTGTCAACAGCTTATGCGGCTGTCAAGTCTGATCCGACAGATGTATCGGGTCGGTGACATATAATCCTGCTATCTCCTCACCAAAGGGGCGTTTAGGGGTTGTGTGTAAGACACATTTACCGTTCATACTCGTTATAGAAATGTTAAAATTTGTTACTGGTTAATAAAAATACAAATTCTGAAGATGTGTTGACTTGATTTAACATTAAGAGAAAGAAAAGAGAAAAAAGAGCCATTATTTTTACCTTCTTCAAATTTGATTTTCTTCCGGGTACCATGATGTAGATACCCCCCCCCCCCTTTCCCTTTAAATAAAACAGATGTTCTGGAGGATGATACCAGGAAGTTGTGTCAATGATGACGGGATGTTTTTCTGTTTGTCTTTCATAATAATGGTTGGCGACACTGTCCAATACATTTTATTATGATGCCGTTTTCATCGATCTTTTTCATCAATATGAATGAATACATTTCCACCCAGACAGCGGAAAACCCATTGTGTTTGTATGTTTCCTTTTTCGTCATGTCCTGTTATGAGCGAGGAAAAAATAATACACCGACACTAATTTTTTTCTAGAAATCGTCGAATAGGAAAAGGTTTTATTTTTTCATATCTGTCTGTTTACCAATAATGATTGCATGTGAGTAACAAATAATATTGAGATACTACTGTGACTGGCTATTGTATGAAGACGGTATTCATAGGTGAATGGTTTGAGCGAGGGAGAGGGAGAGAGTCAATCGTCAGGGTAAGGGCTCGGACTTTCGCTACGTTCTGGTCATACACATGGTTCGAGCGTCAAGTGTCCACGGCTAATGATAAAGACGAGATCTCCAACAAAACCAGTTGCAGCGACCACAACGGAACACACACGAACAATCGTGACAAACAATGAACCAATTACACAATCAATTGTAGAGAACGAGCATATAAATACCGAACGGAACAATACACAAACTCAAAATACAAAACAGAAAAGGAGGGAGACTATAATGAGTACCAGTGACTGATTTTGGACGGTCATCTGCTACATTCATAACAAAATAGTGTGGTTATCAGGACTGCGTGCGCATAACCCTTTCACTTATCTGAATACACTGGTTTTGTAGTAGTTGTTGTAAAGGACATACAAATGTATAGTTATACAGACTCTGAAAAATATCCTTGACACAAAAAGTATTATGCATATGAACAACCGTCCGAGCTCAGCTGGCTGAGGCAAGCTCACGGCCAAACAGCTGATAAGTCCGATCAACCTTCAGATAGGACAAAACGATCAAGGTCCAGCATTCTAGGATGAAATTACGTCAGTGTCCGTCATGTAGTCCCGTCTCACAGTTGCATTGATATATTGTTGATGTCACACTCAACTCAGTTGTATCTATTTAGCTGTTCGTGGAAAATCAGAAGCACTCCAACCTTTTTTATGGAGGGACTCTACACATTTTTTTACGTAAGACTTGGTGTAAATACGTATTTACTAAGTTCGGAGAATTACATGCTCTGGATAAAAGATACCTTTACCATGTTTACACGTCCGATACGGGGTGAACGAGGTATTGCTCAATCGCTTGAAACATGTGGGAGGGAGTGGAAAGTAGATTTATATAAACCCGATATCACATGCCTGATAAAGTGTCGTAGTAAGTCGTTCTAGATGGGAACGGGTCAGTACTGGTTTGTATAAAGAATTGTGTACTTTTCCCTCAATTACGTGTTGGTATATATATTGTTTCATACTTGGTGTAAGGCGGAAGTTCATCTCTTATGCTGTATAATAGATTCAAATAAATAGTTCATTAGCAAAAAGATGTATATTCGTGAGGTGTGCAATCTTATAGTTATTATTAATCACCTGAATTGATTTTAATTTACCACAGAAGAAGTAAGATGTCTGGAAAACCACAGGTAATCATTATAGGAGCGGGAATCTCTGGTCTGGCGGCAGCAGAGAAGCTGACAAAGTTTGGATTCCATAATTATAAAATACTAGAAGCCTCAGACAGGATTGGCGGACGGATACATACCGTGGAGGATGGTAAGCATTGCCATGTAAAGGCAATCTTTTAATTATAAATTCAGCTTTGACAATGAACTGTCTTATAAGAACGGTTCTTTTAGGATTTTTGTGATCTATAAAACTTTGAATTTCCATGTATATATTTTGATTGGAACATCCATCGTATGTATGGCTGTTTTTCGTATGCATGTCCATCTACATTGCTTGAGCCCCTGTGTTTTGTGGTCTTGTTTGTGTTGTTCTCTTACAGTGAGGGTGTTGTATGCGTTAATCGAGAGCTTTGGGTAACCGGAAAGTGTAGGGTTGTGCGCACGTAATCCGGATAACCACATTATTTGCTACGTTTCGGTGTTTTTGGTGTGAGTATTGCAACCGAGTCTTGTTGGAGATCCCTAGCTTTCTTTGCCATTACATTATGAAACACAAGGGGAACTTATAGGGCTTACATATTTCACAAGTGTATTCCATGTGACAAAACCGTTTCCATGGATACGAACGTTTTGACCTTGTGGCATTGACCTTTTTTGAAAAAAAAAAACTTTAACCTTGGCCACAACTTTTAATGCTAGATGATAGGGTTTTCATATTTCACATGTGCATTCCTTGTGAGAAGACCTTTTCATTCATGCAAAATTGACCACGTCACCTTGACCTCGGAGTATGACCTACTGTTTCACTGACATAGATGCTGACGGGGGCATTCGCAAACACGTGTTTTTTTTTAAATTGGTTTTTGTATTTTATGCCAATTTTTTTTTTCAGGTAATCCAGATGAAAAGAAAGTTGAACTTGGAGCAACTTGGATTCATGGACAGAAGAAGAATCCGGTGTTTGAACTGGCGAAGACGAACAAACTTATCGACGAACAAGAACTAAAGAAACAGAAAAAGCGTATGACAGTGTATGTGACAGAAGAGGGTGAAACGATAGACGAAGATCTGGTAGACAAAGTTTGGGACAAATTAGAGGAATTTTCAGAAGAAGCTGACGAGTTTTTTGAAAGCGAGACACCATACCCAGACATCAATGAAAGCTATGGAGCATTTCTCCAACAAAGGTTTGACAAATTCCTTCAGAAAAAGAACAATTCTGAACGAGAGAAGATGGAGCGTGTTCTGCTGAACGAGAAATCGGGCGAATGTGCGTACTCGGGTTGTGATAGTGTAGACGAACTATCCTTGAAGTATTTCGGAAGTTACGAAGAACTATCAGGGAAGCACGTAACTTTTGGGAGAGGGTACAGTTCGTTACTTGACGTCATCAAACGTAACATACCAGATGAGAAAATAATTCTTAAGAGGCCAGTGAAAACAATACACTGGGGAAAGACAATGCTAGACGAGGGCACGTTTGAAGTAAAAGTAGAATGCCAGAATGGCGAATGTTTCTATGCTAACCACATTATTGTGACAGTTTCTTTAGGGGTACTTAAAGCTCATCATAATACTTTGTTCAATCCATGTCTTCCTTCCAATAAACAACAAGCTATAGACAAACTTGGTTTTGGAATTGTGGACAAAGTTATCTTGTTCTTTGACGAGCCCGTACTGGGAAGGGACATAGGCTGCTTGAGTCTTATGTGGTCATCTGACAAAAAAGATCTGAGCGAAGATGGGAAAATAGCTCATTGGTGTAGGAAAATGAGTGAACTGACCGCAGTATACGGAAATGCCATACTCGGTAAGCATATATATGAACATGACTAAAATGAGCAATCACCCAAAGGGCGCGCAAGGGGACATTATTCCTGAATTAAAGAGGGTACGGTAATGTTGATTCTAAAGGTTGGGGTTTTTTTTTTCGGAGTATGACATATGGATGTTTTAGTTGTCATCTTTGTAGCCTCTTTGGTTCTGGAGTTATGCGCTCTTTGATTTTTCACACTGAATGGTTTGATTTTTCTTTTTTTTCAAATTACATCAAGAACCTGAAACGTGAAATAAATAAATTTGATAAGTTCCAGATCAGCTTATCTGTTAATTTTTGGATTCTCATCTGTTATGCTCTCTTGACAGAAATTTTGATGTTCATTGTATTTTCATCTATCCCGCTATATTATTTTGTGCTTCCGAAGCCTTACACCACTGACATGCACTTTATTCTAATAGTGTAAATGTCAGCCAGGCCCACTAACTACAATGTTTTATAGAAATTATTTGTTCATCATGCATCTGTATAAATTTACAAAGCTATTATCAAAATTGTAAAAAAAAAACGATAATGATTCCAGGATGGGCACATTTTTTTTTCAGAATATGATAAATTTTTCATGTTCAAGTTGGACTATACATTTTTTAGAATTCTTATTTCCGACAGATCTTGCGACCGTTGTAAAACGAGACAACGATTAATTAATATGAAATTAGATATATATGTGTTCTAATTTTTGTTTTGAAATTTGCATAAATTTACATATGTAAATGTGCAGATCGTTGGACGGAAAAGCACCATAGTTACATATATAACTCATCCGGAGGGTCATTTGATACAAAGTCATTATTTTCTAGAACACTTTTTAAACCTAGAATTAATGTAATCTGGAAAAAAATAGTCCTGCTGTATCTCTGTGTTATATTTGTTGTTTTACTATAATTTACCCGTGTCTTCAAACAATAGCTTTAGGTGTAGGGAATAATGTGTTAATAATATACTAATATTTGAATATATTGAAATACATATACGTTGAAAAAGAAAGACAAAGAGCATAGTTGTTTCAACATGAATTTCTTAATTCATGCAATTTGTAATTTGTCCTGCTTTATCGTTACTTAGTGGTCATGTACTTACTTGAAAGCTTTGAAACTAAGTAAGGACTAAGCACAGTGGCGGATCCAGCGCCTCCTTTGGGGGGGGGGGGGGTCAACAAAATATACCTGTTTTTGGAAAAAAATTGGTCAGTTCCGGGGGGGGGGGGCGGGCACCTCCTCCGCACCCCCTGAATCCGCCACTGAAGCACACAGAAGGAATATATTCCAAATGGTGAAAATCCGCAGATCTTTCTAACTTTGTTAAAATTCGATTTACCAGGACAGTTTTCAGTCAGTATTGTTGGGGGGGGGGATCATTTGCAAAAACAATGAATTAATCTTATTTGGAAAAAAATGTCCTTTCAGGATGGGTGACTGGAAAAGAAGCATTGGAGATGGAAAAGTTATCTGAGAATGAAGTAACGGAAAATGTAATGACGGTTCTCAGAACATTTCTACGGAGAGACGACTTACCTACCCCCGTAAAATTGATAAGGTAAAACAGGATTTCATGAATACTACGTCATCGCCCAATCCTTGCATGTCCATTTTTGAGACTTGAATCACCAAAATACATTTTTTTTTTTTGTTATCAGAAAATGATCATTATGCACCCCTCCCAAATAAGAGATAACATAAAGGGAATGGTTTCTTGAAATCAAGATTATACGACAAAGCCCATATAAGTTCAATCGAATGCGTGTCAAGAAAATCACCACCTTCACAAGGCGGATGAAAGATAATGCATCAAAAGCTCAAGAGCCCGAAGCCATAGATCCGGTTAACTACGTCATCGATTCCCGAATGTCTTCTTCTAGAATACGGATATCCTGTTGCATATTATAGTGTTTAGCCTGTAGTACTTTAACGAGCATCATAGGCATTTGAATAGTTTACAAATCAACCCCCCCCCCCCCCCCCCCCCCCCCCCCCCGTAATTAATCTTATTATGTAATTTGCCAATTCATAAAAAGGAAGCAAAAGTGGATAAAAAAGTTCTCCATAGTTTTGAGTTGGTGCTTTCAGGTAAAACGAAAACTGCGAATATCCCATTGGCTTCCTTCAGACGTATATTTTGCTGCCATGTCGAGGAAAACTAAGTAGGGATTTTTTTTTATTTTAAACATTTTGCTTTTTAGGACAAGATGGGGGAATAATCCATCAGTTCTTGGATCATACAGCTTTGTCAAAGTAGGATCAAGTACACAAGATATAAGGTATCTACGGGAACCAACCAGTGCCACCTGCTCAGAAAAGGTATTAGTCGGGGAGCCAATGGGGACCCCCATGCATCCCCTTGAGTACTTTTTTTCACGGGTACCATAATGTTCCTTAGGGTCTACAGAATCGGTTTTCAGGATGTACTCAAAAATAAACTCATTTAGGCTATGTGTTTTTCGACCGTTTCCATGGCAACCCCCTGCTAAGGTCACGAAAGCACTATTGGTTAAGTAAAATAGCATTATCTTGGCCAAATGTTGAGCTTAACATCTGTAACTGGTATCAATATAACGAGGAAATGTTGTTCTATTAATCACGTGATCATATGCAAAATAACTATTTTGCACATTCATGAATATTCATGAATTGAAATAAAAATGCTTGCAAAATACATAAAAATTGACACTTTTCATTTAGTTTTGGCTTCTAAGCTCTATAGTTTTATCTATGATCGTTATTAGATTATATAAGAAGTATGGTCTTTTAACCCTTCATTATATATACACAAATTAATAATACAGTATAATCACTTGATAACATAGCAAAACCACTGAATAACATAGTCGTTTGATCCTTCACCACATAGGAACCACTTAATTATACAGTGTAAACACTCAATGACATAGCAAAACCCCTCAATAAAGTGGTTGTTAAACCCTTTGATATATCAAAATCACTTAACAATACAACATAACCAACCAATAAGGTGATGGTTTGAACATTTGCTATAACAAAAATTTAAAATAACGACGCATAGCTACCCAATAACTTAGCATTACCACAAAATAAGGTGATGATTAGATCCTTATCTTAGCAAAACCGCTCAATAACACAGCATAGCCACCCAATAACTTAGCATTACCACTCAATAATGTGATTGTTTGATCTTTTATTATAACAAAACCACTCAATAACATAGTATAGCCACCAAATAACTTAGCATTCTTACTCAATAACGTGATGATTTGACACTTTATTATTACAAAACCACTTAATATTACATCATAACCACCAAATAACTTCTCCATAACGTGGTCGATTGCCTCTATTTTATAATGAAACCACTCAAGAACAAAGCATGAGTACCCAATAACATTACAAAACCACCAAATAACGTGATGGTTTGACCCTTTATTGTATCAAATCACTGATTAGCATGTCTGTTTGACCCTTTATAATGCTAAAATCCACATTAAAACAGTCCTGGTTCCATAGAGAGAAGGAGGAAAGATTGTTATTGAGTGGTAATGCTAAGTTATTGGGTGATTATGCAGTGTTATAAAGTGGTTTTGTAACAATAAAGTGTCAAACCATCACGTTTTTGAGTGGTAATGCTATGTTATTGGGTGCTTATGCTGTGTAATTGAGTGATTTTGATATAATAAAGGGTCAAACGACCACCTTATTAAGTAGTTGTGCTAAGTTATTTGGCGGTTTTGTTATAATAAAGTGTCAAATCGTCACGCTAGGGGTTATTAAGGTGGCTCAATAATCCAAGAATTCTTTGTCAGAGGAGAAAAAAATATTTTGTTTATTTAACATTGATATCTGATGATTTATATTTGTAATTAAGATTACATATCATCGACCATTTGACTGACCAGTGGTCCTCTGAATATACATATGTAAACCAACCCCGAGATATGTCGCAAAACAATGAATTTTGATAGATAAAAACATGATATATTGATAATTATTCCAGATTGAAACCATTCTTTTGATCATTTTCACAATAATATCATCAAATATGTATATTTCTTTATAGATAATGCTTTCAAAGAGTGAAATAGCTAAAACTGTTCCAGAAAAGTACATTTTGGGTACCCCCACCCCAAAATGAGAATCTAAAAAAAAAAGTACTCAGTACCCTTATTTGACATCAAAGTGATAAGAAGTCTTTGTCAGAAGTTATTTTCTTTTATATATTTCTCAACGACAAACTCTGTCCTTCGAAAAGAAATATAAAAAAGTACATGTTATCGTTCATTCTGATTTCAAATATTTGGTTGTCATAGTAACGATTTTGTAACAATTTGCAACAAGTCAAATTAAAATGCCCTGTTTCCTTAGTTGACATTATAACGATGAAAATATTTGTTAAAAACTGATATAATTGACATACACATGTATTTTTCAAGATCAGACTCTAATCTTTTGACAAAAGTACAAGACATTCCGTTTTACCTCGTTTCCTTATTGTAAAAATATACTTGGTTTATGCCGGACGGACGGCGCGCTATGACAATAGCTCAGGTGAGCTAAAAATCAGACTCTCCGAGTCGAGATTATTCTTTCCCAAAATTTAGTGAAAGTTTCAAATTCTGATACAAGGATATTACATAACTATCATTTATCATCGAAATTAAATAAGAATAAACAAGTTTACAAATGATTTGTCGAAAAAATAAACAAATATTAAGAAAAGGAAAGTAACATGTGTACTTCTAAATATCCTTGACAGAGCGTTATTCGAACTTTTCTTTTATAAACTCACCTTTCATGTTTTGTTAGTGTCAGATAAACGAGTTTTGTCAATAAAGTTTCAGTTCAAGTCAAAGCTTAAAAATGTTTTGTTCAAAATTTCATATCTGATTCCATCAATCTATTTAGAGATACGGAAAGATATATAAGAGAAATAGAACTAAAGTAAACGGAAGCGTTTTTAAACATTTTGACGTTCAAGGTTAAAAAGTGGACGTCAATCCCCTCCCTCGTTCTTGATCATGCGTGCAGTTATCTGTGAAATGGATATATCTTTGAACAAAGCAGGGTTAAAACTAAAATTCATTCGCTTAAATTTTTCAAATAGGGAAACTTTATTCGATAACATCTCGTTGCAAAGTACGAAAGTTGACAAAATTAAAGAAAAATTCTTTAAAGCAAAGATTATTAGAGAAACCAAACTTGAAATATCTTATCTATGATATCGCTAAAATCTCCAAGAAATATCTTGTTTTATCATGAATTTAAAAGTTTACCTTCTTGAATTTGTTCAAAGGCAACAGGCGGTTGAATTTCCGCTGATGACGTTCTAAAAACGATACGTTTACGGCGTTAGCCAGGGTACTCACTTACGGGATATTTTTGTATATATAAATTAAACGGTACATTTGACTAAATATTTATTACACTCAGATTGTAGACGATAATTTTCTGTTTCCATCGATACCAAACATGTCGAAATCCGTCACGAAACAAGCGAATTACGGAGGAGTTCGAAGGCCGAAAACTAAAAAGGCCACATATAAAATTACTGCACTCGATATCTGATGACGTCAAACGATTATTGAGCCTCCTTAATGCTATGTTTTGGGGAAGTAATTCTGTGTTATTGAGTAGTTTTGTTACAATAAAGGATCAAATCATCACGTTATTATGTAGTAATGCTAAGTAATAAGGTGGATATGCTGTGTTATTACAAATGTAAGTGGTTTTGTAATAACAAAGGGTCAAACCATCACGTTATTGGGTGTTTTTTTATGTTATTGGTTGGTAATGCTGTATTATTTAGTGATTTTCATATAGTTAAGGGTCAAACAATGTCTTTATTGAGTGGTTTTGCTATGTCATTGGGTGTTTACACTGTATTGAGATGTGTTTTTGTTATAAAGGGTCAAATTACTATGTTATTGAGTGGTTTTGCTATGTTATTGTGCGGTTATACTGAATTATTAAGTGGTAAAGGTTGAAAGACCATGTTATTGAGTGGCTTTTGCTATATTATTGGTTGATTATACTGTATAATTGAATTGTAAATCATATTAAGAATATTTCTCAGAAATTTGTAAATTTAGTATGAAAAACCGACATTTTAACCAAAAATAGCAGAAAAAAGTAACATTTTTTACTTCTAACACAAAAAACCGATCTTAGAACCATGAAATTACATCAGTATATACGTTTCATTTATAGATTACCTTTTATAGATAATATCCAGATATCTGTTGTTTTTCACTGAAAAATACGTTTTTTTGCCCCAAAATTACCAAAATTACATATATCATGTTTTGTAAACATTTATTACATGAGAAAAACATGAAAATACACCAGAAAACAGGTTCAGATATTCGATTTTATAAGTAGTAAATATCTTATAATTAGTATACAAAAATCAGCTTATCTTACTTAAAATACATTTTTCTGTAAAAAACATCAATTTAGAAGCCATTGAACTAAAATATTGAGCCAAATATTATGTCATTGGAGAGAGAAGATTTTGTATGTATTTATTATATAATCTAATAACGATCATAGATAAAACTATAGAGCTTAGGAGCAAAAACTAAATGAAAAGTGTCGATTTTTATATATTTTTCAAGCATTTTTATTTCAATTCATGAATATTCATGAATATGCAAATTAATAATTTTGCAAATGATCACGTGATTAATAGAACAACATTTCCTCGTTATATTGATACCAGTTACAGATGTTTAGCTCAATATTTGGCCAAGATATGGCTATTTTACTTAACCAATAGTGCTTTCATGACTTTAGCATGGGGTTGCCATGGAAACGGTCGAAAAACACATAGCCTAAATGAGTTTATTTTTGAGTACATCCTGAAAACAGATTCTGTAGACCCTAAGGAACATTATGGTACCCGTGAAAAAAAGTACTCAAGGGGGTGCATGGGGGGCCCCACTAGCTCCCCGACTATATGCAATCCATGTCACCCACTTAATAAGCCAATCAATATCAATAATTTACCATGAAAGGTAAGACATAGACACATACCAATCAATGACACTAGGGGTAAAATCATTGACACTAGAGGATATCATTTACACTAAGCACATTGGAACAATTTGACACATTGGCATTACTCTGACACTCACTGACACTACAGGGTAAGACATCAACACACACACACACACAAATAATTGACACTAGAGTGTAAGACATCTACACTTACCAACCAATCACTGACACTAGAATGTAAGACATCTACACTAACCAGTCATTGACACTATTGTAAGACAGCAATAACTAATCATTGACAATAGAGGGAAAAACATCAACTCTAACTAGTCATAGACACTAATGTGTAAGACATCTACACTAACTTATCATTTACACTTGAGTGTAAGACATCAACACTTACCGGTGATTGACACTTGTGTAAGACATCTACACTAACCAGTTATTGACACTAGAGTGTAAGACATCTATATTTAACAGTCATTGACACTAGAGTGTAAGACATCTACACTGAGTAATCATTGACACTTGAGTGTAAGACATCTACACTAAGTCATCATTGACACTTGAGTGTAAGACATCAACACTAAACAATCATTGACACTAATGTGTAAGACATCTACACTAACTTCTCATTTACACTTGAGTGTAAGACATTAAAACTTATCCTTCATTAACACTAGTGTACGACATCAACACTAACCAGTCATTGACACTTGAGTGTAAGACATCAACACTAAACAGTCATTGACACTACAGTGTAAGACATCTACACTAACTTATCATTGACACTAGTGTAAGACATCTACACTAACCAATCATTGACACTAGAGTGTAAGACATCCACATTTAACAGTCATTGACACTAGAGTGTAAGACATCTACACTAAGTAATCATTGACACTTCAGTGTAAGACATCAACACTAAACAATCATTGACACTAGAGTGTAAGACATCTACACTAACCAGTCATTGACACTAGTGTAAGACATCAATACTAACCAATCATTGACACTAGAGTGTAAGACATCTACACTCACCAGTCATTGACACTAGAGTGTAAGACATCAACACTATTTAGTCATTGACACTAGTGTAAGACATCAACACTAACTAATTATTGACAATAGAGAGAAAAACATCAAATCTAACTAGTCATTGACACTAATGTGTAAGCCATCTACACTAACTTAACATTTTCACTTGAGTGTAAGACATCAACACTTACCAGTCATTGACACAAGAGTGTAAGACATCAACACTAACAAGTCATTGACACTAGAGTATAAAGCATCTACACTAACCAGTCACTGACACTAGAAGGAAATACATCAACACTAACCAGTCATTGACACTAAGAGTGTAATACATCAAGACTAACAAGTCATTGACACTAGAAGGAAAGACATCAACACTAGCCAGCCATTGACACTAGAAGGAAAGACATCAACACTAACCAGTCATTGACACTAAGAGTGTAATACATCAAGACTAACTAGTCATTGACACTAGAAGGAAAGGCATCAATACTAGCCAGTCATTGACACTATAAAGAAAGACATCAACACTAACCAGTCATTGACACTAGAGTGTGAGAGATCAACACTTACTAATTATTGACACTAGAGTGTAAGGCATCTACACTAACCAGTCATTGACATCAGAAAGTAAGACATCTACACTAATTAATCATTGACACTAGAGTGTAAGACATCAACACTAACCAGTCATTGACACTAGAGTGTAAGACATCAACACTAACTTATTATTGACACTAGAGTCCAAGACATCTACACTAACAAAGCATTGACAAAAGAGGGCAAGACATATAGACTAACGGATCATCGACACATGACGATATATTATATATACACTAACTAGATAAAAAGATGTCAGACATCTAGACCAACCGATCATTGACATTAGAAGGGTAAAGCACCAACATTTACCAATCAACAACACTCGAGGGTAAGACATGTACACTAACCAGTTATTGACACCCAAGTATGAGACATCAACACTAACCAGTCATTGACACTAGAGTGTAAGACATCAACACTAACTTGTTATTGACACTAGAGTGCAAGACATCTACACTAACAAAGCATTGACAAAAGAGGGCAAGACATATAGACTAACGAATCATCGACACATGGGGATATATTATATATACACTAACTAGATAAAAAGATATCAGACATCTAGACCAACCGATCATTGACATTAGAGAGTAAAGCACCAACACTAACTAATCAACGACACTCGAGGGTAAGACATGTATACTAACCAGTCATTGACACTAGAGTGTAAGACATCAACACTAACCAGTCATTGACGCTAGAGTGTAAGACATGAACACTAACTTATTATTGACACTAGAGTGCAAGACATTTCCACTAACAAAGCATTGACAAAAGAGGGCAAGACATATAGACTAACGGATCATCGACACATGAGGATATATTATATATACACTAACTAGATAAAAAGATATCGGACATCTAGACCAACCGATCATTGACTTTAGAGAGTAAAGCACCAACACTAACCAATCAATGACACTCGAGGCAAGACATGTACACAAACTTATCAATGACACTAGAGGGTAAGACATTTACACTAAACAATCAATGACATTTCTATATACGATAGATAGTTAGGTATCGTGATTAAATTTCTAATTAATTCCCTGGGTGAACCAATAAAGACTCTACATGTCGAATGAAGTATGGAAAGTACGATGCACAAAAGCGACCTAATAGGTAAATTTAAAGCAGCAAGTATCTTTATTTAATTTAGATGTTTCTTTCTTCTTAATTTGAATACTAGTTTATATGAATACAAGAAATATCCAAATGCGCAAAAAGTGCTGAAACAACTGAATATATGACCGTTAATGACACCTTTATTTCTACACCCATCCCTGAGGTTTAACTTTTATGACAGTAATGTTTTGATAAATGATAAGATCGTTTATATCATTATATGATATGGAGGTATTTCTGTCTATAGTGGGCGGACGAAGCAGGTGTCCAGCATCTGTCACCGTCTAACTATAATGTATTACCGGTCCTTTTATCGTGGATTAAACGAGTTAAAATAGACATACAGAAAGACAGGCAGACATAATGATAGAATTTCACTGATAAATCTATTGTTTTCTTGTTATGACCAGTCACCACGTTTCTTTACTTTTTAGTACTACACATTGCATCCCTAATTCATTCATTTTTAAAATTCAGTTTTTAGATTTTATGCAGATTAGTCGTTATCTACAGATAAAATGCCCGAATGACTTTTTAAAATCTTTATTTCTCCATTAAAATGCATGCATATGTTAAAAGATTATACGGAAAACAAGGTTTTGATTTACTTGCCGTGAGATAGTCTTAAGGTTAAATGCATGTAACAATTCATAATAATGAGGGCATGTTTAAGGTTATGTATATATATGCGATATACCTTGACCTCTTTAAAATTCATATATTATTGTTGATGACTTTTGTTTGACAGGTAGCGGTGCAATGAGATGATTAAGTGTGAGAAATGATTAATTTGTCTGCTATGTAATACAAGGAAAAGTACATCCGGCACAAAAAATTTCAAATGTCGACACAAAATTACAATATTTTGTTTTTCTTTTTTTTTTACAAATGATCTAAACTTACTTTTTTTCCGGAAAGATTACAAAAAAAAAAAAAGATTTTGAGCAATAAACTTCATCCACACGAAGTTTTGCTGACAAAGTAAGAAAAAGACGTCATTTTACGAAAATTGTATACGTCATAATCGATCGATCATATTTTAATTCGTAGTGATGACCTTTTTATACCATAACACTATATAATGCTATAAAAATGAATGACGTATATACTTATCATTTTCCCTCTTTCAGCCGGTGCTGCTGTTTGCGGGGGAAGCTACGCATGAGGGTTTTTATTCCACGACCCACGGTGCTTTCCTAAGTGGACAAAGAGAGGCCCAGAGGATATTAGATCTTTATAAAAATATATGACGATATCACTCTAGGAATAAATAAATAGGTGCTATTTTTGTATAGGGATTTTTTTCCCAAGGGATGGATGGGTGTTTGGAGAGGGGGTTGCTTATTGTATATGATATATATATGAATTTATTTACGTGAAAAAAAAAATTGTCAGAAAGTCAGTGTCATGTGTTTATGCATCTTAAACTCTTATGAAAATCTAGGAGACATATTTTAGTGAACATAAAAATGACATTTAATGCCGATTCATTAAAATGTCATATATACATTCCATCGATGAATAGACGCAATTCTTGAAATTTGTGAATATATTCCAAGCCAATAGGTACATATTAACTCTACGTAATTTGAAAATGACCCATTGTCTTCTCCGTGTAAAAAAAAAAGATATGTAACATTAGTTTTTAAAAATCACAAAACGGTAAGTCCATAGTGTACTAAATAAGTCCCCTACCAGCATGATTCCTGTAACTTTGCCTAGAACGCTTCATTCAATTTGACCTGTACTTACTCCAAAGGATGAATACCCACTCAAACATCATTTCAATACAGGTATAATTATGTATTAGAAAAGGTATGGAAAACTGAAAATTTCACAAAATTTGCTGAGTCCAACGGCCATAACTCTGGTAAAAATGGATCAATCAAAACCAAACTCGATCTTGATCTGTATAACACTAAGATTTATTCACATACCGAAAATCAATTCATAATCTGCAATACCAGGGAAGTAAGGTCCGAAAAACTGAAAAAAAAAAAAACTCATAAAATTTGCCAAGTCCAAGGACCATAACTCGTTTAAAAATAGGGCAATCAAAACCAAGCTCGAACTTGATCTGTATCATAATGAGATATTTTACATACCAAAATCGATTCAATATATGCAACAACAAAAACAAAGTCTGGAAAACTTACAGACAGACGGACGGACGGAAAGACAAACGGAGTGGAAACTATAAGTCCCCTCCGGCGAGCCGGTAATGTTTAAAGGACACGAAGCTCAAGTGAGTTATTATCATAGCGCGCCGTCCGTCATAAACTTTTAACATTTTCTGCAACAGCTGCACAGAATTTCACGAAACTTTACAGGAAGCAAGTACTCAAGGTCCTCTACCAAGTTTGTGCTTTTCGTGTCGATCGGTCAACATATATGGCCGCCGAGGCTCTGATTAGCTGACACATTTTCGACATCTCCTCTGCAGTCGCTTCTCAGAATTTCGCGAAACCTTAAAGGAAGCAAGTACTCAGTGTTCTCGGCTATTTTTTGTTTGTTTGTTTGTCGTTCCGATCGGTCAACAAATCTGATTGGCTGACGCATTTTTGACATCTCCTCTGCAACCGCTGCACAGAACTTCATGAAATATTACAGGAAGCAAGTACTGAAGATCCTATACGAAGTTTGTTTTTTAGCTCAACTGAGCGAAGCTCAATTAAGCTATTGTCATAGCGGACCGTCCGTCGTAAACTTTTAACATTTTCGACATCTCCTCTGCAACTGCTGAACAGAATTTCATGAAACAGGAAGCAAGTACTCAATTTCCTTTACCAAGTTTGTGTTTTTCTTGCCGATCGGTAAACAAATATGGCTGCCGAGGGCTCCGATTGGCTGACACATTTTCGACTTCTCTTCTGCAACTGCCGAACAGAATTTCACGAAACCTTACAGGAAGCAAGTACTCTAGGTCCTCTACCAAGATTGTGTTTTTAATGCCAATCGGTCAACAAATATGGCTGCCGAGGGCTCTGATTGGTTGACTCATTTTCGACTTCTACTCTGCAACTGACGCACAGAATTTCACGTAACCTTACAGGAAGCAAGTACTCTAGGTCCTCTACCAAGTTTGTGTTTTTTCTTGCCGATCGGTCATTAAATATGACTGCCAAGGCTTCTGATTGGCTGACACGTTTTCGACATCCTCTCTGCAGCCGCTGCACGGAATTTAGCGAAACCTTACAGGAAGCAAGTACTCTAGGTCCTCTACCAAGTTTGTGTTTTTTATGCCGATCGGTCAACAAATATGGCTGCCGAGGGCTCTGATTGGTTGACTCATTTTCGACTTTTACTCTGCAACTGCCGCACAGAAGTTCACGAAACCTTACAGGAGGCAAGTACTCTAGGTCCTCTACCAAGTTTGTGTTTTTTTCTTGCCGATCGGTCAATAAATATGACTGCCGAGGGCTCTGATTGGCTGACACGTTTTCGACATCTTCTCTGCAGCCGCTGCACGGAATTTCGCGAAACCTTACAGGAAGCAAGTACTCAAGGTCATCTTACCAAGTTTGTGTTTTTCATGCCGATCGATCAACAAATATGACTGCCGAGGGTTCTGATTGGCTGACTCATTTTCGACTTCTCTTCTTCAACTGCTGCACAGTATTTTACGTAACCTTACAGGAAGCAAGTACTCAAGGTCCTCTACCAAATTGTCCACTATCATTCTTTAGTTTGCAACTCAGGTGAGCGACATGGCCTCCTTGGGCCTCTTGTTTTGTGTGCTGATCTGTCATCAAATATGGCCGCCTAGAGATATTTTCGACTTCTCCTCTGCAACTGCTGCACAGAAACACTGAAGCGACTATAACGTTCATGATGCAAACACCGATCACATTACGTCGAAGCGACTAAAACGTGCATGGTACACAAACATCGATCTCGTTACACTGAAGCGACTATAACGTACATAATACAAACTCTGATCACGTTATACTGAAGCGACTAAGTAACGTGCATGATACAAACACCGATCTCTTTACACTGAAGCAACTATAACGTGCATGATAAAAAAAAAAACACCGATCACGTTACACTGAAGCGACTATAACGTACATAATACAAACTCTGATCACGTTACACTGAAGCGACCATATTCAAACACCGATCACGTTACACTGAAGCAACTATAACGTGCATGATACAAACATCGATCACGTTACACTGAAGCGACTATATTTACATATGCCCATTCATTTGTATTGAATTTTCACTGTGATTATAGGAGTATAACCGCGGTGGCGTGGATTGAACTATGACGTCATAGTAACTTTGCTTGATTTGAACTTTGAGGGTACGTAGTAACAGAGCCTTAGCAATGGAGTTTTAAACGTATTTTAACGCCATTTAAGCGTGAAAAACTGGAATGTAAATATATATAATAACTGTCTTTTGGAATGTGATTATACTGTGATAACCTACAATGGATCCAGGAATTATGTTTCTCATAATGCGCTAACGCGCATTATGGAACATAATTCCTGGATCCATTGTAGGTTATCACAGTATTATCACATTCCAAAAGACAGTTATTCTATAAATAACGTCCACGATACAAAAACACTTATCACGTTACGCTGACGCGACTATAACGTGCATGATACAAACTCCTATCACGTTACACTGAAGCGACTATATCGGTCATGACACAATCACCGATCAAGTTACACTGAAGCGACTATAACGAGCATGATACAAACATCGATCACGTTACACTGAAGCGACTAGAACGTCCACGATACAATATTAGTTATTAGGTTTGTTACTGTCTACAGAGATTTGTCGGGTTGATCAAGCCCATGGAAGGCGAGGCGAAGCCGAGCCTTCTATGGCCTTGATCAACCCGACAAACCTAATAACTGTTTTATTTTGTCGAAGACCAAAATCTCAAATTTTTTTGACGAAAATTGCCGTTTCACGACTCCCTTTACGTGCGAATGCATTTATACGGCAATGGCGGAATAGTTGACGGTCTATAGAAATTTAGACGGCGTGCACGTGACGCGATTTACGCGTTCTGATTGGTTTAAACTAGTCTGAGGCACATAATCGTCGCTTCAGCGTAACGTGACAAGTGTTTTTATTTTGCCTTCGCCTCGCCCTCTGTGGGCTTGATCAACCCGACAAATCTCTGTAGACAGTCAGCAACAAACCTAATAACTAATATTATCACGTTACCCTGAAGCGACTATAACGTGTCTGATACACAAACACCGAACATGTTACGCTGAAGCAACTATAACGTGTATGATACACAAACACCGATCTTGTTAAATTAAAGCGACTATAACGTGCATGATCGGATGGAATTACAGCACAATCTTGGTAAATGACCTTGACTTCTTGCTTCCTGTAAACTGTGAAGTTTCATGGTTTGCGGCACAAATTTGATCCATGGCGGCCATCTTGTTCGACCGAAGTAGACAAGTTGGTTTATTTACTGAGTTATATCAATTAGAGAACTACCAAAGAACTACAGTGCATTTGTATTCTCCAAAAACTGATTTTCATTTTAAATTCCATTAAATAAAAAGATTTCTTGCTGAAAACTTGAGAGTATGACCGACATAATCATCGAGTCCCAGTACTCAAAATGAAAAATATATAATTATATATACAGGTATATAACTAGATGAAATTGAAAATAATTCAGCAAATATATTAATAGATAAAAGGGAGTGATAGTATCCATGTGAATAAGCATACTTCTACGGTTTGATCGAACTCTCGTCTTTTTTCTCTCCCTCTCTTCTGTGCGATACATTTAAAAAGCACATGTCTTCCTCCCTAGACGAGCAAAGTCCTTTTTTTAAAATTCAGTGACGTCAAAACTAACTAAACGGATGGATGTATGCACTTATCCAAAGTTTGGCTTCCGCTCAGGTCATTTAGATTCCATTTAACTCTAGTCAGGCCATTTAATCTTGGTATATTGAAATATATGAATAGTTTCATTATGTAAACATTTGGATATGTCAGCAGTCTATATCTACTCTAAAACTATAATTACATTGCCCCCCCCCCACCTCCCCAAAAGAAGAGATAAAGATAAAGAAAGGAAATAAAGAGTTCGATAAACAAACTAAAAAAAGCAAAATACAAACCAGCAAAACCAAAATAAAAAAATCTAAAACAAAAATGGAGAACACTGTAAGTACTATTTCAGTGATGCTTCCAGTTTCATCTTCAAACTATCAATGGCTTGATCAAAACCCACTGACAGTGTGGAGATGTTTTAATTAGTTCAAGAAATCCAGTTCAGTAGTTCCAGCTAAAAGCAATGAAGTTTTACAGTCTAAATCAGATAGAGGCCCTAGCAGCCATCTTGGCAATTG
This sequence comes from Pinctada fucata, assembly GCA_028142955.1. Taxonomy (NCBI): domain Eukaryota; kingdom Metazoa; phylum Mollusca; class Bivalvia; order Pterioida; family Pteriidae; genus Pinctada; species Pinctada fucata. Next base: position 60,944,855 of record AP027105.1, read on the forward strand.
CGGAGAAATAGAAAATGCGACCATGGACGGCCGTGTTTGCCGAACTGATTTCCTCGATGAATACAAACTTATTAGAGGACCATTGATACTTGCTTCGTGTAAGGTGTGAAATTATATATGCTGTAGTTGTTTAGAAGGTTTAGAAATAGCTTCAGCCGACAAATTGCCCTCTATGCCCATTTCATTCTAAAGAATTATCAGTCGGTCGTCGGTTGATGGATCGGCTCAAAAACAAAAACTTGTTGGAGGATCTACTTGCTTTCCTTTATTACTAGTATCTGTCCTTAAAAGTTGGTCTGGATTCTCTGTGAAATTTTGTGCAGCGATAGCGTAGGTCGAAATTGCGTCAGCTCTGTGTCATTTTTTACGAATCGCCCCGAAATCGCGAACTTTGCAGAGGCTCTTAAGTACTTCTTTTCTGTATTCTTTCATGAAAGTCAACGCACTAGCTAATAAGTCGGTCATGTTTGTTCTCTTACAGAAGAGTCGAAAATGTGTCATCCAATGACAATCAGAGCCCTTTGTATCCATGTCAGTTGACGAATCTGCTTGGAAACACAAACTTGCTGAAAAGGTTGCTTTCCCTGATTCTCCGAACATCAATTGTGACGTCATAACGTAAAGTGCGCCTGCAGGTGCGATGTCAGACATTAGGCAATATTACTCAATATTTATACCAATTTTCAAACAAGGTCACAGACGGCATTTTTGTGTCGCCTGCGAAGCATAGCGACACTTAGGGATCACTTTGTCCGTTGTCCGTCTGTCACACTTTGGGTGTCACAGCCCATAACTTTTGATTGGTAAGTGATAGGGCTTTGATATTTCACATGTGTATTCCTTGTGACAAGACCTTCCTACACATACCATAAATTTTGACCTAGTGACCTTGACCTACATATTTGACCTACTTTTCAAAAAAAATTAAGAATGGATATATCTTTTGATTGGTAAGTGTTAGGACTTTGATATTTCACATGTGCAATCCTTGTGGCAAGACCTTTCTACACATACCATAATTTTTGACCTTGTGACCTTGACCTAGATATTTGACCTACTTTTGTAAAAAAGATGAGATTCGCTCTATCTTTTGATTGGTAAGTGATAGGGCTTTGATATTTCACATGTGTATTCCTTGTGACAAGACCTTCCTACACATACCATAATTTTTTACCTATTGACCTTAACCTACATATTTGACCTACTTTTCAAAAAAAATTAAGAATGGATGTATCTTTCGAGTGGTAAGTGATAGGGCTTTGGTATTTCACATGTGTATTCCTTGTGACAAGACCTATCTATACAAACCATAATATTTGACCTTTTGACCTTGACGTAGATATTTGACCTACTTTTCTAGAAAAGTAATATTGGCTATATCTTTTGATTGATAGGTGATTGGTGAGGGCTTTGATATTTCACATGCGTATTTTCCTTGTAACAATGCCATTCTACACATACCATAATTTCCTACCTTTAGACCTTGACCTAGCTATTTGATCTTCTTTTCTAAGGTTGTATATATCTTTTAATTGGTAGGTGAAAGGTCTTTAATATTATTTATGATGAGACCTTTTTGTTACCAATTTTTACGTAGTGACCTTGACCTAGATGATTGACACTTTTTACTGAAAATTTGAGAATGACAATATCTTTTAATTTTTAATTAAGTGGTCTGATGTTTCAAATGAATTTCTTTTGACAAGACTTTTCTACTGATACCAATAATTTTGATCCACTTTCTAGTATAATAATCAAACCGCTTCGCAGGCGACACAAGCATTCCTTGGATTGCTATTTTTCATTACTATATGACGTCACAATCGATGACCTTCAAACAATGCTTAAGGGATCATCGATTATGACGACATACAATACTGTAATGTAAAAATCCGCCAACATGTTTAATATCGGACATTTGGCGATCCCTCCAAAATATCCGACATCGCACCTGCGTGTTTGGAGAGGCTACGTGCGCTACGTTTTTCGGAAGACGCAAGGAAGGAAGTGGCAAGAGTACGAAAGGGGTGCGTCAACGCACGTCGCACGTACGTGCAGACACGTGGCAAGTACGTCGTACGTGCAGACAACGTGCGTGCAACTTGCTTACAACGTACGATCTTCGTACGTCTTCTGCGTTAAATTAATTATGTGGGTGTTGTACATACACGTACTGCTAAAGCCGGGCGACAAGTGCGTTGCACGTATACTTACAAAGTACTCGCAACGTGCGTGTCGTACTTCTTGATGAATCCGTAGAACGTGACAGATGGCCGTCCTAAGTCGGCACCGACTGCCATTGGTCTTGTTGGTTTATATGTAGACCTTGGTGTCGTATTTGGTGTTCCTTGTCCCTTTTGTGTCCCTTGTTGCGCTTGTCTGTCCTGTGTTTTCACGAAGAGGTGGTTCGATGTGGGTGCTGCAACCTTGAAGGGAGGGGATCTCCAACAAGACCCTGAATCCGTTCTCACGCCTCTATTTTGAGCGATTGCCAGATATGCGAAATCGCACCTGCTGGCAGAGCTCTACATTATGACGTCACAATCGACAATACTTTGATGGGCCATTGATTGTGACGTCAAAATAAATAAATCCGCCAACAGGTGAGATGTTTGTGATATTTCTTTTATTTTGGTTTGGTGATATTGATCCCATTTATAAAACCGTCTCCATCAGAGTGAGACTATTCATTGCACGCGAAGATACATGGACATCTGGTCCAATACCTTTTCTTTGGTACCACTGGATTTCATTGCAAGGGGGGGGGGGGGCGTCGCCACGGGCATGTACGAAGCCTTCTTTCAAATATTTAACCTGTTCGTAATTTTCTTTTTTATTTCACGGTCTTTCTCAAAATACCAAAATACATCATAGTCTTTAGTATTAATTGTGTCCTGTGTCTCTTGACAAGAAAGCAACAACAAAATATATGACAATGTATACAATTTTGTATAGTTTAACTCCAGCGACGTAATCACATTTGTATATCATATTCATTGTCCATCCATGTTGATTTGTATACCTATCACTCCTCCTGAGCTGTAGACTTGGATTTCATTTTCTCTGTAATAAATATGACAAGACAACGCAGTAAACAAAAATATGCACCTAAAATTGTAATAAAACACCAGACTGAATTGTGTGCCGTAAGCTATCGACAAAATGAACTTTAAAATGCGTTGGTGATAAGTAACACTGATAAACAAATAAACAAAAGCAGTATCATTGTATACAGCTGTTGACTTGCTTTCACGTGACACTGATGACCCTTTTAAATAACAACAAGGCCTGAATCTATGTCAAAGAACGCATTTCCTGTGCAGAATGTTTGATATCAGGAAACTAGATTTGCGTCACTCTATCACTACCCCCAAAAAGTTTTATGTTAATGTTCATGTATATAAACTGAATTATCATAAATTCAGGTTTTATTATCATGTTTGTTTGTAAAACAAATCAATAAACATAAATTAGAAATTCAGATATTCGTTTATGTCATTAAATCCAATCAGCTTAGTTGACTGATCTAGATCGGGTCAACAGTTGGTATACTCTTGCTTCGTGCAAAGTTTGGTCGAATTCCATTCACCTTGTCATCAATTAGGTTGTCTCGTACTAACAATTGTGGCAAGTGTATCAGAGTTTACAAAGAATATAGGAACTTGATGGTCATCTAACTTAAAAGACCAGATCAAAATAGGGTAGTATATGGTGAAAGAGTCCAAAACATCTTACCAACAGTTTCATGCAAGCGCTTGCATCGGTGAAGAGAAATGCACACTGTCCAAAAAGAACACCAATTTTTGCAAACATTCCCTTTTGTGTTGTTTTCATTGGTTTTCAGATGGATGTTTCAAATTTCACATGTTGGCTTGCGGAGAAATTTTGAGTAATCGGAAGTCCATAGATTGACGCTATATACTGAATTGTGAAATCGCATAGAAATTGTGTGAAAATGCTTTCTCATTTTAAAATATTTGTACCTGCTAGATGGGCCCTTCTTTCTCTGAGTATTTGTAACTGATTCTGCATTTTGTATATTGTTGCCAGCACCTCCAACTGTGTCTGCAAAGATTATAAATCAATTTTACAACTACTACATGTAATGTATAACCATAAAATTTATTTCAATGAAATTTTATATAAGTATATCGAGAGAGAGAGAGAGAGAGAGAGAGAGAGAGAGAGAGAGAGAGAGAGAGGGAGAGAGAGAGAGAGAGATCTGGTTCCCTTAATTGACTTACCTTTTTCATTTCCAAATTTGACGCTCGTTGTTTATGTCTTATTCTAGACTCCGAACAATTGGCGTCATTCTCCAGATGCTGACGGATCGTCCACATTACGTCACCTCCTTCTGTTTGTCTCTTGCGACGTACGGGTGTTGTTGTTGTTGTTGAACTGCTCTTTGCTTCGGGATTGCTATTTTTGTCAAGTGTTGTCTTGAAATCTGCTTTTTTCGTTGTCAGTTTTAATACTGGTTTTAAGGTCTTATTTGATTTACAGGACACCTTCTGTTTTGTTTTTGCATTTTGAGTGTCTGTTCTAGTGCTGGTTTCCTTTGGATAATCATTGACAACATCACTTATTTCAATAGAATTTTCTCCAAATTTTTCGTTGAGGTCACTTCCTGTGTATAGTTTCCGACGCTTATATGGGATGACCTTTCTAGAGAATGGATCCAATACGATGGCGCGTTGTGGTGGTACAAATTTGTTTACTTTTGATGTTGACCTATATAGAATCAAACGAAATCACATTAAAATGGCCATCGCAGGTTGTCAGTGATCAATAAACCTCTACCCTTATATAGCCCCACTTTGAATGCTTTTATCAAATTATGAACAAAACACTTCAGTTGTTCTTTTCACATTTGAAAGTCTTCTTTTACTATGTCGGAAGGATATTAACACAAATATGACAAAGGACTTATCAAAATTCTGAATACTGGATGACAAATAAGGATAATGATGTTAGACCGAAGAGGCAGGCCGAACATTTTTTAGCGGTTTGTTGAATTATCGAATAAAACAATAGCAAGCCAGCGCAAGGCGTCCCTAGAATCACCTAGCATGGTAAATAAATTTATGTTGTTGCCAATTGTTGCCCTGCCCCTCTGACCTTGACAACCAATTACATCAACTTTACATTCTCTAGTCATTTGCAACGAACAAGTTAAATACGCATCCAAAGTAAATTGTGACCTGTAGAATAACTACTATTTTTTTCATTTCTTTTTCTGACCTTGACCTATATCCCTAACCTTGAAAATCACAAAGGGTCGCCCAATTATTTGACGAGAATTATTTATGAAAATTTGCAGTTAAACCATGACTCTAGAGTGTCCACGAGCGTTTCCGATTATTGCAATTGGTTACCTTGACCTTTTATATTTGACCTTAAAATGAATATTAATTAATACAGTAGGTGTCTTCTCGGGCCCTTACTATCAAGTATGGGCATTTCACATATCAAATTTGATGAATTGAGACCTCTATTATGCACAAATGCTTTTTTTTCGATCAGTTTCAAGTGTTACCTTGACTTTTGACCTTGAAAGTCAAAAGATTATATTCTCTTTACTATTAGCAACTAACAATTAAAAAAATGACTATGATATCTAGAATATCCACAGGGTTTTCCATTAAATATTGCTATTGGTTACCTTGAATTTTACTCCTGGCCTTGAAAATCTCACATGACAAGATTGATAACAATCTTATGTAAACTGTGACTTTTAGAGTATCCACCACAAGCCTTTTCTGTTAAAAGTTGCCAATTGTGACCTTACATTTGATCTTGAGCACTAGCAGGTGGCATACTCTTACCATGGGCATTCACTGATCATTTATAAAATTTAATGCATATATGATTTTTCCCCAAAAATCGTTTCGTTGGCAGCTGGCTAGATCTAGTTATGAGAGAGAGGTTTTGGGGCTTCTTTTCATTTCAGAAAATTAATAAATAGTAAATATCATCAAATATTGTAGATCTTAGAGCACTGACTTGATCAAAAGCCGAGTTTCCAGTAGATTCATTGGGCGGACACAATTCAAAATTTTGACAGATGTCCGTGTGAATATAAAATCAAGGTTTTTTTTTTCTGTAAAATGGACTATTTCTTATCTATTATAAATAATGGTTTAGAGATAAATCTCAAATTAATTCCTTTATATTACTAATATCATAAACGTATCTGGACTATGATAATATATACCTTTTTCATAAATTTAGAAGTTCACGGCACAACCATATATAATGACTCTGACAAAACTTAAAAAGTCAAAGAAATTTTAAATTTACAAATAGTCAAAGAAACAAACAAAACGGCTGAGTGAAATTCATGAATTCATAAACTTACATCATTAATTAAGCCAGAGACTGGCGCTGCGCTTACCAGAATCTTTTTTTTTTCGCAGACGGCAGACTTGTGATATTTTCATGTCTATCTGAACAAATTTATATTTTCAAATGTAACTTAATTTCATTGAATTGCATTATATCGGTAATTTCGTTCAAAACTATTTCAAAATTCCTCCCAGTTGATTAATATACGCGTAGTAAGATCGTTGATGACCCCGGTGAACTTTATAAGCCACGCCCCTTGACGTCACCAAAATATGTTGTACAACGCGGTCCTCGATATTGAATAAAAACATTTAACAAAAGATGGTGGAAAAGCGAGGAGTGATGTTATAGCGATAGTTTAGTTTAATATTATACTGGTTGTGTGTTTTTCAAAGGAATTATTTTTCATTGTTTAGCGATAAGTTGACTCGTAAGCTACTCACATGCCCGCTATTCGAGTTGGTGAGATGGAGAAGGAGTTCGAGAAAATTGACTTGAACCGAGATGCCAAAATTATCATTATCGGTGCTGGAATATCAGGAATAGCTGCCGCTGATTATTTGACAAGGGCAGGTTTTACAGATTTTAAGATTTTAGAGGCATCTAATCGAACTGGTGGGAGAATTTACACAGTGAATGTTGGTGAGTGTGAAAGTTTAAAAAGTGTGTCACGACAGTCAAGCGTGATACATTATCAATTTTGAAAATATCAGATCAAAGATTGTTTCTGGGCTAAATGTATCATTGTTTTATTGATTTGTTTGTCTTGTAATTGTTTATGAAAACATTACGTGTCTCATGACCATACACACATGTCGATCCAGACTTTCAATTCAGGATCAACTGATGTGAAGGTCGTAGGAGGACGCACGTCTGCACTTACACTCCTTGACCAATGGGAGAGCGTTTAATTTTAGAATGACACATTGCGGGAAAAATATGAGGAAGTTTTGTAAATGGATAATTTGGTGTAAAATTAATCAAATTAAGGTTTGCACCTTACAAGTATTGACAAAGACAAAATGTGGGATTTTTCTTTTAGTTTTGAAAACATCATTACATGCGTGTAATGTCATACTTAAAAAAGTTAGAATATCTAGTTCTAAGTCTAAATCACAGACACAGTGTAATTCATGAATCAGTTATAATGAGTCACCCCATAAAGTATCAAAATTACATAAATATATATCCGTCAGGCTGCACATGACATGCATGTCAGATTTTAGCTCAGATCATCTCCTGGTTGATCTGGACTGGAGTAAGAAAAGGTAAAAGATGGTATGTACAACATGTACTGTCTAAGTAATGGCAAGATTATACGTAAACTTTCAAGGTGTTACATTACATTAACTAATTAAGATTTTGAAGAAAGAAAAAATGATTTTTTGGGTTTGTTGCTTTTGTTACTTCCTAGTCCTTGAAATATTTTTTTTTCCATTTTATATAGTATGTGTACTGTCATCTCCTTTTCAAGAAATAAAGTTCAATATAATTATTCTGCAGTTTGTATATCCAAGGACTTAAAATCAATTTGTTTTCCACAACAAGTTTTTACTTTCTAAGTTTTAGTGGACAGGTACAAATGTAGGTTCAGGGTATTTTTTTGCAAAAGCAAACAGTCTATTTCCATATTTTTCCATTACTACAGAATTCGCTTTTTTCAAGATCAGTCCGGGAAAACTTGAAATTCGGCAATGTTGTCAAATTCAACAACTCATTGCTGAATTCGGCAACTTTAGGTTGCCGAATTCAGCAACTTTTCACTGAATAATAAATCAGCATTAAACTAGAAAAATCGGCATCTATATGCTGCCAGTTTCTTGAATAATTCACCATTCTACATGTTTTTGAGCAACTGAGAAAAAATTCTGTAGAGCAATTAAAAAGTTTCCCATTACACCCAATGTTAAATCAGACGATAAATCTGTATTTTCAGTCCTGATTTTTTACTCTAAGGTTGCCGAATTCGGCATTATGTTGCCGAATTTGACAACGTTGCCGAATTTTGAGTGTTCCCGAACTGAGATGGAAGTGCAGTCTAATAGACCATTTCCCGATCTTGTCAGAAAGCTCAAAATGTCCGAGTCGACATATTTTGGCATTGTTTTATACTATGACGTCACTGTTAAAAGATGCAATTCCACTGTGACCTAACAATGTAAAGTGTGCAAAAGTTGTCTACCTCGGACATTTTCCATCATTTTGTCAGCCATTATGAATTTCGGCAAGTGGCCTATTGGGTATTTAGTTTTAAAAAGGCTAGGTAACCTGAAAATAAACTTATAAAATGTAAATGACACAAATGTAATATTTTGTGCCACTTCCCTGGCTTCCCTACCATGCGATGCTGCTCTCTTGTAAGTTGGATATTTCTAAGGTTTTCTTTAGATACCGGTATTCCCGTCTTTCTGTTGTTTGTTTTTAATGGATAGGTACAGGTAGAGAGTTTTCCATTGCTTGACCTGATGCTTGACAAAGAAAAAACAACCAGGTATGGCCAATGTGTACATGTACAATGTAGTCTAAAAATGTACACATACTGTCTTCAAATTCTGACAAATTTTATTTTTGACATGAAATTTGTAAGACCTCTGAGTTAAAGATTATAATTTTATCTTGAATCTCTGATGGAAAGCAACAACATGAGCAGCTCACATGATAACATTGTCCCTTATCATCTAATTAAACTCTATATGTAACATCTGGCATCATTGCTGAATAAATAGCAAAACACATTTACTGCTGACAAGGACATGGTAATGATCCAACAGTACTTTGAAATAGATAACAACACCTGTTTGGAGTCCTCTTCTCCCAAAAGTTTCATTTATATTTAGTAGAAACAGCCCATTGAAATTTTAGAAAATCATGGAAAATGGCCCATTCATTAATCACTTCATCTGAGTGCCATCACTGACATCAGTATCCCAAAGGTAGTTATGGTACCAAGGCAAGAGTTTGATCTTGTAACCTTGACCATGTTGAGAGCAGAGTTATATAGTAAAAGTTACCAGTATCAGGCATTGCTGTTTTGTGCTTGTTTGTTTGGTTTTTTTTTATGTATTCACTGTAAGGATTCTGGCAAACAGCATAGAAGACCATGCAATCATCATAGAAATATTAAATTAAATATTTAACCATTGTTCCCATGGAGAGAGGACAAACCATATTGATTTTCAATGTCAAGGGTCAAGCCTTCAAGGTCACTTCTTTATACCAAGCCTAAGGGTTGAAAAACCTTGTGAACAGGATAAACCTGGATATACAACATATAGGAATAGCAATCATCATAGAATCATCTAGCATTGAACTCATAGGACATTATACATGTAGGTACATCTGACAGAGCTTTAATAAATTGATAATTACTTGATTTTTTATGAATTCCAACAAACTAGGCGTCTTCAGTGCAAAGCAGCATTACATGTACATATGCAATATGTTATATAGACAACTCATCTCCATATGTGATGTTGCTTTGGGTATGACAGTGATTCATTGGAAAAAGTTGAGGATTTCATTTTTGGACTACAGTCAAACCTGTCTGTTAAAGTGACCCTCTTTTTAGCGACTTCCTACTTTATATGACCAGCCTTTTTCATTCCATCCGAGTGATTTTCCTATCAAATCAACCTGTATAAGCGACAACCTGTCTAACGTGACAACAAACGTAATTTTCCTGTCTCATAACGAATTCTGATCCTGTATATTACGACTGTTAGGGCTTCTCAGGACTCAAACTACATAATATTTTACATTCAATCTCTTATGTGAAGTATTTTTTATGCCCCCAGAATCAAAGATTCGGGGGCATATAGTTTTTGGCCTGTCCGTCTGTTTGTCTGTCTGTTTGTCTGAAAAACTTTAACATTGGACATAACTTTTGAATGGGAAGTGACTGTGATAGGGCTTTCATATTTCACATGTGTATTCCTTGTTTAAAATAAAATCTAATATAATTTTGTATGTGCTGCAGTGCAACATGATTTATTATTATAATTAAGTAATTAAGTGAAGTAATATTTAATAAATGTACTGTTTTTATACTATGGAAATTGTGTTGGTCTAAGTCAGATCAGCTTGAACCTGCATTAAGTGACCACCGGTCTTATGTGACCTATTTTCTGTCACCTCTTGCAAAGTCACATAAGACAGGTTTGACTGTTGCATCACAAAGAAAATTTTAGGATTCCAAATTCTTAAGTTACAACTTTTGCCCATGCATCATTGTCTGACCCAAAACGATACATTGTAACACAAACAGTCGTCTTGGGTCTGCATATACATGTCTGACTACATGTGATTAAAAATGATAGTTATGCAAGATTACAATATACCTCTGAGAGTCCTTGATACGTACATGTATTATACATATAATCTTGCTTTAAATAATAAAAACAGATTGTTTATAAATCATATGTAATAAGTTACTGATTTATGCTTGATCAGGAGCATAACATGTAGGTATCATTCCACATTTTCATTTGATATGTAACATTCTTCATAAAGGAATGTTCCATACCCTTGATGAATGATATAATCTTATGTAAGCAAGGTCAAGATAACAAACTTTGACTGAAACTGAAAGAATACATGTATGGTGGTACAGAGACAACTTAGGTATATTTAATATACCAAAGATTCTTTAGTTTAATCTTGAATTCGTTGAATATTTTGAATTATTTTTAGGAAGTTGTTGTGCAGACATTGATTAAAAAGCATTATTATCCAATCAGCAATTTAGCACATCTGCATTATTTTTGTAGATAACAAAGGACACAAAGCAGAACTTGGGGCAAACTGGATTCATGGAATAGAGAGAAATCCCATCTACAAAATAGCAGATGATAACAATCTTTTAGAGCTGCGTCATGGTAATAAGGGGTTACGTCACAGAAATGTCTTTACTACAGAGGAAGGAGACGAGCCAAGTGAAAAAGTTGTCGATCAAGTGAATTTGATATATGGACGTCTGATAATGCAAGCAGAGGATTTCTATCAGAGTAGCATGCCTACACTGGAAGAAAACGACAGTGTGGGTGCCTTCCTAGAGAGGGAATATGCAGATTATTTGGAGAGGTATACTAATGGTGACCGTCACATAAGGGAACTGTTATTCAACCAACGTAAATTGTTAGAATGTTGTATATCTGGCTGTGACTCTTTAGAGGACGTAGCACTCTCAGAGTTTGGAGGGTACGAGGAATTACCTGGAATCCATTATACAATCCCTCCAGGCTTTGAAGCTGTGCTTGAAATCCTGAAAAGTAAAATTCCCAAAGACAACATCTTGCTCAATTGTCCTGTCAAATGTATACACTGGAATAAAAATAGTCCAAATGATGAATATGAAGTGAAAGTAGAATGTGAAAATGGTGATGTACACTATGCAAATCATGTTATAGTAACGGTCTCATTAGGTGTATTGAAAGCTGCTTGTGATCGCATGTTCTCGCCAAGTTTACCAAAAGAGAAACTGGAAGCCATAGAGAGAATGGGCTTTGGTATAGTTGACAAAGTGATAATAGAATTTGAGCAGCCTGTTACAGAGTCAGATCTCTTCCGTGTGGAACTTCTATGGGACAATGAAGGAATAGACAAAAATGACCTTAGAAACACTTGGTATAGAAAGATATACTCATTTGAAGTGGTCCATGAAAATGTTCTAGTCGGTAAGTAAAAATAGAAGCAATCTTTGATAAATCAGCATACTTTTGATTCCTCTCTGACTTGATCAGATAGAAGTGTGCATCTTCTCAACTTCACGTTCTGGTTGTCTTAACATGTGTAACAGATTTTTTTTTATACCGGGCCATTAGCTCATATTTTAAGTATTAAATGAGCCATCAAGAAATCAGATACTGTCTAGGTAAAATGTCTAGACTTTGTTTTAATTCTTTAAAGTGCTTTATGAAACGTTAGATGAAAGAATCATTAAAGTCTACAGTATTGTGTGTTGGGCTTTTAATATACACATGTACATTTTTTTTATACTTTAATCAATGTAAATTTTTTTTAACTTTAATGTACAGGTGTATAGACATTTTATTTAATATTGAATTTAGCACAAGGTATCCTATGTTAGATGTACTCCTTGACCCCAGTGTTAGGGTACAGGGTTTCTTATCAACAAATGTTTGTGGTGTTTTAAACATGTTAAATATGGTACACTCCTTGTCAGAACTTAATAATCTTCACAGTGAATTCCTCATTCATCAATATGTTTACAATCAACAAACATTCACTTTGCACCCAGATCAGCAGACTAATCAAAATATTTTCAGAAAGTTCTAATTTTAGTGTAGAATTGTAACAAAGAAAGGTGTCAGATTAAGATTAAATTTGATTTTCAATATGCTGTTGACTAGAAGTATGTATATCTTTGTTTGATGTGTGCATTTGCAATGTATATACATGTACATGTATTCAAGATTTAGCATTTCTAGGGACTAAGTGATTGGTAATGATTAATATATATACAACATGTGTAGATCCAGTTGATGGATTATGAACCTCATATTGGTTCTCACGCACAGAACAAAATACAGAATCTTTTTATATAATTTTAAGAAAGGTTACTCAAAGGTCGTATCTGAAAGGTCAAGGTTGTTTATTAGTCAATAAATGTACATGTATCTGGGACTGAAATTACCAAAAAGTGATAATATCACCTCAAGAGTTCACCAGAGTCTGATTTGTTCAGGATATGGAGTTTCTGGCAATTCTCACCAAAGGTCAAGGTGACTGATAAATCATTATTTATTAACTTGCAATATAAATTCCAAAAGTACTTAAAGGTCAAGGTTGGTAATTATTTCTAATACACAACCAATAACAAGCTGCCAATAGTTTTGAGTAGCAATTATTCATGAAAATTGAAAGTTTTCATTCTTTCTTTATACAATGTTATTGAATGTATATTAATACAATACATGTAATTGTTTATGAATGAATTTTGCTTCATATTTTGATAATTTCTCATTTAGTGGAAAGTGACATATTTTCAGTATTTCTTATGATATGCAGGCTGGTTGAGTGGAAAAGAGGCATTATATATGGAATCCCTCTCGGAGGAACAAGTAGGCCAAGACATTGTTGAAGTGTTGAAAAAATTCCTGAAGAAAAAGGACATTCCACAGCCCAAATCTGTTATACGGTAAGAAGTTTCTTATGTCTGACAACAGATTTATGTGTTCAAAATCTTTATGTAGTACTATCCCACTGTTAGGACAGTCATCATGATGCCGGCTGGTCTTCCATAGAGAGAATGCATGAAATAACAATTTAATGTGTAGGAAAATGCAGCAGATGTTGTGTAATGGCTTTCATATCGGTGAATAATACATGTTATAGTGCTTGCTCAAATATTTTATATAGTGATGTCATGAACCATTTGTACAGTAGATCCTTCTTTTATTTGAAATATCTTGTTTACATTTCTTTAATATTTCCCAAGTTACAATGGTGGATTTTGGAAGGGATGGTTCCCTTAGTTTGGTCATTCATGGGAAATGCTTGGTCAAAGTACACATCCTTACCTATTGCCATGTAGAAATACACATTGTACCTGTTGATGTATACTTTACCTAAATAAGGTAATGTTAGAAGGAACCTCTAATACTTGTACTTCAAAATACATGTATACATACTGAAACTGTGAAAGTTTTTGGAGTAGAAGGTCAAAGTTCAAGGCCAAGGTCACAGATGGAAGATATTGTCATAAGGAATCTTCATGTGAAATATGAAAGGCATACAGCTTACATGTCAAGAGATATATAATAGTCAACTTTAAAGGTTTTGAAAATATACCGAACTTGAAGGTCTAGGGCATTTGGCCAGAAGTCAAAGGTTTCATATGAAAGATCTTAATGTAAGGACTTTACAAAGTAAATATGGAAGCTGTAACCATTACAGTTCATAAGATTATAGCCATGTCAAAATCAAGATCACTAGATCAAAAGTCAGTGTCTCAATAGAAAGGTCTTGTCACAAGGAATTCACATGTGAAATATGAAAGTCCCTTTGGTTCAAGAGATTTATTGAAGGTTTAACTTCAAGGTCAAGGTTACTAGTTTAAGGGTAAAGGCAAAAATAAGTTAGCAAACAGGGTTCATTGCATCATGGTTCATCATCATGTTAAGTTACTAGTCAGTACTCCTCATAGTTTTATAGTTTTCTCCCTTTTGGCTTGTCCTATTGAGTCTTTGCGGAATACAGAGTTTTTTCCCCTTACAGACGGTATCTGACGTAAACCATTGTGACGTCATGAAAATGGTATGGTTACGTCGATTTTATACCATCATTTCCCAGACTTTTAGGACTGTTTCCATGCAATTTAATGACGTCATAATCAGTCAACGCCAGATACTGTCTCAAATGGGAAGTAACTTTGTTTTCGAAAATGGCGAATAGTATAATATATGACCCTATGCTTTGAACCCCCTCTCCAAATAAAAAGGTTGAAGTCTTATAGGGCCACCTGTCGGCTAAAATACAAATTCTGTATGTTTCATCTCAAAGTCAATGGACAAATTCGAGTTCAAAATTTGTTGCTGCGTTTAATTTTTCTCATCTTGGTCTATCTCCATGTAAAGTTTCAAGTTGCTGTTCCAAACTGTTTGTCCCAACAGATTAAATGCAACAAAATGCTGATTCGCTGACGGAAGGACAGACTAACTACGTGATTTTATTGTATAGACCTAAGAGCGGATTGTGCACCATAATCCACAATCCGGCCGAAAAATGTCAAAGCACAGTCAGGAAGTTAGGAACTTCTGGAGCGTTCACTCACCGATTCGTATTTTTGCATATCTACATCAAGTTCGCTGTGTACGAAGGCTCTCCTTGTGTACGACCACAAAATTTTTCTTACAGTTTCCAAATGATTCTCCAAGGATACTAACTTCCTTGATGTTATATTAATATAAGAAACTGTCTCTGCAAATAGTACTCTCATCACCAGAGAAAAAGAAACAACCCGATATTGGCTGAAATTACAGACTTCCATTTATTGAAATAATGTATGGTTTGATGGTTACGATGATGAAAGGGAAGACCGTGTGAACACAGACGGGTCGAAGCAGTTTTAATGACTCTTGTCCCCTAAAAGTGCGGTCATTACAGGTTGGTGAACTCGAATGATCGCTCAAACTCATGCAAATGTACGGAGACGCATCAATGCATGCAGATTTATTTTAGCTCTTGTGTGTCCATTAACAAAGGAGGCAGAGATTCAGTGGTGAAATATCGAAAACTGTACTAATGAAATAATTTCTAGTTCCAAATGTAATTAAAATCTAAGACAAGAAAATTGAAAAATAGACATTACAAAATTGTACCTCAAACTTATATCTTCTTACTACGAATGAGAAATGACTTCCCCCCTCTCCCCGTAATTTATGTATGTATAGGTAAAAGAGGGATACACAATGATTTATTGGTGGAATAGTATTTAATGGACAAGTATATACAATTTATTTATTTCGCCAATATTTCATTGACGTTTGAATTCATAATATTTCATTCTGAAGGTCTGCGTCCGTCAACTTCACATTATCCGAATTTTACTATCATAGCTGTTTGTCTCTGAGATTTCATTTCTGTGAAATACTTTGTATAAATGTTTTGATTTTCTATGAAAAAAAAAGAAACACCCAAATACAATTGTTTATGCTTGTCGCATTCCAGTTTCCATGGAGACAACTAGAATTACTCAATACTCGGTTTTCCCTGTTCTATATTGGTTTCATTTAGCGAATATAACACCGTTGTGTAGATTGTACTTCAAAACCACTTTTGCTATTGAATCAAGGACATTTGTCCATTTTGTGGTTGTATAATCCTGATGAATTCTGAAAAGTATGGTTCCGGTTAAGTTGGACGTCATTCTAAAATCGTAAACGATAATGATCGAAGTTTTTTCGCAGAAGAATTTAAAAGGGACAACTCGATTCAGCACATACACCCGAACTCCTCATTGTGCTTACATGAAAAGAGATTCGCGTTTATTAAGTTTGAGTCAGTCTGATTCACATTTTCTGTTCAATCGCTTTGTGCCTGTGTGTAGCATTTTCTCAGATTGGTTAGATAGTATAGTAACTGACAATCCTGCATGTGACGTCACGACAGCTCATTGCCTTCGTAACGGACAAAGACCCTCAATACACAAAGCATCTGACCTTGAGTCAGGTAAATCCACTGTACAGGTAGACAGAGGTAGTTGATACATTTCTAAGGAAACCGCTGTATATTGTATACTAATCCCTTGTAGATCGATCACAGTGCCTGTTTTATGACTCGTCTATTGATCAAGTCCGCAATATGTAAGGGTATACCATGTCTAATTCGGAAAGATAATGAAAGACTGGGGATGGGATCGTTTAATTACAAATAGATTACTTGATATGGTATAAAGCTATATATTATGGTCATCTATGCAGTTTTTCACTTACGACTAGATAAGTAGAAATTAATTATGAAATAGACCATAAACAAATGCTACAGGGTTTTGATAGTTCTCCCCTATGGGTAGTTAGTGCATTTTCTTGGAAGTAGGGTATCGTGTTTTCAGGACGTTGGATAGCATTTTCCATGACTTATGGAATCGTTCTTTACTTATTAATGGGGACAAGGCTGCTGTCTTGTTTTAATCTGCCTATAGAACAGAAAATTTGGCAGCGCTACAACGTGAGGTGAAAGACTGGTATAAAAAGAAATGCCTATAACTACACTGATATGAACTCATTTTGTAGATATTGATAGATAATATGGGATACCTACGTGCCAATGGTGGCGATGCTCAGATCTAGAAATCTGGGACACCAAAAGTCAGGGTTGATACGGAAAAAAGTAGACCCTGCCCCCTCAGTTAGAGGTGCTACAGCATTGACTTGCGGTAAATGTTAGGCAGCCTAAGACACAAAGCGAACCCTGTTACTGTCAGACCCCCCCCCTTTTTTTTAGCATAAAATACTCAGCTATGTTTGACATAGGTGGACGTATGAAGACCTCTGAAGCAACATCCCTGCTTTTAATGAAAGGATTTTAAGATATATAATTATAAAGGAATGAACATATACATCGCAGAAATGAATAAAAAAATATAATCTTGGAGGAATGTAGAATACCATATGCCCCTGAATTATTTAACAAATTCAGATCAGCTGTTTTAATACAACATATGTTTCTTTTGGATAGATAAAAAATACTGCCTCGAGATATTCATCTATCACAGACTGTATAAAGCGTAACTATCATTTCGCTGTCAAAGAAAGCAGGACAGACTGAGAGGTCAAGTCCATTAAAAAGGGTTGGGTTGGGGGAATAGCCAATGCTTTAAGAAAATTACAATATTTAGGCATAAAAGGAGAGAAGTTTCCTGAACACCCTGACTGTCGTTTTTTTTACCCGTCACCGTGTCAGATCGTTTTATTCCTTTTCTAGATCCGTGATCTAGATGTAGAACCATGAGACGCGTAAAGTTTGAGCTTAGCGACGAGGAAGACGTGAACATCTAGGATGAAGCGTATGAAATAATATTAAACACCATGAAGTGTCAGGAAACGCAATTTCATTTCTATTTTAGAAAATTAATAGTTCATTTCAGTGTATGTGGTTGTGCATGACTCGGCTGTCAGCTGGTACATTCTCATAGCCATTCTTCAAGTACAGTAAGTGTCAAGTAAGCAGAAGTAACGACTTGTAAATAACACCCTTGTATTAGTAAACATGGTAGAAAAAACTTTGTATTTCCTTCATATCGATTACAGATCAAATGTACGTCAACTACATGTTGAAAAAACATCAAACTCATTCATTCGTTAACAGTATGACGATAGGCCCGCGGTAACTAGACACCCAAACAGACTATTGTTACGTATATATGTAAGTTTGTGAATGAATGCCTCTAAACTACATAACAATAATCCTATCTTATCTATGTATGTGCTTAAAGTGTCGTCGGGACCAATTCACTCTTCCGTAACATAAATACAAGTTAATGAAACACTCCGACTTCCTTTATGTTCCTTTCACTCACATTTTGTCTTCACATTGTTCTTTTATAAGAACGCCCACTCTGAAGGAAATTGTCATCATTGCTCATCATCGATACATTACAAATTACGAAATCAAACGTGTATAAATCTCTTAATCATTGATATTTCCGTAACTAGTCCAACTATAATTAAAACATAAGTGATAAATTTGTAATACTCAGAAGTAGAACATACGTTTGACAACCAATATGCAGTCTAACTTGTCATGGAAAATTTGACTTATAATAATTATCATGATGATATAGCATACAGCATAATAAAAACTTAATGAATTTCCTTCTGATGAGATTGTTTTCCAACTGTTTCTGTGAATATTATTTTACTTGTTTACTGGATGATTTCTTGGAAACCCTTATATGAGTATGTGTTATACCCCGGATGTGACATTGACTTTGGGATGGTCCGACATGTTACATATGGTACCAGTAAGTAGGTTTATAAGGAGAGGCCACGAGTTAACAGTCTCAAGTGCTTTATCGTGATCTCTTTATAACTACACAGGTGAAGGTTTATGTAGATTTGCCCTGTCATTCGCAGTAGGAATGACATTTCTATGTATTTGATGATTACAACATTTTGTTCTCAAAAGAAACACAAAACTTGTGGTATTGAGATATATACCGTATTCCATCTTCCGGATTCTCTATTTTGAAAGGGAGGGGGATCTACTAGATTACCAAAATACTTAGTTAATTGTGATGTCATGTACATCTTACCTGCATGATACCTGTCACGTATACATTGAATCTAATTGGGCCATAACAGCTGATGTACATTGTAACCATCTTCCACTAAGATTTTTTTTTCGATCTACTTTACAGTTAACAACTTAAGCCACAGAAAAATGTATACTAGTACATGTAATATCCGTAGAACAAGTACACATAAAATTGCGGTCCCCTGATTTTGGTGATTGTCACGAAATGTAGGTTAAACTCCAAGGTCAAGGTCACAAGACCAAAAGCAAGGCAGAACTAAAAGCATTCAAATTGGTTAAAAACAAACAAAGTTTATAAGGAATACATTAGGGTACAGAGGACACAGCTGTTATGCTTTTTTGAGAGCAATCGACTTCGTAGAAACCAAGTTGTACTATGTATCCATATTTAGGTTTGTACCAACTGGTACAAGACGCCATAAGGTTGTTGCTATTGTTTCGATACACATTTTAGAAGTATGGATATCATATTCATAGTTCCATTTGATACTTTGCGTTGTAACTTTACCTAGTACTTCTGTACTCTATTGTTTCTTCTATGAATTGTAGATTATATATATGACATGTACTTTTGATAAGTAGGGGCGTTTATAAGCATTAAATGACAATTGATCATGTCCCATACTACAAATATACCTTGGAGAATGTTCATACTTTGTGACCTATGACGTTTGGAGCAACATGAACTTAAATAACCCCTTCAATGTCTCCTGTCCCTGGGTTCTTTCTGTGTATTTCTGGATCCATACTGTCGCCTGTCATAGGGTAAAATTGTTGTACTTTTAAGTAATAGCCGGTCAATATTACTATGAGAAGGTAAAAAAAGGTCAGTATGTCAACTGGTGAATCCACTGACCCCTTCCAGTGGTACGGATCCTATCGTACGGAAATTGACACAACGATTTGTGTTATGATGTAGAAAATATGTCTGATAAAAAGAAAAGATTAATTTAAATAAAATAACATGGGATTTATTCAATTTACTCCTATTACTTCTGAACTGATTCAAAACTTAAGTTTATTAATCGATAATCGATCCAAAAAAAAAAATTCTAGTGTGATATGATGTATGTATCAATCTCAATAAGAATTCATAAGGTGCATTGTGTGGGCGCAATGGTGTACAATAGGTCGGACTAAATATAAAAACATCAGTCGGTGTTAGCGAGTCCGACTGTAAGCAAAAAAGAGTAAACATCACGTGAAGTTATCCGCATTGTAGTGTCCCAGAATCTGACCAAGGTTCCCCGCCTTGTTTACCCACCGGAAAACGATATATTGAATATCTATACTTGCGATGCTGAGCCAAAGCTAATAACCTTGGCATTCCAAAAGATGACATGCAAGATCGAACGGTTCTTAATGAAATTCTCTGGTAACATTCAAATCACGTAACGTGTTTACCGTTTTCTTTTGGTGCAACATCGTATGAAGCTGTTGGTTAGAGAAGGCAGGTTCCTATCGTGATAAAGAAATGGATATAATCTTGATTGGGAGAAAACAACAAACGTGCACTTTAATTTGCAGATGTGTAGAAGAATTTTAGTTGTTTACTAACAATGTCTCAAGTTTTCTCCAAAATTCACTATCGACGAGTTAATGTTAGCGCACCTCATCGCTTGTTCATCTTTTTCATATTTTCAATTTGTGCCCCGCAATACGCTTATAAAAGTTCCATAGTTGATTTAATATATAATCGTTTTTTTTGCCTCTGATGGCATGAAAAGCTAGCTTTGTTAATCTTTATGCCTCTGAAGGCATGAAAAGCTAGCTTTGTTAATCTTTATGCCCCTGAATGCATGAAAAGCTAGCTTTGTTAATCTTTATGCCTCTGGAGGCATGAAAAGCTAGCTTTGTTAATCTTTATGCCTATGAAAGCATGAAAAGCATGCTTTGTTCATCTTTATGCCCCTGAAGGCATGAAAAGCTTGCTTTGTTCGTCTTTATGCCCCTGAAGGCATAAAAAGCATGCTTTGTTCGTCTTTATGCCCCTGAAGGCATGAAAAGCATGCTTTGTTAATCTTTATGCCTCTGAAGGCATGAAAAGCATGCTTTGTTCATCCTTATGCCCCTGAAGGCATGAAAAGCTAGCTTTGTTCTTTTTTATGCCCCTGAAGGCATGAAAAGCTTGTTTTGTTCGTCTTTCTGCCCCTGAAGGCATGAAAAGCTTGTTTTGTGTTCGTCTTTATGCCCCTGAAGGCACGAAAAGCTTGTTTTGTTCGTCTTTATGCCCCTGAAGGCATGAAAAGCTTGTTTTGTTCGTCTTTATGCCCCTGAAGGCATGAAAAGCTTGTTTTGTTCGTCTTTATGCACATGAAGGCATGAAAAGCTTGCTTTGTTCGTCAATCTGTCGATTATTTTGTCGCTTGCAACGCAAGAACGATAAGTAGGGATCACACTGTACGGGGTTTGTTCGTCTGTCAGTCTGTCTGTCTTGTAGTCACACTCTTGCATATGTATATTGCCATACTTGTTTCTTGCTTTACAGACTGTCAGATATTGCTTGATAAACATTTTTAATTCACAACCTGCAGGGATAAGTCAATATCCAGCATGTGCCAAGGTCACTTTCAAGGTCATGTTCACATACGGTTATTTTAAAATACCTGTCTTGAATAGTGCAGAACCGTCCTTCTTTCAGTTTCCCAAATTACAATTTGGGTATATGGTTAAAGAAGCCTACAGATGTTGGTGTCAATACTAGGTCAAAGGTCAAGCTCACTCTAAGTTGTTAGAAGAGTCAGATTGCTACAGCATGATTAGATGTTGTAGAAATTCTGTAGTACTGACTATATGTGCATCTGATTGATCAATATCAGTGTAGAGACTAGTCAAAGAACTGAAAATGATTGAATTCAATAAAATCCTTTATTTAATTTCATTTGTCTTTTCAGAACAAGATGGGGTAACAACCCCTACACAAGAGGATCTTACAGCTTCGTCAAGGTTGGGGCCTGTATGGGAGATATTCTGACACTGGGAGAGCCCCTTAAAGGAGCTGGGTCACAAAAGGTAAGTTATTAATCATAAAAACGTCGCCCAGCTAACTCTTCACTTTCCTTTATTTACTGCTGTATACCAAACAGACTTATTTATGATTCAGGTAAAGTCCCTGAAATTAAAGATGAGAAGGAACTGACATTTATAGCACAGTTTTAATCTAAAAGAAGACATTTGTATGCCTCTCAAGTGCATTGAGAGAAGTTATCTTTACTTAGAAAGTATTTTCTCTCCAGACTTCCTTCTGTTTTCATAATAAATACCTTCAGTCTATTTGCTTGGTACTCGTATATATAAAACAACTGTAGTGCAAAATCGGATTATATACTTGATAAATGCGCAGTTCTGGTGAACGATTTCTAGTGTCAAACCCAGTTCAGTAATATGCCTCTAGCAGATACTTAATTTGTATGGACTCATTTCTGCCATGATGCTAGGTCATCAGTTCAAGCCAGCGAAGTTCAATGAATCAAAAAGTCCATGCATTTACTTTGTTATAGATCTTACAATTAAAATAAGATATCTGTACAAGTCAATTTATTTCAAAGTAACGATATATATTTATAATCTAAAGAAGTACTGTGAATCGGCAACTACGTGAGCTAGTCGATCGAATCGGATATTTGATTTTTTTATGCTAACAGTATAAATTGAGTCTAGACACCAAGTAATTCACTACAGATAGTAGGTTATACTCCATAGACCTGTGAAACGGACGGCCTATTCCAGACAGGTGCTAATAAACGCGCACCTGACCTGGCCTTGATCTTTTACTAGGCGAGATTTTTAACCTACATTTGTGGGATTTCGCCCTTGTATTAAAGTAAATTTCCTATTAAATTTTTACAAAGCCTGCAAGTTTAAATGCAGCCAATATCATAGATTATGCACCATTCATTACACTTATTAAAAAGGAAGACACGGAAAGTGCACGTACCAGGCGCGGTACTACATGTAGGTAGTCTGACTTTTTCATGTAGCTGGTGTGTGTGTTGGGGGGGGGGGGTTACCATCAGTGGAGGAAGAATTTGCTTATAAAAAAGTTTGCAAACATTACAACCATAAGAACTCTTAACTTTATACGCATCGATATTATATAAACTATTTACTTGTACACGCATGCCTCATCATACCTCTCATTAAATTTGGAGAAGTTTATAAACATTGTGATAGGTGTTGCTTTCTGTCGTGTTACCCCAGACTAAGGGATACCCCCCCCCCCCCACACCACCTCCAATTTTTATCATGTGACTAAAACCATGTTAAGACTGAACAAAGCTGTATAAACTTTCAGACTATATAGTCAAGACAAAGAGAGGTAGAATAGAACGATATATTGTTCATTTTATATTCCCGTAATTTCATCAGTGTGAAATGCATTCCGGACGTAAACGCAGCTGTTTCATCTTGTTGTTACTACATGTTACATTGTGCTGGAAAATATTACGATCATTTTACATGTGCTTAAATGTATAATCATTTTGTTTTGATGAAATAAGCCAAGTATTAAAAAAAAACAACAGCAGGTTTACTAGTGTTCACTTCTTCTAAGAAACGATTTTATATCGGAACTATATCAAATAGATCTCCACACTGAAATTTTTTGAGAAATTAACTTTCAGAAGTACTAACAATGATACTGTATTGTTTTGAGTATAATATTTATGAAATACTAGTATTCTAAAAAAAAATTATGCCAGATGCTTGTTGCATTTTTCTGATAAATCTTACATAACTTTGAATTTATTGTTATGTTTGTATCTTTCAGCCCCAAGTGCAGTTTGCAGGGGAGGCAACCCATGAGTGTTATTACTCTACTACACACGGAGCCCTCCTATCTGGTCTGCGAGAGGCTCAGCGATTGGTGAAGCTGTATTCATGAAGATGTCATCCAGTAGGAATGTGTCATCCTCGTCTACCTGGTCCACATAAATATCATCTTCATCAGAGTTCGTACTGCACAATGCAAACAAGGACAAAGATACCTGCATCTCTATGATGTTTCATCGTTGAATGTTGTCTATTTATCAGTGAAAATGTTGCGTTCTTTATATTTTTTGGTGTTCGTGCATGTTGTGTTAACAACTTGATTCAAATTGTAGAAAAATGATGAAAGGTGCAATTGTTTGATTGTTAGCATTTATAGAGTTCATGTCAGAATTCAGTTTTTACTGCCAATCGACCACTTCATTTGAGAAGGTTGACAGAGTTACCTTTCTTTTTAAATTACTCTGTGTAAAAGTACATGTATTTATTTTAGCCTTCCACCTACCTCGATCTACGCAAATACAAACAGATCTATTTAACACTTGAAAGCACATATGATGCTGATTTGCTTGAGAATTTTATTCTGTTTTAGCTTTGTAAAATGCTTATTTTAAAGCAACTCTTAAGGTTTTATTTTCTCATCGAAGAATTGAAGCACAAACATATTTTTCTTGTGGAAACTTCTTGAATAGAGATTCACAGAAATTCAGGTAATTCTTAGAAAAAAAGTGAGCACATTACCAAGTATTCTTGCAAACTGATTTACAAGTGCTCACAATACTAGATAATGTTTAAAATTACAGTATTTTGCATTTGATGTAGTTTGAGTACAATTTATTTCTCATCTGCTACCTGCTTCCTTATATAAACATTGGAAGATTTTCCTTCACTCTAGTCAAAAACTTCTTTTTATAGTTTGGAAAAAAAACCAAATGGTGTCATTCACACAAGTCATACTTTAATGTATGGTATATCATATAGACATATTATTACAAGTAATATATTAGTATGATACATGGTATATAAACTATGAATATGTATGATTATAAGACTCTCTCATGTTCTTCTATGAAAGATACATTGGCTCCGCCTTAGGGGTCTCAAAATCATGTAAAACCTGAGGCTTGCCATTTTGAGACCCCGAGGGTGGAAACGATGTATCTTTCATAGAAGAACATGAAAGAGTATTTTTCTGTCATATCTATGGGCCAAAATTAAAACTCAAAGAAAAGAGACAAAATTTTAAAATATCAAGTTGATCTAATCGCAAAATTTTATGATATTCGAATTCAGTGCCCCCGAAAATGATTTATTCTATAAGAATAAACTAGGAATATTAGGCTTTTCAAAATATAACGCAAGAATACATTGAAAAACGATCTTAAAATAGATGTTTTATTGCTACGTCACTGCTAGCTTGTTTGTTTTTTTTGGGCTGATATTATGACATCACAATCCCAAACAATAGCATCATGTGATATGAGATACAGCTGTCATGTGATATGTGATACAGATGTCGCTCACATAGCTGTATCTCATGGGCCTTCTTTGTAACTCATACATGGGTATGAGAGATAATATAGCAAATTTTGTGTGAAATTTTCTTCAAACTTAACCCCAAGAAACTTACAACACAATACTCCTATAGATGCACCACTGAATCGTTGGGACTTCATGTACTATAAAGAATGCTAATGCATTTCTTTTTAATATATTTGACAAAAAAAAACAAACTTGAATAAAATCTCTTCTCTTCTTTGCTACATTATCTTGTATCATAACATACATCTTACATACAAATTCTGTCAAGTCAGCAGCCTATACTCTGAAAGCATACAACATGCACTGCAAATCTTACTTTGTCTTTTGTCTTATTTCATACGCTAGAGGGACATTGAAAAACTGCTTTTCTAATACATCATTTTCAATTTTTGTTTTCAATTGAAAATTAATAATAAAAAAAATTTGAAGATGATTTTAAAACATTTCTGTAATTTATGCAAGCATGGTTATATCACACTTAATACTTATAATGGTACATGAGATCCATAATATTCATTGAGAGGGGCATGATTTTGCTGAAATCATTCCCTGAAAAGCTAGTACTAGACATTTTTCAAGCTGACGTACTTCAGACTTCGCACCTTTGACTTCGCACTTTAGGGGTCATATAAAAGAAATCGGGTGCAATTAGCGAAGTAAAATCTGAATACACAATGAACAAAATGTCACAGGAGAGCTTTAAATCTGTATTTCACACATGAAAACAAATAAAATTCTTCACACAAATTATTCCAAGTTCATTGGAATAGAATCAACATTTTGCTGATGTGACAAAGTCTCTTCGAAATGCGATGTCCGAAGTGCAAAGTCTTGTATCATGAAAAATTGCCAAGTAAGTATCCATAATTCTCATTACCTGACTCTTGAAGGTACATTTAATAGGAAATTTATCTTCAGGGTCAAGAAATGTTAATTATAGGTTATAACTCTCTTTGTCTTTTGTTCAGATCTACATGATTGTCATTGTTAGAATATGTGTTTTATGAAAATAAGGTTTCTTTAATAAATAGGTCAATTTTATGTA
The DNA here is from genome assembly GCA_028142955.1 of Pinctada fucata. NCBI lineage: Eukaryota > Metazoa > Mollusca > Bivalvia > Pterioida > Pteriidae > Pinctada > Pinctada fucata. The sequence goes on from AP027105.1 coordinate 60,971,328, forward strand.
TTAGTAATTTAGGTCATTTTATAAATGACCTTCAGAAATCTGGATTATTCAATCATTGTACAAAAAATTCATTGTAAATTATTATACCTGCTCCCAGAAGGAAATGGTTTGAAATTCTTACATCCATTGATTCATCATTATCTAACAGAATAAAAATCAGTACGTCCCAGAATTAACAGAGGAAAGAAGGGACTTTAGATGGCTATTTACCACTTGTGGGACCATGCGTGATTTTCTATCAAGTGCTATATAATTACAGACTTTATTCCAGACATCTACTCAGAATTTGAAGTTGCCAGTAGATACATTTACCACTTGCTCGAGTGACTACATGATTTGTTCTTTGTTTATAAAGTATTTTATGTACAATCTATATTTTATGAGTGCCTAATGCACAGATTTTTTTTTCATTTCTATTTTATGTTAAGTTTATTGTTTTACTTTATTTTGTCTTTTACTTATTTAAACTAGGAAATTAGTTTATTTAGGTTTAGGAATAAGGAGGAAAAGAAGGTCTAGAATTTACCTTTAAATTTCAACACAAATTTTATCCTAAATAATGGTGCAGTCTTTAAACTCTGTAGAATTTTGACATGTTTTGCCGTGCTGAATTAATCCTGCCAAAATGAGTATATTCAATTACAAGCATTAATTGCACAATAATTTGAATTTTGTACGTTTTTGTCCTAAATATTCTTATAACCATGTATAACACTGCTTTAGGAAATGACATATTCTTTAGACATGAGAAAAAAAAACATTGGAGGTGAATATATGCAGGATATGAGAGAGAGAGAGAGAGAGAGAGAGAGAGAGAGAGAGAGATTATGGTCTGTAGTAAGAGCTACTCATAAAAATAATGTTTTGCATAAAGATTTTGATTTGATGCCAGACTTAGTACCTCTAGTATGTTATTTGATGGGAGAGATATTCATATATGCATGGAAAAAGTTGATGTGTTACCAGCGTGCATCTTAACTACATTACAAATGTTTTATATATCTAAATTATATATATTGTTGCTGTATGGCAAAATATTATTGGTTATTTTATGCAATAAATTCCTCATTCAGACATTTTCTTTTGTAGTTTAAAGATCTCAACTTATTTTATCCCTTGTGTCATAGGTCAGGACTTTAAAATAAGGTAGACAAGACGTGCTTTATATTCCAGTCACTATTATCTTCTACTTCAAAGTGGAATTACCAAAATACTTTAAACTTCAAGGATTACCAATTACTACATTTGGTCTACAGAACTCCATTTTAGGCTCTCAATTTCTGTCTCCTTCAATGTTTTTATGTTGGGTGTCTGTTATGCTGAGACAAGTGATGACTTCTGTTGGTAAAGAGCTATGGTAAACATGTACATTCGTATACTGGATCTTGTATTGCCTAGCCTTTGCTATTTCAGTGTTGTTGTCCATAATTATTATTATACCCCCTCATACAATGTTTGGGGGGTAGTTGTCTGTCTAGCTATGAAGGTTTCAAAGCAGATATCTGGATGGGGCTTTTCATATACACATTCACTAAGTAACAAGTATCACATTATTAAGAATAGTGTAGTAAAGAATTCTTCTTTTCTTGATTTCTACAAAAGAAAATCGAGAAGCAGACAATTTTCAAAGTAGCATTCAATTAGAATGAAAGTAGTATAATGAGATATTGTTGCCCACGTCCTGTTGATTCTCCAAAACCATTGTAAGGTTTCACTAAATTTTGAATGAATGTTTACAAAGTCTGTCCGTCCCTTTACGAAGTTCAATTTTTTATGCCGTCCTTTAAAATTTGGATCAAATTTCTTTATAAAGAAAGGTTTAAAAAAATTCTGAAGAGCTTTGCCGACATCAGGTATCCCCTTTTGATTTTATAAAATAAAGACATGTCGAGATCGTACAACAAGAGGACCAAGTGGATCTTGAGAATATTCTCGCCTTTGATCATTGACGATTATTGGAAGAAACCCCGTGAAACATTTTGTACACAATAGAGTATGTATAGGGTGGACATACGGACAAACCGACGGGCGCCAGACAGTGTTGCTCTTGGTAAGCAGGCGACAAAAGAGCCTTGGATGGCCTTGATGGGGCACTTGCTTCCCGTGACTAGGATTTGAACAATCACAGTTTTTTTTATGTAGTACACACGCACTTTCTGCCTATGATTTGACGAAAACTAAGTGACAATAGTTTTGTAGGAATCAATAAATTTTCTTTATAAAGAAAGGTCTAAAGAAATTCTGAAGAGCTTTGCCGACATCCGGTATTCCCTTTTGATTTTATGAAACGATCGCCAGATTCCTACAAAACGATTAGAACCCAATTTAACAAGAGGCCCAAGGGGGTAACATCGTTCACCTGAGTTGCATGCAGAAGAATGATAGTTGCGAATTTGGTGGAGACCCTTGAGTTCTTGCTTCCCGTAAGGTTTTGTGAAATTTTGTGCATTATTTCCAGAGATGTCGACGATGCCTCAGCCAATCAGAGCCCTTGTTGCCATATTTGTTGACCGATTGAAAAAAAAACACAAACTTGGTAGAGGACCTGGAGTACTTGCTTCTTGTAAGGTTTCGTGAAATTTTATTCAGAGGAGAAGTCGAAAATGTGTCAGCCAATCAAAGCACTCGGAGGCCACATTGTTGACCGATTGGCACGAAAAACACAATCTGATAGAGGACCTTGAGTACTTGCTTCCTGTTAGGTATCGTGAAATGCAGAGGAGATTTTGAACAAGATGTTAACGCCGGACGACAGGCATATTATATACATTTGTATATAGCTCACGTGAGCTGAAAACGCAATTTTCCCTGTTCCTTTCTTTTAAGATAACAGCGTTTTCAAACTGAGAGTGAATCGTTGTGTAGGAATTTAGTATTTGGGAGTCGAAAATACCTCTTAGGTAGACGATCAAATCGATCGCTCATTCTTCAGCCTTTCCGTTGCAAACTCTTTGGTCACAACCTAATGACAAAGTGAAGATATGCTCCAATGAAGATGTCTGATAACAGAGAGTGAAAGTCGGACACAAAGCCAAGAAAAAAATCCAAGGATCACAGTTGGCATACAAAAAAAAAAAACAAAAAATAATTATAAATAAAAAAAAGGTCGGAAAAAAATCGAAGTTACAAGACAAAGATCAGGAGGAGTTCCCCAACAGTGACAACAGCGGAATTCACTCCCACGAGACGAAATAAAACGAAGCAAAGAGACAAAAACATCACAAAATCAAAACTACCTTTATATATTTATTCAGGTAAAGCACTTTATTACAAGACATAAAATAAAGACGATGTTCGTGATTCATGTATATCACAGTTTGTATCACAGATGCATTTTATATCCAAGACAAGTAATGAATCACACTTTTATAACCAGTCCAGATTATTAAATAATCACAGTCCTACAAGTGGAAACAACATATATTAATATATGATATGTTATATTTAGGACACAATTTTCACAGATTTTGGCCATATTTCATGGTTTAGATTGAGGGTCACTGACGAGGGTTAAATACCCGAAACAAGCATGTCTGGTCGATGCTGTAAATTTAACTGCTCTAAAATGATGCTAATGGATTTGAAGACGTTAATATAATGATCATCAAATAGCACTCTCTTTGCCAAGGATTATCCAAAATATGACTTAGGCACGGACCACTTAATATTCGGGGAGGGGGGGGGGGGGGGAGGGGGCTTGGGTTTTTTGTCGGAGCAAGATTTTTTTTGGGGCACCGGACAGAAGCAAAGTTATTTTTTCTTTCAAAGTTGGAGCAAAAAAAAAAAAAAAAATACAAGTGATGTGCAATATATTAAGAATGTTTGTTTGTTATCGCTAGAAATTCTTTATTTTTACTCAAAACTAAACAGGTAGATAGAAATATTTTACAATACTGGTTGGGTACATATCGCCGGGCACATATTATCGCCACTTCATTTATATCTCCACATATTGTTGATGAAGGAATTTAAGTTTTTCACCATAATTACATCTTTGAAACAAAATTTCAAATAAATTCATAACCTGCAAATACTGAATTTTGTGACAGAAAGTTGGTAAATCTGAATGTATTTCCCCTGCCTCTCAGGGGAAAGGGTGGGCCACTTCATCTTCCTATATCTCTTTGGTTTTGGAATTTTTGGTATGATTTTTCACAGACGAAAAGAAGAAAGTTCAAAGATTCAAATAATGTCAATTTTGTTGATAAAGTGTAAGATTTTCAGTAAGAACAAGCAGAGGTGGCGATAATATTTACCTACCCTTCTTTCAAACTTGGCCCAACCTTAACGTTCACAAATCACCAATAAACATGAGCAGATCGTCAGATTTTAATGAAAATTAGACGAAATATGTATCGAGGGTTCTTCGTCTTCTGTGCAAATTTCATCGAATTACACGGAGAAATAAAGATTTTAGAGCAAAAAAAGTTGAAAAAAGTGGCGATAATATGTGCCCGACCAGTATAATCCTCAGTAAACATAATCTATATATAAGGTACAAGTGGGAGGGTCTGAGGGGAGGGTCTTCTAGACATCTGTGGATTTAGAATGGTTTGGGGAAAAACTGAAGTTCTTCTTCAAAGCTTGTATATAAAATTATACTCTATATGGTGATGATAGTAATGCATTACCGGTATATTGATAGTATATTTAAGGAAGCTCTTTTTCCATTAACATGCATTCTTTTGATATTCTAAATTATGAACTTTTCCATTCAAAATTAATGTTTTGATAGAAAACTATTGTTAGCGAAGCGAGCCAACAATTATTTTAATAAATTGAAAACTGCGGCGAGCGAAGCAAGCCGGAAAATTTTAAGGAATTCTTAGCGAAAATTTATGGTAATGGATTATTTTTTAAGCAAATTTAATTTTTTTCATCAAAATTCAGAGCCAATTTCTTTTTTTTATTTTGAAAAAACACAAGCCCCCCCCCCCCACCCCATCCCAGAATATCAAATGGACCGTGCCTTATTTTTAATGGGGTCATTCGTCTTGTCTCGTGTGCATTCCGCTGTTTTCACTGTTGGGGACCACAAAGTCCAATTCAAAACGACATAAGGTGCGTTCGGAGTTTTTCCAATGGTAAAAATTGAGTTACCATTGGCACCAATGGTAACATAGCAACAACGGTAACCATCAAACAACGAACGGGTTTTTGGTAAATGTTAAATACGCTACCATAGGCAACCAATGGTTTACCATTGGTGCATGTCTACGGCGCCAATCGGTACCAATGGCAACCGTTGGTACCAATGTTGACGGTGATGGTACAAACATTAAAGTATTTTCCCATTTTTAGCTCAACTGGTCAAAGACCAGTCGAGCTTATGCGATCACCCTGTGTCCGGCGTCCGGTGTCCGGCGTACGTCCGTCCGTCCGTCCGTCTGTCCGTCCGTTAAACTTTTCTGGTGAATGCGAATCCTCTGAATCTGCAAATGGCTGGCGAAGATGGTAAATGGTAAGAAATTAATTCTTTTTGCATTATGTTGGGCCTATGGTCTAGTTGTGCACCTGATATTTTGTTTTGACCCTGACCGCCAGGGTCTTGGAAAATGGGTGTGGTCATTTTCTCCTATATAACTCTATGTAATCTTGTGAACACCATTTCTCAGAAACTATAATTGATAGGGAATCATTTCTTTTTGCAATTTATTGAGTCTATGTCTAGTTGTGCACCTGTTATTTTTTTTTGGCCCCTGACCCCCAGGGTCTTGGAAAATGGATGTGGTCATTTTCTTCTATGTAACTTTATGTAATCATGTGAACACCAAACCTCAAAAACTATAATTGATAGGGAAATAATTCTTTTTGCAATTTATTGAGCCTATGGTCTAGTTATGCACCTGATATTTTGTTTTGGACCCTGACCCCCAGGGTCTTGGAAAATGTGTGTGGTCATTTTCTCCTATATAACTCTATGTAATCTTGTGAACACCAAATCTCAGAAACTATAATTGATAGGGAATTATTTCTTTTTGCAATAAAATGGGTTTGTGGTCTTAATGTGCACCTGATATTTTGTTTGAGTTCCTGACCCCCAGGGTCTTGGAAAATGGGTGTGGTCATTTCCTTCTATATACATGTAACCCTATATTATCTTGTGAATTTAAATTCTCAAAAAGTAAAAATGATAGAGATTAAATTCTTTTTGCATTATAATAGGTCTTTGGTGTAGTTGTGCACCTGATATTTTGTTTTGGCCTCTGACCCCCAGGGTCTTGGAAAATGGGTGTGGTCATTTTCTCCTATATAACTCTATGTAATCTTGTGAACACCATTTCTCAGAAACTATAATTGATAAGGAATGAATTCTTTTTGCAATTTATTGAGCCTATGGTCTAGTTGTGCACCTGATATTTTGTTTTTGCCCCTGACCCCCAGGGTTTTGGAAAATGGGTGTGGTCATTTTCTCCTATATAACTCTATGTAATCTTGTGAACACCAAATCTCAGAAACTATAATTGATAGGGAATGAATTCTTTTTGTAATAAAATTGGTTTGTTGTCTAGTCGTGCACCTAATATTTTGTTGGAGTTCCTGACCTCGAGGGTCCTGGAAAATGGGTGTGGTCTTCTATTTAACCCTATGTAATCTTGTGAACATAAATTCTCAAAAAGTAAAAATGATATATAGAGAATAAATTCTTTTTTTGCATTATGATACGTCTTTGATCTAGTTATGCACCTGATATTTTGTTGGGCCCTGACCCCTCCTTTAATGTAATCTTGTAAACACCAATTCTCAGAAAGTATAATTGATAGAAAAATTATTTTTGCATTAAACATGTTAAAATTGGGTTGTGGTTTTGTTGTGCATCTGATACTATTTTTCAGCCCGTGACCCTTGGGGTCTTTGAAAATGGGTGTTCCACTTACATGGATGCTTTCAAACAACCAGGAGAGCTTCAGTCTCGTCAGAGACTTCTAGTTTCCAACTACAATAATGAATCATCCTATCAGTAATAGGCAAGACTTAGTAATTTGTAAATTTTTTCCGGATCATGAAATAAGCCCCAACCTCTCCACATGTCTGATTATCTTTGATGTATTTGAAATATAAACACTTTTTGTGTCATAAACTGAGTACCAAAAGGAACGAACTTAGAATTTTAATAGAATGTTAATACATCTTATTACCAAAATATTACGCTGAATGATTTATCTTCAACATTGGAAAATTAAAGAAAAAAAAAAATAATCCAACTAAATCGAATCTTAACAATTAATCTGTTGTTTATTTTATGCCCCGTGATCAGAGATTAGGGGACATATTGTATTTGTTCTATCTGTCTGTCCGCAAAAACTTTGTCCACAACTTTTGAATGGTAAGTAATAGGGCTATCAAATTTCACACGTGTATTCCTTGTGACTAGAACTTTCAATGGATACCATTTTTTTGATTTTATGAACTTGACATTGGAGTTTGGTTCCCTCCCCTTTTGCAAATCTCAATGGAAAAAAACTTTCGTTATGCTATCTTTCGTCGCCATCTTGAAAACGAAGCTCGGAGCGTTGGCAAAGTTACCCACACTCTAGATCGTCTGGAAGATTGGCTGCCGACGAGGACTACCAATGGTACACAATGGTACCATTGGCACACCAATGGCATAATATGTTGCCAATCGGTACCAATGTGAAAACTCCGAACGCACCTACAGTAAAAGTCAAGGTTTAGACGTACTGGATTCAAGGTTTAGATGGAACTAAATTCAAGGTTTAGATGGAATTTGGATTTTGCATCAGGAAACTCAAACAGATGTTCGTAAGAAAACAAAAATATTACAGAAGACCTCAAAATTATGATTATTTGCATGTATTTCCCTTGAGAGAGATTAGTTTGAAAAGAAACTCGCCTTTAATACATTGGACTAAAAAAAAGAAAGAAGAAAAACCGAAATACGTTATATGTGGCGCTACTAAAATGAATTTGAGCGTCGCTGCACAATTGAACCTAGGCAAAATGTCACCGATGTCGTAGCAAAATCAACACTGAAAACGCCCTTTCAAAAATCATTTCTTGTTTCGGTTAATATATATATGGTTTAAACATATTTTATTCAATGAAAACATTGAGATGGATCGGGCAACAAGTTTTACAACATTAAGACAGCCCTCTCCAAATACAACACAATAAACACAACAAAAATGTCACAAGTGGCATGAACAGATATGATGATAATTACAATATTTCAACCAATTTTGAGGTGCAGGAAAAAAGAATCCAGAAGGGTGAAAGTAAAGCGAGATTAAGTAGAGAAAAGGAGGAGGGGGGGGGGGGGGGGTTGAATATATTTATTGCCACTAATGAGCACATACGTATGTGATGAGATACGAGAAATCAACATCTATCAAACAAAATCAAAATTGTTCTTAAAAAATGCAGGTAATGAGGAAAATTTCGTGATAATCCGATGTCTGGGCCCGGCACCATAAAATGAAAAATGACTCAAATTCTCAAAATACGGTATAAAAGAAAATAAGTGAAAATATGAAATATTGAGTTCATTCATTCTATTCTTCTCTGAAAGTAGACTTCTTTGAATTATTTCAAGTCATCACTAATATTATAACGAGACAAAAGAATTCATGTATTGATATTTAGACTTAAAGTCAATTCTTAGTTTATGTTGCCGGGCCCAAACTTCTGAAGCTAGTTGCACGGACAGTAATTAATTGTTGCATTGTCCAAAATATTTGGCAGTGTCAAATGTTAAACGTCTTCAAATTCAATAGCATCATTTAAAAACAGATAAAGGATACTTAAGCCTCGTCAGTGATGCCCAATCTAAACAATGTAATATGGTTAAAGAGTGTGAAAGTTCAGTCCAAAAATGCTCCTAAAGACGTAGCATGATGCTAGAAAACCTACGTTTAAGAAATTCCAAGAAATTTTGATTACAGAAATTATCTCGAATGCGTTGAAGATACGATCAACCGAAGCTGATCGAACTTGGCTACATGTGCCCTCGGGGAATCCTGGTCCACCAGCAGTGACACTCACCAAGTGGTACAAATGTTAAACGTCTTCAAATCCCTTAATAAATAGTGAAAAAGGGCAATAAAGAGAGGAAAATCAAGCAAGATCAAGTTTAAATAGAGTTATCTTTCGTGGATTATACATGAAGGTACGGTAGATAAATAAGATACATCGTAAATTTCTTCAGGGTAGACAAGACATCAAATTTTCTGATGGAATGTCCAAACTCGTCAAAATTGCACGTTTTTGATACTACAGGAATTGTTATAATAGATTCGATCTCCTGGTTGAATTGAACTTCATCTTTCTTTTCTTGCCCAACCGCCACAGAGTAAGATTTTTTTTTGCACATTATACAAGTCATTTTTCCATGTTTCATCATCGAAACGTCTTATAAATATGTTTCTTCTAATCAAACTAAATGTGCAGACAGGACGTTCAATAAACTACAATAAAACGTAGGACATTGCATTTTGTACTTAAACTTGAAGGTTTAATCAATATACATGTACATATGCTTTATTGCACGATATTTCTGAGAAATAATGATTCATCCGGCCTATAAAACTCGGGTACTTGTATATTTCCCTTGAAAATCAGGGGCGGATACAAGATTTGAGGTAAGAGGGGGCGTGGGATATATCAAAAGGCCTCCATCCCCGTCGGACGTCCTAGTGGAGCCGCCCCCCCCCCCCCCCCCCCCCCCCCCTTTACGATGAATGACCGTTCTGTTTTATGAAGACAGTTTTATCCAGTTGAAATCTTGATTGGAAAGGAAGTGTATCTGGCGAGCAAGCCAATACCTTTTTTTGTGTGGGAGATGGATCTTTAAGATGAGTTGTGGAAAGGGATACATTACTTCACTGGCTATACATTAACTTTTTTCCATTGCAAAAATGATAATTATGTAAAGTAATCTAAATAAGGTTAGATGGCCAGCGGTAGCGAGCCAGCGAAAATTTGAAACGACCAGAAATTAAGTCTACGTATATCTTACTTTTTACAATTATATAACAAATGAAATTTACACAATAAAATCATTAATTCAATTTGAATAAATTTAAATTATGTTTACGTTATCAATGCTTTATCAATCAGTTTCACGTTATGGGTGCGCCATACCGCGGAGTCTCTATTTATAACTAAAATGGGAAGGTCGACTTCATCACGAATTATAGGATTCTAATAAAACTAATAAAAGGAGTTTTACAATTCCTTTGATCCTTGAACCTAATCATTTGTTCAGACAGATGTATGATATATCCCCTGCAAAGCGTTGTCTGCTTTTATGATTAATCTCTATATTAAAATACAATGAAAAAGTAGTCCGTCAAACCACATCGTGTAGGAGGGAATAATGTCGCTTAAATGTGATTTACTTGAATTAGGTCGAAGGACTTTAAAGTTTAAAACTTACTCTACATATGATGTCATAACTTAAACATTGATTCGCGTCTCTATTTGTTGTCAAACTTAGAAAGCATTACAGTACACAGCCAATAAAATTCATATGAAAAGAGCATCATGTAAATTTTACATGAAAGTTCATGTAAAATTCATATAAATTTCATATAAGATTTATGTGAAAAATATTTGAATTCACATGAATTTCTTATAAATTTTCTTCACATGAATTTCACATGAATTTTTCTAAGTGACCTTCACAGGAAACTGAATTTACATAACATCCATGTAAAAATCTTCACATGAATTTCATGTGAAAAAATTTCATGTTCGTGCTCGTTTCACATAAATTTCATGTGAACTTTCATGTAAAGTTCATGTAAATTTCACATGAATTTCATATGAGGCACTTCTCCCATTGGCTGTGTATACTCTATAAGAGAGAGAGAGAGAGAGAGAGAGAGAGAGAGAGAGAGAATTCTTTTGAACAAACCTGTAATTGTTTTGTTTTGTTTTGTTTTGTTTTGGTTCTCATCCCTGATTGAATAAGAACTATAAGCAGGCTTCAAGAGATGAAACATCACTCACGAATTTGAAAGAAAGGAGAAAGGGGGTGGGGGTGGGGGGTTGGGTTTGGGGGGGGGGGGGGTTCAAATGCGCGGTCTTTTTTAAAAGATTTTATTTTATAATTACTATCTATATCTGTACAGATCTAATGATGGTGACTTGGAATGACCAGCTTCAATATTCATCTCATTTCCTGATATTCGATCTATGCTAAAATAGTATACCTGTAATATTATAGTTATTATACACGTATGTAAAATAAATATGTCATGATAAAATTGAAAAGAAAATAAAGTCATCATTTTTAAAATTGTCCCATGAGGGGTGTGTTTTTCTTGCAGTTTTTGGGTTATTGTCAGAAAAAAATATAATCGTTAGGACATTCCGTCTGTACCCTCTAATAAATCGAAATTCAAAATAAACCCATGTCCGCGCATTGACATGCAGTGAAAAATATCCGGGAGAAGGAGGAGGGGGAGGGGCGTTATGATTTCTCCGTCTTAAAAAGTCACGGTGCACTAAACATCAAATCTTTGAGTGTATACGTATATATACATAACAATTGAATTCGAACTTTCATTTTGTCACTTGTATCCAATATTCGAAGAATTTGATCGGTAGAGCATAAATATCATAGAAATAAAGATAAACATGATCTTGATTGAATTAGCCTTAAAAACACGCAACATAAACTCAACATGAAAAAGTAATATAGTTTGTGAAATTTACAAATATGCAGCAATTTGATAAATGAATCCATAACTTATCATGGAATAAATTAACATGGCAAAAACACTAGTTATTGTCAAAGTTCTGAAAAAAAAAATCAATCTGATGCGAAAGATAAAGTTTGAACTACTTTGAATTACTTCCGGTAGAATGAAGATATAAACATGAAATACAGGTACAACGTTTACCTTTTATGGCATCGTTTATTTACGTTTGGGTGACGTATACCAGATCTATTTTATTTTTAACATACCTTATTCCAAAAATAGACCGAAAAACGATTGTTATCGTCCTGGATGTAGGTCATGGGCAGGAAAGTTGAGGATAGGCAACTGAAGATGATTTCTTAGTCATGCTTGTTTTAGTAGCCACCAAGAATTACAAAAAAAATAGTATTAAAGAAAGGGAGTATAAAATTGTTTTATAAAAAATGGATCAACGATAACCCCAATCCATCAAAACACAATCACAATACCATCGAAACACAATTACAGTACCATCAATACACAATTACAGTACCATCAATACACCATTACAGTATCATTAAAACACCATTACAGTACCATCAATACACTATCACAGTACCATCAATACACACTTATAGTACCATCAATACACAATCACACAATGCACAATTACAGTGCCATCAATACACCATCACAGTACCATCAATAAATGTTTTTCAGAAAAAAAAAACAGATGTCTCCCCCCTCCCTCTAAGTTACTTTGACCTTGGGCCAAGAAGATGTGAAACCTTTGAGTCATGGGCAACATCATACTCAAACATGAAAGTGATTCATTGTATTGTTTGAGGTAAAGCCCAAACATGATTAGCATATACAATTTCATATTTAGTGAAATTGACTTTGGTCACATGACCTTGGATATAGGTGATCTGAAAAATACATTGTATGGATCATGTGCAACAAAAAACTGAATTAGTGATTGGATACACAATTCAAAATATAAAGCCTAAACATGATAAGCATAACAATTTCAGCCTGGACATGATTAGCATATACAATTTCATTACCAAAGTAAGAAGTGACCTTAATCATGTGACCTTGGGACAATGCGATAAGAAACATTTAGTCCTGAGAAACAACGTATCAAAATATGAAAACAATTGTAAGAAGGGTTCAGCAGATATAGCCCAGACAAGATTAGTACGTACAATTTCATTAAAAAGAACTAAATGATCTTGACCTTGGGCACATGACCTTGGGTCAAGATGATAAGAACCTTCCAATCCTGAGCAACAGCATTCTAAAGTATCGGAGCAATCCAGTATACGATTCCACAGATATAGTCCAGACTCAATAGTATTTACAATTTCATTAAAAATGTAATATTTGACCTTGACCTTAGTAATATGACCTTGGATCAAGGTGGTGTGAAACCTTTGGGTCATCAGCACCATCATACTAAAATATCAAATGATCCGATTACAGTTCAAAAGACAAGTATTAGCTTTTACAAAAAGCTTGCCGGCAGTTAGCTTGTAAAATACTAGTAAGAAAAAATTGGAATAAACGATTTTTGTTCTTGTTGACCAATCGCACATTTCCGGGCTTTTCCGTTTTTATTTCCGATTCAAGCTACGGAAATTTCCGAGGATCTGTGATTGTTGTAGGACGTATCGGTACAAAGACTTTTCGATGCATCTTTCGGATGAAAATGCACTGATACGATATGACTTTCATTTGTCAAGTCATCTAGACTCTTGAGCCGACCTGATGAAAGTATCTTATGCACAGATTCTGAATAATCTTGACGAATATTTGCATATTTTGTAATTGTCCACCAGTCATATTGCCAAGAGTTATTTTATCCGTGCAAGTATGTCACGATTGATTACAGTATACCGGCAGTCATGACTGCCGGTAATTAAGCCTGGACATAATACACATAACAAATACAATTTCATTTAAAATACATGTATACTAATTGACCTTGGTCACATGATCTTGGGTCAACGTGATGTGAAACCTTCGGGTCATAAGCAACAACATACTAAAATATAAAGCGCTCGTGCAAACGGTTCAAGAGATATAGCCCGAACAGGAATGCATGTACAATTTCATTTAAATTGTACTACATGACCTTGACCTTGGTCACATGACCTTGGGTCAAGGTGATGCAAAACCTTCGGGTCATAAGCAACAACATACTAAAATATGAAAGTGATCCGGCAAACGGTTCAAGAGATCTAGCCTGGACATGAATGTATGCATAATTTCATTAAAAATGCACTAAGTGACCTTGACCTTGGTCACATGACCTTGGGTCAAGGTGATGCAAAACCTTTGGGTCATAAGCAAAAACATACTAAAACATGAAAGTGATCCGGCAAAGGGTTCAAGAGATATAGCCCGGACAGGAATGTATTCATAATTTCATTAAACATGCAGTAAGTGACTTTGACCTTGGTCACATGACCTTGGGTCAAGGTGATGTGAAATCTTTGGGTCGTAAGCAACAACATACTAAAATATGAAAGTGATCCGGCAAACGGTTCAAGAGATATAGCCCGGACAGGAATGTATTCATAATTTCTTTAAAAATTTACTAAGTGACCTTGACCTTGGTCACATGACCTTGGGTCAAGGTGATGTGAAACCTTCGGGTCATAAGCAACAACATACTAAAATATGAAAGTGATCGGACAAACGGTTCAAGAGATATAGCCCGGACAGGAATGTATGTATAATTTCATTAAAAATGCACTAAGTGACCTTGACCTTGGTCACATGACCTTGGGTCAAGGTGATGTGAAACCTTCGGGTCATAAGCAACAACATACTAAAATATGAAAGTGATCGGGCAAACCGTTCAGGAGATATAGCCCGGACACGATGTGTGACGGACAGACAGACAGACGGACGACGAAGGCAAAACCAATATGTCTCCTCCCCGTTGGGGGGGGGGGGGGAGACATAATTACAGTATCATCAATCCACCATCACAGTATCATCAATACACCATCACAGTATCATCAAAACACCATCACAGTACAATCAATACACCATTACAGTACCATCAAAAAACCATCACATACCATCAATACACCATCACAGTACCATCAATACACCACCACAGTATCATCAATTCGACATCAGAGTACCATCAATACGCAATTACAGTATCATCAATACACCATCACAGTACCATAAATACACAATTACAGTATCATCAATACACCATCACAGTACCATCAATACACAATTAGAGTATCACCAAAACCCAATAACAGTACCATAAATACACAATTACAGTATCATCAATACACAATACAGTATCATCAATACACAATAACAGTACCATCAATACACCATTACAGTATCATCAAAACACCATTACAGTACCATCAATACACCATCACAGTACCATCAATACACAATTACAGTACCATCAATACACAATCACACAATGCACATTTACAGTACCATCAATACACCATCACAGTACCATCAATACACAATCAGAGTATCATCAATACACCATCACAGTATCATCAATAGACCATCACAGTATCATCAAAACACCATCACAGTATTATCAATACACCATTACAGTACCATCAAAAAACCATCACATACCATCAATAAACCATCACAGTACCATCAATACACCACCACAGTATCATCAATTCACCATCAGAGTATCATCAATACACCATCGCAGTCCCATCAATACACCATTACAGTATCATTAATACACCACTCCCGTACCATAAATACACAATTACAGTATCATCAATACACCATCACAGTACCATCAATACACAATTACAGTATCATCAAAACACAATTACAGTATCATCAATACGCCATCACAGTACCATAAAAACACAGTATCATCAATACACCATCACAGTACAATCAATACACAATTACAGTATCATCAATACACCATCACAGTACCATAAATACACAATTACAGTATCATCAATACACAATACATTACCATCAACACAATTACAGTGTCATCAAAACACAATTACAGTATAATCAATACACCATCACATTACAATCAATACACCATTACAGAATCATCAATACACATTTACAGTATCAACAATACGCCATCACAGTACCATCAATACACCATCATAGTATCATCAATACACAATTCAAAACACCATCACAGTACCATCAATACACAATCACAGTAACATCAATACACCATCACAGTACCATCTATACACCATTAAAGTACCATCAATACACCATTCAAAACACCATCGAAGTACCATCAATACACCATGACAATACCATCAATACACCATCAAAGTACCATCAATATACCATTCAAACACCATCACAGTATCATCAATACACAATCACAGTACCATCAATACACCATCACAGTACCATCAATACACCATCAAAGTACCATCAATCCACCATTCAAAACACCATCACAGAACCATCAATACACAATTACAGTATCATCAGTACACAATCACAGTACCATCAAACACCATTACAGTATCATCAATACACAATCACAGTGACACCAATACACCATCAAACACAATAACAGTATCATCAATACACCATCACAGTGACACCAATACAGCGTCATAGTACCATCAATACACAAGGACAGTATGACTAAAACACCATCACAGTATCATCAATATACCAACATAGTATCATAAATGCTCCATGAAAGTGTAATCAATACACCATTGCAGTATAATTGATACACCATCTAGTACCACAATCACAGTATCATCAATACGACATAACAATACCATCAATAACCAATCACAGTACCATCAATACAGAATCACAGTGCCATCAATACACCACAACAGTGTCTTCAATACAACATCAGTTTCATTAAAAAAACTCGTCACAGTATCATCAATACAATGTCTCAGTATCATCAATACACCATCACAGTGTCATAAAAAAAACTATTAGAGTGTCATCAATACACAATCACAGTGTCATCAATACACCATTACAGTATCATCAATACACCATTACAGTATCATCAATACACCATTACAGTAACATCAGTACACAATCATAGTGTTATCAATAACCCATAAATACACCATCAAAACAGCATTACAGTAACATCAATAGTTCAATACACGATCACAGTATCATAAATACACCATCACAGTATCATAAATACACCATCACGATGGCACCAATACACCATCACAGTATCATGAATACACCATCACAATGACATCAATACACCACCACAGTATCATATATAAACCATCACAGTATCATAAATACACCATCACAATGGCATCAATACACCATCACAGTATCATAAATACACCATCACAATGACATCAATACACCATCACAGTATCATAAATACACCATCACAATGGCATCAATACACCACCACAGTATCATAAATACACCATCAAGGTATCATAAATACACCATCACAATGGCATCAATACACCATCACAGTATTATAAATACACCATCACACTAGCATCAATACACCATCAAAGTATCAGCATCACTCGATCAAATACATTGAACATACCATCGAAGCACACGATCACAGTACCATTCATTAACTTTTGCAGTATGTTCAATTTACTCTCAATATATCGTCAATTCACTTCGTATGCCATGTCATATTACCATCAAAATTCACCGTCACAATATGTTGAAAAGTGTACCAGCACAGGCTGGTGTCGGAAATCTGGCGATCCGACTTATTAGTGAGTAGTGATGTACTTTTTGGAATCGATCATCGGAAAATAATCGGATAGGCCCGTTAGGCCGGATAATTTTTTTTTAGAAGTGCAGCATATTTATAAGATACATTTTAGTTTGCATTAAAACTGAGGAAAAATATAGAATCTTCCTATTATTTTCTGTTATTAGTCTTAATTTGCAATAATTATCAAAGAAAGGAGGGGTTCTCCAACAAGTACGACATCAACACACACATGAATCAACGAGACCAATGGCCGACTTAGCCAAGGAAATGGTGTAGCTATCGCGATTTCATGCGCACAACTCTCCCATTTTCCCAGTTACCAAAAGATCTCGAAGAACACACAATTGTTGTGTACAAGTGTATGATAACCTCCTTATTGTAAGATGACCATTCAAACAAGATAGCAAAACCCAGAGGCCCAAGCATCTGTAAACAGAAGTATGAAGCCATAGAAGGGGCATACAAAAAACAGTCCGTGCTCCGCTGGCTGGAACAAGTTCATGCATGCAAGTGCCGATGAGTCCGACCGACACTCAGAGAGGACAGGTGGCCGCGGCATGTCTCGTCTCATTCGGAACCCCTCGCCCTTTAATCGTACCTTCTTTTTGTAAGAAAAGGTTGAGGGTGTTCCGAATGGTCTCGTCTAGAGAGGTTTGGACAGTGCCCGTCATGGAGCCCCGTCGTCACTTTCCATCAGAGTGCAATTCTTAAGAATGAGCTGGTACAATGCTATAGATTTGTCAATGACAAAGTCCACGTTATACTTGGGATATTTTGTTACCTAGTTTTGATAGAAAACCAGAACATAGATTTATATTCCCCGGATCTGAATATTCGAAGTATGTATCTGATGAGCGAGTCTCCCCCTCCAAGCGCGTTGCCAGAGTACTTTTCAAGTGGAGACACTTTCAGTCAGGGGGTTTGGGATCGCTTTGAAGCCCCTATACTGGGTCAAAGGAGAAGCAAGGATCCAAGAGGCGAAGTCCTTGAATCTAATGGATTTTACAAATTTACAGGGCAGTTTGTTACTTTAAAATGACCCTTTGTACACTTTCTTTTATCTGTTTATCTTTTTTTTTTTGCTAAAGACGTGGAAGCATCTGCGTTCTTGCGTATGCCTGGCTACTCGCCTAACCCCCCCCCCCACCCCCCTCCCTCCGAATAACGAAGCTAAACGCAAAGGGCAAAGAAATAAATAATACGGTCAAAAAATCGACAATATACCAAATCGTGTATGTTTACTGAAATAGAATTAAGACTGTCAGTTTTCGGAACCACAATGTGAGAAAAAAAACTAAGTCTCGAGTTCCTTTCGGCGGCGTTGCTGGTAGGGGACTAATTACATGTATATGAAATTTTGAAAATATGAATACGAAATCGCAGGAAAACATAATTTAAAAAAATCAAATGATAGAAATAGATTACATTTTGTTATCTCTTTACTCCACCTATTTATATGTAACTAGACATTGTTCTGCAGTAATTCAGTTAACAATAGTTAAGGTAATTCTGAAAATTATATATACATTGTATATAGAATATGATGCTCCGTAAAATATTCGCCCCCCCCCCCCCCCCCCCCCCCCCCCTGAATAATTCTGGGTTGAATCCAGGGCGGGTTAGCGCTCGATCGATCCTTAAAATGGGAAGTAGAGTTTCCGAAAGTGAGGAAGGAAATGTTATTATTTATCAATGTAAAGATTACTCAACCATAACCACAAAATAAAACAAAAGGGCGGAGTCAACTCACATGACTAGTAATGAATGGAATCTATTTTAAGACTTACTACGATCCCCTAACCGTGACGTCAGGTAGTTTATCCTTGCGGAGTGATATGAAAATTTTCTCACAGTACAAAAGTAGATGTGCACTAGATAAAAACCATAATCTAATCATAAAATGCAATAATAGTAATCGATGTTATCCGTAGATGTTAATGTAATAGACCCCATCGGAAGAAATACGCTCGGGCCTCGTTGACAAGCGAGGACTATTTCTTAATCGATACTCTATTTGTTTGTGATACGGTCTTATCTCAATGGAAAGGTCGCGAGTTGTTGGATGACGCTTCATTCATAAACAGTGTAATTGCTAGTCAATAATCATTCTCACAATGGAGATTGTCTCGGCCCTGGGTGTCCTCAGCGATACACTATCCCAATGGATCATGGATGACGAACTGGACATACTTATGCTCGATTCACGTCCATTTCTCGCTTTCAACGAAGGGAATATATCCAGTTCCTGCAATGTACGGTGTCCTCCGATTTTGAAGAGACGATCCGGGGGGTTTGTAGCTTTAGAAAACATAGTACCCTGTGAGCAGAAAAGGAGTAAGTTACGGAGTGGTCAGTTTGACCGTGTAGTTGTGTACGATGATGAGACTGTAGACTTGGAATCGGCAGCCAAGGATTCTAACTTGTACTCTGTACTGAAAAGCTTGTATCAACAACTGGAAAACACTGCAGATATTTATTATCTCAAAGGTATAAAAATCGTATATTTTTTTCTTGTAAAAATCTTAAGAAAAAAAAAAAAAAAGAAAAAAGAAAGAACTAAACAATTCTATATTTTACGTATTAAAATTTTTGATACAATATCGGTGACTACCTCCACTGATTCCGGAGAACCTAAAATACGTTTTGTTACAAAGTTACATGTTTAAAATACAAATGTAAAAAAATTGCAACAATTGTGAATTTTTGTGTAAAGAGTCTGCTAGAAGGGTTACTGTACCGTGAACGTGAAAATAACTAAAAAAGTAAATAAATAAATGAAATAAAGAGGGAATAAAAAGAGAAACTAATGATAGATAATGATATGCTATTATATAATAATATTTAAAAGTTGAACAAATGTGCCATTTTAGATTTTAATTAAAGTACAGTCAGCAGTATTGATAAAGAAGTGTAAAATTTGATATTTTAAAATGTATTTCGCAACCATCAGGACGGTATTGAGTCTTACTATTCCCTAATGAAGACCATAATTCATAGGGACTTGAAATCTACTCCGTTAATACGTGAAAACCCAATTTTTGAGAGGGATCAAAACATTACATTTAAAACTTGAAGATAGAGATCGGCGAACGACAGGAAAAAAGGATCCAAAGCGTAGGCTATGTATTTTATACTAATTAATCATGATATCAATAAGTAATACATGATATCAATAAGTAATAGTTATAATACCTATACTGTAAGCCGATAATGATGCAGGTCTCTCACTTCCTTGATGGTAATACAACCAATGAAGAGAGAGAGAGAGAGAGAGAGAGAGAGAGAGAGAGAGAGAGAGAGAGAGCATCCTCCTTTTAACTTTTCTTGAATTGCTTGAAGAATCTTATGACGTGTTAGAAGTCGGAGAAGGTGCTATGAGTCTAAATTGTGACGTATCTAAATTTTATAATGAGAAATCTAACCTGATTTTATCATGATTATTATCAAAGTATTTGAATTTACATAATACTGCAGTGCACCCCCCCCCCCCCCAAAAGAACAAGAAGGGAGAAAGTCCAAGTTTCGTATTTTTATTACTCATATCGAAGTCGAACAGAGTACAAGTAAATTGAAAGAAAAAAAAATACAAAACAGAACTCATTATATTGACTTATAAAACTGAGAGAGAGATATAAACTGTAAACGAAATAACGTCCATTGGTTTAGACCGTACATACGGCGAAAATTATTTGTATGACGAAAGTATTAAAATAATTGATTAAAAAAATTGTAAACCCTGTCTACAAATTGTCTATAAATTGCCTACAAATGCGATGATTGAAGACTCTCAAATAAGATAAATACATAAATGAATGAGTAAATATATAAATGAATAAATAGATATACAAATAAAAAAATGTCAGTCATAGGAAAAAGTTAAGAAATGATATGAATATCAAAAACAAAAACAAAGAAAACACCCCCCCCCCCCTAAAAAAACCAAAGAAAAACCCAAACAAACAAACAAACAAACAAAACCCCCAAAAACAGAAACTTATAACTTTCTTTCTGGTTTATGATTTCACCAAAAAAGTTTCACGAATGAATTACACAGTACTATTTGTATATGACTGTGGAATATATCATAACTGAAAGAATTAAATGGAAGGCTTAAACAATGTAACAGATTTATTTAAGAAAATTATATCATGTTTTAATGCAGACTCAAACCTAAGATTATAAGAAGGTGAAGAAGGGGGGGGGGGGGGCGTTTTGAATCTCCGAATGAGTCGTAGCATCAGATGAAAAATGGTATGCGAGATGAAGATTTCTTTTTCTTTTGTTGAAATATGATATCTATTGAGTCTTGATCTTCTGGAAGCAGCGAACAGGAAAAATGCTTGTGAGTTTCACAACGCAACACTGGAGTCTAAATCTTATTGCCATTTTGCATAACATAAGCGGACACATGCAAGACATTGTTCTCAACTTCTTGTTAGTGATATTGAGCATAGGAAAAACCATGTATGCGAGATTATGATGTTACAAAAATGAAAAAAAAAAGAAAGATAAAATGTAAAAAACTCAATATTCGGATTTCTTGTGTGTCAAGTTTTTCTAACTTATCGCCCATTGTGACATTGACCTTTGATCTTGAATATCAATAGGTGTCGTCCTCTTACCTTGGACAAATTACATGCAAAGTTTGATGAAGATTACAAGTAAACTGTGACCTCTAAAGTGTCCTCAACTTTTTTCTGTTATCGCACATTGTGTGACCTTGAACTTTGACATCTGACCTTGAAAATCAATTTTGTGTCGTCTTCTCACCTTGGGCAACTTACATGCAAAGCTTGATGAAGATTGGAAGTAAACTGTGACCTCTAGAGTGTCCACAAGCTTTTATTGACCCCCCCCCACACACATACAACCAAACACCCACTAGCACACGATGTCCTTCCTACATGTATATCCCATCGGCAACAAAGTTGTGAGAGGGGATGATAAGCACTTGAAATAGAACTATTTTTGTCCAAAATAAGTATCATATCATTTAATGCATTTTTAGACTGGTATCATCATTTCTATACTTACACGCACGTTTACAATTTATATCGTATTACATGCTAAATATATCTTAGTATTAAGCTTCAAAGTAGTAAAGTTTTTTTTGAGAACAGAACTCGAAATAGCATGCAATAACACTTCGCTCAGACTACCCAATGCGATTTTTTCTTCATAAGATCCTGGGACATAAGTACTTACATGATTCCTACGTGTATTATATAACCGGATCATATCATTATTAACATTGAACTTGAAACTGCTAACGTGACTTGGGGGTGACTCGTTTCATCACCCTATAAAGGGATACAGAAATAAGACACGAAATAGTCTCTCTGAGATAATAACAATGAAAAAGGACTTGTCAATCTATTTTGTATACCATTATTATACAACGTCTGTCATTTACATAAAAAATAATCACTAAGGATAAAAAACATGTAAGTCTCTAAAAAAGAAACCCAAGGTCATGTGATGATAATATACAATATGCAAACGCATACGCAGAATTTTCTTATAATATCAGTCTCAGGACAAACAACGAAAGTTGAAAATGCTAAATCTGATCATAGAGCAAACTGTACTAAGTCTACACAAGAAGGACCAAGTTCTTATCACTTTAGACCCAATGGTATATGATCTATTCATACATGTATATCAATATGTAGAGGTGGTTTAAAGAAAATGTCAGACCGTTTGTCTGCTAGATAGTTTTCTATGTAGGCGATATGTCTGTCCTAGTTGTCTTTACGATGGGTATGTCATGGGCATCATATGTCAAAGCGTCTGCATGTGTCATAGATGGTTGTCTATATTTCAAGACTTTGGTGGGGATTGTGTGTCTGATTTTCTGTCCTGAGGGTAGTTGTCTGTATTTTGAGTGTGTGGAGGTAATTATATGTGTGACAGTGTCACAGTCTATCCCGTAGATAGTTGTCTGAAATAAGAGAATGTGGAGGTGACAATGTACCGGACCGTCCTTCCTGTATTTGTCTACTATGTATATGTGGCGGTGATAATGTATCTGTCTATTCTGCATTTAGTTGTCTGTATTTTGAGTGTTCGATGGTGATGTCTGACCGTCTGTTCTGTAGGTAGTTGAATGTACTGTGAGTATATAGAGACCGTCTGTCCTGTATGTAGTTGTATGTACTGTGAGTATATGGGGACCGTCTACCTAGAAGTAGTTGTATGTACTGTGAGTATATGGAGACTGTCTATCCTAAAAGTAGTTGTATGTACTGTGAGTATATGGGGACCGTCTATCCTATAGATAGTTGTATGTACTGTGAGTATATAGAGACCGTCTATCCTGTAGGTAGTTGTATGTACTGTGAGTATATTGGGACAGTCTATCCTATAGGTAGTTGTAGACTGTCTGTCCTGTAGGTAGTTGTATGTACTGTGAGTATATGGAGACCGTCTATCCTATAGGTAGTTGTAGACTGTCTGTCCTGTAGGTAGTTGTATGTACTGTGAGTATATGGAGACCGTCTATCCTATAGGTAGTTGTTTGTACTGTGAGTATATGGAGACCATCTATCCTATAGGTAGTTGTATGTACTGTGAGTATATGGGGACCGTCTATCCTATAGGTAGTTGTATGTACTGTGAGTATATAGAGACCGTCTATCCTGTAGGTAGTTGTATGTACTGTGAGTATATTGGGACCGTCTATCCTATAGGTAGTTGTAGACCGTCTATCCTGTAGGTAGTTGTATGTACTGTGAGTATATGGAGACCGTCTATCCTATAGGTAGTTGTAGACTGTCTGTCCTGTAGGTAGTTGTATGTACTGTGAGTATATGGAGACCGTCTATCCTATAGGTAGTTGTTTGTACTATGTATAATTATGTGGCGGCGATCATGTTCCTGTTTATTCTGCACTTAGTTGTCTGTATTTTGAGTGTTCGTTGGTGATTACTAGTATGTCTGACCGTCTGTCCTGCAGGTAGTTGTCTGAACTATGAGTATATGGAGGTAATTGTATTTCTTACCGTTTGTTTTTCCAGGAGATAGTTGTCCTAACCTAGATGTAGAAGAACTTTGCACTTTTGTCTTGATTTGTCATTGAATGTGAACAGAGCTGAGAGGAAATTGGAAATTGTAATGTTAAGATAGGAGTTCCTTTAGTCCATTTTAAAGTATTTGACATTAGATGATGTATTCGGTATGCGCTAAAGAAAAGAAAAACACATATGTGTTTAGAAAATGAAACAACGTCTTTCATAAGAAGAATGCATTATTTTTATCAACCAGTTTTCGGCTTCTGTGAAAACAATCACTTGCAATGAAAACGAAAACAATCACTTGCAAATGAAAGGGAAAAAAAGAGAGGAAAAAATGAAAAAAAAAAAAAAGAGAAAAAGATTTAGACTTCAGACAAGAATTTTTGTTATGATCAGGCAAACAACATTTCTTTACTTTTGTAAGCTTAACTTACCGAATACTCTTATTGTATTCTGAGCGTAATATTTGTTTTGGAGGCTGATGTTTTCAGGTCATAGCCCAGATAAGTCTGACACAGAACGCCAAAGAAGCCATATCCCATAAGGACTGGGTCCGTTCCTTGTTCTGTATTTATTGACAGACCCTTCCTACAAAATCGCACCCTCGACCACTCCGTTCACGGGCCGTAATTAGCTTATCGATTAACCATCATTGAACGTTGAAAAAATGCATTTATTGTGCGTGGGATACAGCGGCTATTGGTAGATGGCCCTTTGCTGGGAATAATTATTTTGAAGTTCATTTGTTCGCTCGTTTTGCCTTCCCCTGCACTTCCAAAAATAATCCTTCAATATTCATTTTTGTTGTTCTCCTTTTTTAGCTTAATTACCAGCAGATTAAAATAGCTTTGCATCTTTCTTCGTAATTCGGTAAATTAAAAAAAAAAGAAGATATATATCTCCGCGACGACGGTATCCTTTGGCATCATGGCAGAGTGGGGGCTTGAATGAGAAATTCTTGGACTTTCTTCTAGCATAGCTGTAGTTGTACGACCACGCCATGCAACCCAAATAGCACTTCAATCAACTATTTATATATAGATATTTACTTTATTCTTATACATTTATAATTCCTCGATAAGTAGGTGGAAATTGTACCCATTCTTAGACAGATGGCGCCGAATTATTAATGAACTTCAGAAAACAATGTAATTATGGTACTGTATATATCTTAGACAAGATCATTTTCAGTTAGTCTTACACTTTAGCTTTTTGAAAATTCGATATTGAGCTTCTACGGGAGAGGAAAGGGACAAGACAAGTTACGCAGTCAATTTGAAATTTTGCGATTTTTTACTGTTTAGAATTCATGTATTGTTTTAAAATAAGTTCTGTTGGTAATAAATGGAGAGGTCATCATCATGGTTTATTATGAAAGAGTGGTGATGGGTATTCATATACAGTTATCTTTTCACTTCGAAAAAAAGTGGATGCGACAAGAGTGTTCTATTTTGAGAGAAATCTGACTAAAAATGTTTTTACTATTATTTTAATGAATAAGACACGAGGAACATCCTCTTTCACCATGAGTCCACTAGTATCCCAAGTACTTACGTGGAAACGTTGCTGGGATGTGGTTAGTCCGAAATACCTGACCAAACCCAGCCCTTGACGGCTATTTGGGCGGTTGTAGCTGGGTTACCCAATCGGCCCCAAAACCATCCAAACAAACGACAAAGGCTGGGTTTGGTCAGGTATTTCGAACGGGCATATGAGTTAGTTGCCACAGTATCATATGGGTTAGGGTTATACACATATCAAACGTAAGGTATTATCTAAGGCAACTTGGCGTACAAAAATGTAGTGTCCATCTTTCTAGCTATGAAAATCGTTGTGACATTGTCGAGAGGCGTTCATATTGTCTAAAGATATTATCGAAAAATAATAACTTAAGTTGAAAATTTGCACACTTGCGTCAATAATTCTCTTGGGTTACATTGTTATATGTGACGTAGTGCTTCCCCTTTTTACCTCCCACACGCCGCCGTGGTTTTCCGCTACTTGAACACCTTGAAATGATGATGGTGATGATGATTATGATGACGATACTGATGTTGCATGTAACAGTGGTGTAATTAATAATACAGAAAACTTCTATTATATAAAGCATAGACAAACAAGCACAGTATTACTAGTATTAACATCCTTTGTGGAACCGGTGGCAAAGTATGTACTTCCGAAACAAGCTTTTCTGATTTTGTAAGTTAAGTTACATGTATTTACTTTCTTAGTTTTGTTTATAACAAGGATGCCTTTATTAGAATTAATTCATTGTAGGACTACTGACGTCACTCTCGCAAGAATTAAAAATGTGCACAGGATGTAAAAGCCAACTTTATGCTTGGAAAATGTTACATTTCTATGAAACGTTTATTCGATTCGTCTTCACTAGATGACTTTTGTGGGGGACTATATGTAAAGTTTATTGCCTAAGAAAGTCCTCTTGTAGATTTAAAATGTCTTGCATACTTTTTACATGTTTATCTGGTATTCCGTTTGAAATATTTTTTTATAAATAAGAAAAGATGCTGATTCTGGTAATGAAAAAAACATCCTGTCTATCCTTTTTTTTTAAACCAGAATTTGAACTTATCAGAAGAGAGAGAGAGAAGTGAGATAGTAAATGTGGTCATCATTTGATTCTTCAAATGATATATTAGTACATGTACATTTTATTTTGCATCCACCCAACATAACATATTTGAATTACTAGTTTGACAAAGAAATTCTTGAATCCGTCCATTGGACATTGAACTACTAGTAAAAAGATTGTTGTATTGGTTTGATATGCCCAATCCCTACACTTTATTGAACAGGACACCGCAATGATGTGTTTATTGATTTTAGGTCTAAGTTGTCCGTTTTTCAGAACAGGTTTCCACTAAGTGTATATCTCTCTCCACCGGAAACCTTTAATTAATCCGAAAGATAAAATTTCATTCATGAGCCTTCTGAATATGAAATGCCTATAATGACAATCCCATCCATTTTTTTTATGAGATACGATCGATATTTAATAAGCCAGGTTAAGAAATATTTGATTGTTTTCTTTTGATACATAATATTAGTAAAAAAAAAAGCTTGAGTAATTCGTCTTTGTCCTAAAATTTTATAACTTTTATCATCTTGCAGATGAGATTTTGTCGATGTTGTCATAAAGATTACCTTCTGAATGTAGAGAAAATTTTCATTGAAATACTAGACAGTTACGGAAAATATGTGCTCTGTGCTGGGGTTCAGGTGGATAGGGGCGGGGCGGTTAACAACTGTACATTTTATTTTTAATGACTCCGCTATGTAATGGCACGGGTATTTAAAGAGTTTGCTTCATCCGTCATTCCACCCTTCCGTCATTCGAAGACACTCTCAGTATCTAAAACCTCGACAGACCTGTCATACAGATGAAGGCATCTGTTGATTTTGAGGTAAATGTGTCAAAGTGCAAGGTCACTGTAGGGAGAAAAAGACTTAAAATAGTTCCCTGATGGCAACTCAACATGTATACATACATACCAAATTTGGATATGCATATATTCATAAGAAGAAAATAAGACGCATTGCTTTTAGGATCAATAGGCTTAAGGTCAAAGTCAGTTTAAGTCACTAAAAGAAATCGTGTCAAGTAAGAAGGGATAGACACCTATAGTTTTTGAAAATACAAAATAAAGTTTCTAGATAATATCTGAGGAACACTTTCAAGTATCCAACCAAATTGGATTTTTTTGGGATAAATTTATCAATATCATGGATAGAAATCAACTATTGATGATATGGTCAATGGATCAAATATCAAGGTAAAACTTGGTTTCATCTAAAGTCAAACAGCTACACCGAGGGCATATTTTTTTTAAGAAGCTAACCTTATAGAGACAGGGACTGTTGTTCTATAGGAGTATGATATAATATTGCAGCTATTACAACATTTACATATAACAGGAGGTTATAAATGTATTGCGTTGATTGATTCCATCAGGATTCTGTTTCATTTGTACATGTGCTGCTTCCCTCCAATATTTCTGTCATATATCTAAAGTTTCATGACAGGTTGTACGGAAATTTTATACGCCACTTCATATTTTAATGAAACATATACATTGTATGAGTACAGGTACAGACTATAATGTTTTTTCATATCTTTTTTCAGGTGGTTTCCGGGAATTCAAAAGGCAACATTCACATCTGTGTGTCGGCCAGAACACACCTTGCATATCTACCTCGATACAACAGACAGGGAAAAATACCAAATTGGTAATAATTATCTTCATTCTGACACTTGATCCGTGTGACACGTACTTGCATTCTCATTCCTAAGTAGCATTTCATCATTTATCATGTTCCTTAGTAACAGACACAAACGACAATTTGATGTTTTCTCTACAATTGTCTTTGCAACAGGAGGAAAGAAACCTATCGGTGTAGGTGTAGATTAGGAACATTCCGTACAGGGTACCGGGAAATGGGGATAAAGTTGAAACCATCTGTAGGTCTTTTAAATCAGACGCAGTCAAATGTTTTTAACCTCCATTCTACTGCAACTAAAATGCCATAAAACAAAATAATGAAAGATGATAATTAGATACAGTAAATAAAACATGTAAAACTTCTTTCTATCTTCGGTCTTAAACGAACAGATTCACACTTCCGGTACATCATTTAAGTCCGCACCCTAGATACAATTTTTGCAATTGTTTGAAAAACAACATAATACGGGTTCACGTGCCCCATTTTAAAGCCAGCAAATAGGCAGACCATCCCTTTCTATATAGACCGAGTTTTACTGCAGTGCTTGGCATCGTTTACAGGGCCATTACGGGAAGCCAAGGTCTACAGTCTTCTCGCTTCCTACAAATCAATACATCTTGTTAGAGTATGTAGCAATAAAAAGCAACCCGAGTCGGTAGAAACGATGTGTATTCTAGCCACCTACAACATTATCAACACTCATATTCACCTTTAGTGCTATGAGTAATTGAAGCTGAGCAAAAATATCGGTACCGTCTCACAAAAAGTGGGTCTTGGGGGTTTGGTCCTTGATGTTAACGTATCAGAGCTAGTCACTTGGACCTTTCCCAATATCTGTAAACCACTTTTCCGTACTGAGAGGTAGATGTAAACTGTAGGAAGTAGTGTAGTGTCTTGGTCACCAACTCTCTTGACATGCACAATCAGCAAACTTACAGGGATGGTCAAGCAAGTCACAAGGAGGCTCAGCTCTCAACGTTGGTCATTTATGGTCAAGTTCAAGGTCACTTATTCGAATCAACCATGCTACCAGCGACATAACCTGTTCTAAGGTGATGAATCATAGGTCAATATAATAATTATGAACAGCAAACTAAAAAATTGGGTTTCCGAATGATATCATGGTCCCCCATTTGACTCATACATGACAAGATGAATTATTCACTTGAATGCTATAAATGATTTGATTTGGATTTGATTTTACATGTATTATGACAATTAAGATACCTATTAATACTTTGATCAATAGGCCGAATGTGAAGGTATAACTTTCTTTTGTTGCCGGCTTCTACATTTTTGTCTTACAAACATGGCTTGAAGTCAGAAGAGCAAAACTTCTACATTTTTGTTTTGAAGAGCAAAACTTCTAAATTTTCATTTTACAAAATGGCTTGAAGTCAGAAGTTTAGTATTGAAACGTATGTACTTTAAAGGAGACGAGGAAAAAGAAACAAGGATGTTTTTGAAAGTGAATGTCACGTCTGTTATCTGCTTTACATTCGACATGTAGGAAACTAGATTTACTGACTGTCTATTCGTTGTCTTTCAACATTACAAGATACTTATATTTATGTATTTTCACTTTCAGTGTGAGCCGGTTGAAATATTACCTTATTTATACTTGGGTAACTCCCAGGATGCATCACAGCTGGAGGTTCTCCATAGACTGGGGATAACATCTCTGATGAACGTCTCCACAAATTGTAAAAATCATTTCGAGGAAAACTTCAGTTATATGAATATTCCTGTAGACGACAACGACAGCGCAGATCTGGCCGTCTGGTTTCCACAAACGATCTCGTTTATAGGTGAGCACAATTCTGTATCCATTTGTTAAAATTTGAAACAAATTCACAAACTTCAAGAAAAAAGTCTTCGAAAATTTGTATAATTTGTAAAACATCATGTAAAATTTAGAAAATTATGTTCTTTTTTTCAGACTCAGTGAAGGAGAAAGGAGGAAAAGTACTGCTTCATTGCCAAGCTGGTATAAGTCGCTCGGCTACAGTTTGTCTGGCATACCTCATGAGTTCAGCCAAAGTTGATCTAGAGACAGCTTTTGAACACGTTCGATCTCGTCGAAGTGTCATCTCTCCAAATCTTAACTTCATGAGGCAGCTACAAGTGTACGAAAAAGAACTAGAGACATCGAACACTCTCTCAACCTCACTCTCTGACGCGTCATTGGACAGTGCCATGGAAACATCGTCTAATGACGTCAGCAGTGGCAGTTCAGGAGCCCAGTCCGGCAAATCACAGAGCGCATCTAGCTTTTCTCAGGAGCCGTCCTATTCTGGGGGCGCCTTTGATTTCTCATTTGGAACCTCGTTCTCACAAGCAACAACACCTTTGCTTTCGCCCAGTTAAAAGAAGCAACAATGCCTAACCCTTATCTGAACGAGTGCAAAAAAAGTGCCAAAGATGTTAAGATTAGGGAAAATATGCTAGTCATGCCCGGATCTGGAGGGGGAGGGGTTATGTCAAAGTTGTCAAAACTGCACATTTTCATTTTTTTGCATACAATTTACCGAAAAATCAAACGATAGACCCCTCCCATTTTCCTTTGGAAAAATATTCCAGATCTTTGCATACTGGCACTACATGTATATCATTATGCATACTAATGAAATGGTGCAGAATTTTTCCCTCCTCTTTTAGATTGTGATAGTGCTGGTTACTTGTTAATTCAGATTATGAGAATGTTGACATTGGACCAAAGTTTTGTAATTGTCTGTTTTGCACAATTTGTAGTACATATCTTTAGTTTTAACGCAGAGAAAAACAATTTATTATTATCAACGAGTTTTCATGTATGAGAATAATCAGAAATGTTATTTTTTTTTCTCCTTTTTTTGTCGAATAGAAGACATATCTGTTCTGTTTAGATATTGTATAGTGATGTTGAAGCCATGACTTATACTAATGATTTGACTATGGTTGGTTGTATTTGTGAAAATGAGTTTTAACGATGAGAGTATGTCTGTTTGTCTTTAACATGTAATGTTCATTTGTATGCTACATGAAAAGGATATAATTACAAAAATCTTTAACCGATCTGCAAATCTCTTATTGCAAAATTAACATTTTTTGGTCAGTTTTATTCCCCTTTGTATAAAAGGTTGTTTTGCTTGTCCAACCATCACGTAGTAAGGTTAAGTACCTATTATCAAAGGTAAAGGTAATTGTTAGGAAAAACACTTAAAAAAGTGATTTGTCAGATGAAAACTCAAGACCTTCGTAAACCTATCCATGTCATATACAGTGATCCATACGTATCCAAAGAAGAAGATCAGAAAGTACATACATGTATCAAATATGATAGAGTAAGGTCATTTTTGGGTAACATAACTTCAGAAATTGGTTTCAAGATTTAGGTATATTGATATTTACTATTTGAGAAGGTTCCTATTGAAGGTCAAAGGTCAGAGGTCAAGCTTACACTATCTTTTGCTGGTGACTTTTGTGAGGTTTCAGCAGAGCATGTGTTTCTCAAAGTAATATTAAGAATTATCTCTGTAAGAAAATAAGAAAGGATGGAGTATATCTGAAAAAGAGATGCAAAAATTTTAGCCATTCATATCGAAAATAATATGTAAATCAGGGATAATGAAATCCAAACATTCTAGATCTGTGTACATTTAGTTTTGCTTTCGCTGCTTTGTTTTCTATTATTATAGAGAGGAACTTCTATATATATTACAAATAGCCTATGGGATATTAGGTGTACAATTTTGTTTTTTTACCACTGACAGTGGACATTTCATTACCACTGACAGTGGACAAGTCATTATGATCTCTTTATAATTTACATAATTGCTCATTATAATCTATCTACATTCAAGATCTGGACAGCCAATATTTCACGTGCTCTTTCAATATAATTATATATTTAAATTTTCTCGATTTTTATTTCAATTGTTGCGCATGCCCCGGATGCGGAAATGTGTGTAATAATTTGTTTTCTGTTTGATATGCACAAAAAGTTCTCTTCATTTTGTTGATTTTTCTATTGTTTTAGAGCTATCCCATCTTTGACTAACAAACAACAAGCGCATAAGTACTGTCCAGGGACGAATATAAAACGTCCCTGGTACACTTAGATCCTTCTCTTTTTATGGACCATTTGAAATTTATACACTTTTTTCATCAGTATTTCACAGTTCCTTCTATAACCATCCATTTATAAGGGTTAGTTATTACCAGACTATATGACAGTTTGGTTTGATATTGTGTGTTGTACTGGACCACAACGTTAAATGATCTAGTTGATACTCATTCACATATTTGACGTAACCACCAAGATTTGTCGTTGATATAGCTATATTTTTGAAATGTATTGTGTACATTATGTTGAGAAAAAAATGTTTGATGTATTTTTTATTTCTATTTCAAAAATTTGATATAATTGTTGTTTATATGTATATTACCACTAGGCACACAGAGCTTTAATCAAATATTTAGTGCCCACCCATTGTGCATCGTCAGGTTGCATAAGATTGACACGGCCATGAGGTTCGTAGTCCCCAGAAGGCCGCCGGCGTCTATTGTCGTTATACAATGATTAAATTAAACTTCATAGATAGACTCTTGTTGTTTTAATTATTCAGTGGTCTGATATGCCGATTAATATGAAGAATCGGGCGACTTTAGGCCTAAGTTCTCGTCAATGAAAGAACTGTGAGAAACAGACGGCGTTGTTCTGGTTGACGGGTTGAAATAGAAGCTAGAACATAAATTATCCATTCATTGTGCAAATTATACGATAAAAATAAGATGCAAATTTAAATATTACAATGCTTGTTTTTGTTGAACATTGGCAGTACTGAATATCATCTATACGTTTAATTTGCAAATGTTTGAATGAGACGTACACTATGAGTCAATTTAATGTATTTCGAAGTACCGCCCACTTTCTAGGGGGGGGGGGGGGGCTAGTTGTACATAGACCTTGGATGAAACGTCAGAGATTTTTATTTTCGATCGTTCGTATGGTCATCCAAAAGCAGGGGTTGACATACAGACGTAAATGACTTTGTGTTAAGTAGTGTGGAAGGATGAAGAATGACTAACATGCAATGGAACTCTTCAAAAGGGAAAATATCATACCTGCGGCCATTTTCACAAAAATACTTACGATAAACTTGAGGATTTGTCGTAACTTCCAAGTCATCTTATCTCAGTCAAATGAATCGCAATATTCAAACAGTTTTAATTTTCTTTCTCTAACTACTGAAACATAAGATTTGAATATTGAATTTGGATTTTTAGAAATATATATACTTGAAAGTTACGGCAAATTCTCAAATTTATCGTAAGTATTTTTGTGAAAATGGCTGCTGATGTTTTCACGTATAATTTAGTCGATGTTCGATCTTTCTAATAGATGAAATGAAGCAATACTAACGTTTAATTTAGGATTTTTGGAAACAGATAAAGAGCTGAAAAGGGGGGGGGGGGGGGTTGAGCAGGGGATTTGTGATTTTTGATAAGTATAGTAAGTTCTTACTAAAAATATCCATTCAAGGTTTTCCAGAGGGGTCCGCATATATTAACACCGACATAGCCGAATCGTGTACTTTGTTACCTACTAGTATACGAAAGCTATTTTTCAAGTTTGAAATTAAAAGAAATACCAGGTGCGTTTCAAAGAGGAAAAAAAAAAAAAAGAGTTTGCACCAACGTGTTTGCATGCTTCTTTTTAAAGACGGGACAATATTCTCTCTCATGAAGTTATCTTGGGTGTGAATAGGTTTTTCATTTAAAGATCAAAATCTCCTCAAGTTGAATCTTCCTCCCCTTTTCATTAGAGTGACACACACGACCGATGAACGATTATAATCTCCCCCCTGTCATACGGCAAGGTAACGATGACTAGGTAGTTTTTCCTCTCCCTCCGATCGATCTGATAATGACACGAGGTAAGTCGCTTCCTCGCTTCCTCTCCAATAGCTGTGCGCTTAGAGTAGAAACCTACCTGCAAGGTGCCCAGTTTTGACCTATAAATGCAGTGTGAAAACTATCGAGACCTCGCAATTGTGTGCCAAGTTTTGTTAAATTGCCAATGTCAACTCTGAATTGCAGTCAATGTATTTTTATGTATTTTTCTCTCTCATTCAGTTCAAATATTGAAGAATCAACTCTAGGTACATTTACGGAACTCTTTATGAAATGGAATAAAATTTAAATCATTTTCTCAATATTGTAACTTGCTTCAATCAAACAGTGTATGTATCGGTGTAAGTCGGTGTAAAGAACGATACAGTATATTTTTGGCGTAGGAATTTTGACATAGTCTTCACTTGTTCCCGGTCTGTACTTCAGAATTCATTTAGTGAGATCCCTGGATAAAAAACTGTGGGACTTTGTAACATTCCATCCTGCCTGCCTTCCTTCCTTAAAAAAAAAACACGCTTAAACAATTAAGAAAGTTTTGCCTCCGACAAAAAACATTGAAGTAAAATATCTGTCTGCAAAAGAAAAACAAAAATGTAATGTTTTAACGGGGGATTTTGAAATAACCTCCCAATGACTAGTAGTCCTCAGCGGTTTCAAAGAGGCAAAGAAAACCAGAGATGAAGTCAACATATTATTGACTTCGAACAGCCCAGTAGAATGCATAAGAGGCAGCGAACGGAGGCGCTATATTTAAAACAAAATAAGGTAACGATGTTTTTATATGATGGAGGTGATCTCCCCCTTTTATCGAGTGCCGAGAAAGATCACAACACTTACCCCAAAACACCGGAAATTCGACAGTGACCATCATAAATGTGATTATAACATTTATTTATCACAAAATTTCATATAGTATATATAATTTAGGATCTGGAAACAATTTTGGAAAAAAAGCCTACGCTCACGCAGCTAGATACGCCCGTTGGGATTTTTTTTCTAAACACAGAAATATCTAAGTCCCATAACTGCATAAGGACAAATCGGATGAACCTGAAAATCGAAAGGCGGCTTCCTCTTCAAAGTCTGATTACAATGTACATATATATAAATCTGTCGAAGCATATTCAAGTTATTGCGTTCCATGCACCTATAGTTTGCCCTCAGCTTAACAAGTATGTGCGTATAACCCCTCCCCCCCATTACACATAATTTCTCGATTATGCGACAAAAAAATTAAAAAAAAAAACCCGTTACATATGTAAATGAACATCTTTTCCTCTTAAAGTATACAATGTTCAAAACATTTCACCCAAAAATTAATTCTAAAAGGATTTTTAACTATTTTTTAACTATATGTTCACAGTATTTAAAAAAATTCTAAGTCCCATAACTCCGTAACGACAAATCGGATGAACTTGAATATCGAAAGGCAGCTTCCTCTCCACAGTCTGATCACAATGTACAAATATCATGAAAATCTGTTGATGCATTTTCAAGTTATTGCGTTCAATGCACCTATACATGTATGTGCATATAACCCCCCCTCCCATTACACATAATTAAAAAAAATAAATAAATAAAAACTCATCACATATGTCAAAGAACATCCTTTCTTCTTGAAGTATGCAAATTTTCAAAGCATTTCACCCTAAAATAGATTTTTAAAGAACTTTTGACTGTTTTAGTATATTTTCATAGTACGTGCATTTTAAAATTCTAAGTCCCATATATAACTCCGTAACGACATATTGGATGGACCTAAAAATCGAAAGGCGGCTTCCTCTTTAAAGTCTGATCACAACGTACAAATATGAAAATCCGTTGACGCATATTCAAGTTATTGCGTTCCATGCGCCTATTATTTGCCCTTAGCTTAACATGTATGTGTATATCCCCCCCCCAATTATACATAATTTCTAGGTTTTGCGACAAAAGTATATAAATTTTCAAAACATTTCATCCAAAAATAGATTTTTTAAGAATTTAAAAATATTTTAGTATATTTTCACAGTACATGTATTTTAAAATTCTAAGTCCCATAACTGCGTAACGACAAATCGGTCGAAAGGCGGCTTCCTCTCCACAGTCTGCTCACAATGTATAAATATCATGAAAATCCGTTGACGCATATTCAAGTTATTGCGTTCCATAAGCGGACGGACAGACGGATAAGCGGACGGACAGACAGACTTCGCCATACCATAATACGTCCCGTCAAATGACGGGCGTATAAAAACTTATACCAATCCATCTCCTCTCTAATCAAGTTACACAAATGAATTAGTAAAGAAAAGATAGTATGACGAAGGTATAAGAAGGAGTGAAATGTGTATGCATCCAATGAGTATAATATCGAAGATGGATACTCAATATGAACGCCTGTACACGAGTTATCCTGGTATGACAAGTTTGAATTCCCTTAGACTTTTATCGTTGAAGAACGGACTGTATCAACGAGTGGACAGTCAAGAATAAAATGTCTGGTTGTCTCCTGAGCACCACATATACATTTTGCATCATAAATAAAATTAATGTGATTCAGATAAATACACCAAATCGGACTAAAATGTAAGTACTAGTATATGATCGTGGGTAGATGCCTCAAGTAAAGCTGAAAATCCGTGCAATATTTTCTGAGTTGCAACTGCCTAAGCCATACGCAACAAGTTTTGTGGACGGATCAGTTTGAAAAATACAAAATTGGTAGAGGACATTGTGTACAAGAACTCTCGGAAAAAAACACAAACTTGGTAGATGATCGTAAGTACTTGTTTCCTGTAAGGTTTCATGAAATTCTGTACGGCGGTTGCA
This sequence comes from Pinctada fucata, assembly GCA_028142955.1. Classification (NCBI taxonomy): domain Eukaryota; kingdom Metazoa; phylum Mollusca; class Bivalvia; order Pterioida; family Pteriidae; genus Pinctada; species Pinctada fucata. The sequence continues at coordinate 61,008,677 of AP027105.1, forward strand.
GAGTTAAAAACTATTTTATAGCTGTATGTTAATAAATATTCACTTCAATAAGGTTTGGAAACGAAATCCAGAGTTACTTTTGAGTGTAACACTGGGGAGTAATCGAAAGTGCTTCGGTCAACAGAGCACTTGGCGACCATATTTGTGGATAGATCGGCTCGAAAAACATAAACTTGGCAAATGACCTTGAGTTCTTGCTCTTTTGTACATGTAAGGTTTCACGAAGTTGCAAAGGAGAAGTAGAAAATGTGACTGACGCAGACTATAAAACTGTTAGCGCGTGACATGAAGTTATCCTCCCTTTTTTTGAGTATACATCCATCCAATGTAAAACTAATGAGATTTTTTCTGTGTACTGCCATTCAACTTCCTAACAAAGAACTTACTCTGCAATAGTTTTACTTTAAATAAAAAACACTCGTGACAATAAGATGCACCAAACTTTAGATATAAGTAAAACAATCACTTTTGCATTTACAAATATGGATCAGTTTGGAGAAAAGTTCTTAGTAACTAACTTAGTAAAATGCACTCAAGTGGTTGTAACTGTATATTTAACAGAATTTTATGCAAAGGAAGGAAAAAAAATGCATAGTTCACACAATATTCGAACGTGAGAGCTTTACACAAAGAATTGTAACTCTTGTATGTTGAACAGCTTCTCTGTCATTTAACTTAAAAAAAAAAGTTTCTTATTTTCTGTTAATATAGTTCTAACCGATGGTAGTTTCAAGAATTTTTTAAGCACACTGGATATGTATTGTTCCGTTGAAGAATCTACCCATATTTCCATTTTTTACCTTCAAAGAATCGTATTCTAGTAAATTTTTCTATCTTCTTGGTTAATTTTGAGAATAGAAATAATTTAGAAATGTAACGAGACCAAGTCAACAAGAGTTAATTTTCTTTGTACAATATCGCTATTATGTGATCCGTCCGTCTGTTTTTTTTTTTACATATTCAGATAAGGTGAAATAAAGGAGGGAATCTCTAACAAGACTCGGTAGCAGCACATACAAAACACCGAAACAGTCCATTATAAAAAGACGCCACACAAATCAAAAAGATCAATGGGAAACCGGTGCCGACTTAGGACGGGAATCTGCCATGTTCGAAGAAAATAATGTGGTCGTCCGGATTACGTCTCTAAGAACGCACAATTGTTGTGTATAACATCCTTCTCATTGTGAGATGTGAGATAACCACACAAACAAGACAGCAAAACGCATGGACCCAAGTAAGACACAGATCAATATGTACTTGTAAATGGGTATAAAAAGCATAAGGCGAATGAAAAACAGTCCGTGCTCTGTCGATTTGAGCGAGCTCATTCATGCAAGCACCCGAGAAGTCCGACCGACGTTCAGAGGACATGTGGTCGGGACCTTGACTTCTCTGGCGAGGCTTTACAGGACCCGTCATGAAGTCCCGTCATTACAGTCACGCAATTCATAAAAATGCGCTAGTACAAGGCAATGGGCCATGCAGAGTATCCTTCTGGTGACGCCAGGTCATATCTAGATTCTGACGCCTTTTCGACTGGTATTATGACTACCTTGGATCCTCCTTGGATCCTCCTTGTGTCCATTTTGTCACTATAAAAGGAAGGTTGTGAAATTCTCGCACATTGGATAGGCTGATTCCTCTTTTCAGCGGTGCTGGAGATTTCGATCCGGCACCCCTGATTCGGCACTGTTGATTGTTCCTTTATGACGTCACAGACAAACTGACGTACGTAATTTCACGTGCACATATATTTAGCATGACGTTCAGTCATTCTGATGCGTAAAGAAGAGGACTTTGAAGGTTTCAATGTGCGAGAAAAATAATCAAGCACCACATTTGAGTTCCGGATAGAAAAATATCAGTCTCGGGTGGGATAATCAACGTCCCAACCTCGGCTAACGCCTCGGTTGGGACTTGATCAATCCCACCCTCGACTGATATTTTTCTATCCGGAACTCAAAGTGGTGCTAGATTCTATTACTCTCAAAGTAATGAAACTCGATCTCTTCATGCGCACATTCTTTGACCTTTCTATTGGACGCTCTGAAAAATAAACCTTGGTGAATGTGATGCAGTGTGAGGATGGTTTAGGTATGAGGTGTGTCCAAGATTAAAGGGAATATTTTTTTTTACGTTTTAATTATGGACAGGAACGACCGATCGGCTTTCATCTTTCACTTTCGCGTACATGAAGCAAGTCGCCGATCATGTTTGTACTTTATAGAGAGACGGTTATTTTGGATACAACGCATAGGTAAGTTATCTTTACAATTAATTCATTACATTTCTCTTTCTTGACAAGCAACCAATTTTGTCCGAAAAGTAGATCTTATGACTGACAATGGATCTGATTGGGTTAAACATTATGGACTGTCCTCAACGTTTAAAGAAACCTTACAGAAGACAAGTATTTAGGGTCCTCTTCCAAAATTTGTTTTTCTATTGGACCCTTCAGACAGTATGGCATTCGATGGATATAATCGGCAATAAATTGTACAAGTTTTAGAACAATTGATACATTTGCATCATCATGACCATGTGGAGGATATGTGTAACATGGTCAAGACGATGTACAATTGATTTTTGAAATCAATCTATACTGTATACTAAGGCATGGTCCATTTGATATTCAGGAGGGGCGCTTGGGTTTTTTGTCGGAGCAAGATTATTTATTTCGCCTCAGACCGGGGCAAAATTATTTTTTTCTTGCAAAGTTGGAGCAAGGAAATTTTTTTTAACAAAGTGATGCGCATATTAAGAATGTTTGTGTTTTATCAATAGAAATTATTTATATTTTTAGTCATAACTCTAAATGTTTATATATTAGTGTATTTTCATGCAAGTATTCAATTCATTTTCAAACAGAGATAAAAGATTTTACAATACAATTCTCAATATTTTATATAAGGTACATGTATATAACATATATAAGAGGGTCTGAGGGGAAGGCTCCTAGACAATTTTTAAATGTTACTAAGAATTGTTAATTGGTGAATAACTGAAGTTCTGTTCCAAGCTTACAAGAACATAAAATTAGACTCTATGGGATACATGCAACATGTATTACAATGTAATAACAATGCATAAATATTGATAATACATTTAAGCTTTTAAGGAAGCCCTTTTCCATTCACATACCTGTATAACTTTTGATATCTTCAAATATATGAACTTTGCTATTAGTAAATAACGTTGATAGAAAACTATGGCGAGCGAAGCGAGCCAAAAATTATTGATACAATTTGAAAACTGCGGCGAGCGAAGCGAGTCGGAAAATTTTCAAGAATTTTAGCGAAATTTTATGGTAATTCTTCAAATTCAGATTATTTGTAAGAGCAAGATTATTTTTTTCACCATAAGCAAATTTATTTTTTTCATCAAAATTGAGAGCAAAATTATTTTTTTCGCAAAAAACCCAAGCCCCCCCCCCCCGAATATCAAATGGACCGTGCCTAGATAAATATAGTTATTTTTATGCCCCCGGAATCAAAGATTTTGGGCATATAGTTTTTGGCCTGTCTGTCTGTTTGTTAGTCTGATTGTCTGAAAAACTTTAACATTGGGCATAACTTTTGAATGGAAGGTAAGATGGCTCTCATATTTCACATGTCTATTCCTTGTGACAATGCCTTTTTATTGATACCAAAATTTTTGACCTCGTGACCTTGACCTACTTTTCAAAAGCTTTAACATTGGGCATAACTTTTGAATGGTATCATATGTCATATGTGTATTCCTTGTGACAAGACCTTTCCATTTATGCAAAAAATTTTTGACCTCGTGACCTTGACCTTTGACCTACTTTTCAAAAACTTTAACATTGGGCATAACTTTTGAATGGCAAGTCAAAACTAAAATGTGATACCTGCAAACGAACTAATGAGTGCAAGACGCCCGGAAAATATTTCCTGTTACCGCCCATTTTCCTCCGAAGCCCAGGTATTCAACTATAATGTTCACATCCATTAAAAGTTCACTAAGGCCATAGTAAAAATATTCTGTTTTACGTCCCGAACTTTTTGTGAAAGGTGGCATGAAAACACACAAACACATTATCAATATGTAGGAATTAAGAAAGAAAGACGGAAAATATTGAAAAAATATCTTTCTTCAGGTGAGTGGATAATTCTGACTTCATATGTATACCCCCACAAACTTTGTCCATCCGTCCGGTTAAGAAGTTCTTAAAGCAGATAACTCTTCAAGTATAAGTGGTAGGGCTTTCATATTTCGTACATACATTCACCATAATAAGTACTTCATTTTGATACCAAGACATATGACCTAGTGACCTTGACCTTGAACTTTGACATTGCAGTAGTATTTTGGTTAAGAAGTTCTTAAAGCGAATATCTCTTCAAGTATAAGTGATAGGACTTTCATATTTTACTCAGTCATTCACCATGACAGCTGCTACATTTCAATACCAGGATATTTGACCTAGCGACCTTGACTTTGAAAGTTGACCTTATTGTAATATTTTGGTTAAGTTCTAGTTTAGAAAAGTCACTATGTTATCCATATATTTATGATGGTAAAGAAATTATAATTTACTGACTTTTTAAACCTGAAAAATGCTATTTGTGTGTGTGTTTTTTTCTAAGAAATTCTTCTAAATGGTACCCAAAATCATATCATACCTACGGACGTAAAACAAAATATTTAATTACTGTGGCCTTACCATGAACCTAATACCACGGTTCAGATTCCCAACCTTAAGGAATATTTAAGAAGAAGTTCTGTCATGATGGTTGGGACGGACGGACAAACGACATCTCTACTGCATTGTGCGTCCACTTTTTATGCGGGCGTATTCAAAAAGTCAAAGGCTACTTTCGTAGAGCAATGATAAACGTCGTTTGTCTAATTTGAATCTATGGTCTTGATAACTGTTGACCAGTATATCTTTCAAAATATTACGATTTTCAAGTGCTGACTTAGGATTACACCAGCTGATTTTATTTCAAGTACCCCACTCATCGTACCCTTGACATGGCAATTAAAATAGTTTAAAATGACGCATTAGGTTTTTCTGATGTTTATTTATAGAAAATATACAAAAATACATACACGCACAAATTACATATGAATATATCATAGTGAAATGTTACATATGACATCGACAAGTGATGGTGAAAACTCTGCCTTTCGCAAATTCATACAATACAAAGATATTGTTAGACATATTTTATTTACATGTATATATGAGACAGCAAATAGGCATAGATAAGGCACCAGGAATGTATGTATAGAATAAAAATGAAATAGTAGCGTTGTCATATCGTACAAATTTACGCATGTGACTCAATAAAGAAGGATTCTTTGTCCCTGTTCTAAATTCTTTTAAAATGCGAATTCTGTAGAAAGTCAAACAATATTTAAGATATATGGTGACTGATGCTAACACGCCAGAGCAAAATTGTCCATCACATGTAGTTCAAAGTTCATGCTGAATAAAATCTTTACTACTCGCCCCTGTTTTCCTTTACAGAAATAGTATAAAATTGGTGGGATGGCTTTGGTGTCGATCTCTTTTGTCTTTGCGTGATTCCATTGCATTGTTCTGTTGTCTGAGACTAGAGCTCCGTTTTTGGTAGAAAGTTTGACATTCTGAATAGTGAATGGTATCCCCAAATAATTAAAAGTGAAATGGGATCATAAGAGTTTTTCTTTACAAATATCTATTTACAAAGGCAAATCCATCATAAAGATAATGGAACAAACCTGATCTTTACATATCAAGAGATCAATGATTTCATGTCGCATACAAAGCAAAAACATTTTGTTTATGCAAACCTGTTGCATTTGTTTTGGTAGCTCTGACCAATAATAACAGTTAAAATGGTTTGGTCTACCGCATCTTCTTCACGTGAAGTTAATCAGGCGTTATACCATACCTCTCATAGACTATTTTCTTCTGATCAAGAGACCTTTCGTATCGAGAGATTGTCCACATCACAATGTATCACCATTCCCTCTCTGCAAGTGCGATCTCCATCATTGATTGTGCAGGATCTATCAACGTTCTGTCCGTGAGAGAAGTCGCCTTGATAGTCTCCCCTTGTATTAAGTATTGTCTCATAACAATGATCTCACTGGGACCCTCCCAGTCAGGTGCTCGTTTTGCTCGGACACAATGCTGTACGTCTCTGAAGCTTTTCAGGTTGTGCTTCACGATGCAGTCATGTACGATGAGCGGACTGCTCGGCTTTTCTCCACCAAGATTTGTGTTGACGCTGAGTTTCAGGTGTAGAATATACCAGCCCGTCACAGGGATGGTCACATGTTGATCATCACAATCAAAACTGGATGTGCCATTTTTGGGACATGACCATCGTATAACAGTTTTGTATATTCCTTCATAGTTCAGACGCAGCATATAATGTTTTTGTCTTGTTGTCACCGAGGGAGTAACAGTCGATTTTGTGTCCTCGTTACCACTTTCTTTACAGACACCTGCACCGTATTGTATGTACAGAAAAACGGCGGTTATTCCCAAAATAATGATCACAGAATTTAAGGCTAACCATATGTATATACACTTTGTCTTTTCACATTTTCTGACTTTTTTAGGCATATCGTCCACTTCATCGAAGTCCTGATTCTCTATGTGTTGATGACACGAGCAACCCCTCATAGGAATCTCGTTGCCATCCATCGTGCGCCCGACAGACAACACAGGGATGGATTCACAGGAATCATTTATAGGAGAAGTCGGCATCTTTATAATTATTTCCCTATACCTTCCTTGTATATATGAACATGTATGTCGGAATTGAACGGGATTTTTGATATTCTAAAAATAGACAGGATGTAAATGCTTATATAAAAATAGGAATTTAAAATCCCAGTCGTAAGTACTGTCTTATACTATTTTATTGCATCAGACATTATGATAACTTAATATTATGGTACATATACAACTAAAATAAACATTTGAACATTTTCAGCATGCAACGAGTTTAACAAATGATTTCAAGAACGTTTTGATAATGAAGAAATCTGTTAATACAGAAATGCACATGTTATAGAAATACAAACGAAAGAGCAATTGATAAGATATGATATGTAGGATCGAGAAATAAACTGATACATGGTATCAACACAAAAAATTGAGGAAAAACTGCATCGTGCGCATGTATTACATTGATTACTTATCATTTGCTTATGACGTTGCTAAGCGCGTACTTCCATTTTGTGTTGATACAGGGTGGACACTCAGAATAATAGCAATGGAAATTAAATGATTTTATGAATAAAAGTGCATAACTGATAAATTTATGAATGAAAAGTGCATGTTTGAATGAGTAAATGAAAGAAGAATAAACAAGAGAGAGAGATCTCAGAGAGATTTGATTTCAAATCTATTTGCAAGAGAAGCATGTTATGGACTTCGCGAAATATTATTATATCATCTCTTAAGACATCGGTATATAGTATTTCTCGAATGTAGTTTCCATACTTTATGGATGATTGCATTCCAAGAGGTTTCATTAGAACAACTACAAAACCTTCTACATTGTAGATTTTAAAAAATTGTTTTTGTGTTATACCTGTATTGTAAGATGTCACTGGACATTTCATTATTGTCAACCTCCTATTCCTCATTCAAACAGATATTGCAAGTTCTGTATTAATAAAGTTGAAGATGAAGAGCATTTTCTGTTAAATTGTAACTTATATCAAGGCATTAGAGATAAATTTGAAGAATCATTGGGTCATTTTGACATTTTTAATATTGAAGATGTTATAAATCCTGTGAATTATCAATTCACCAAAGATTCACCAAATATTTGTCCAAATATCTAGATGAATGTTTGAAGATAAGAAAAGAAAATATTTTATGTCATTGAATGTTAATTTGTGTATGATGTACGCCTCATGTCATGGTATTTCATCAATAAAGAATTGTATATGCTTCTTTCTCTTAACTAAAGGGGTTACTAAATGTTCGCTGGCGTCATGTGATGAATTTCAGGGGGCCTAAATACTAATGAAGAAATCGTAAACGAGGATTTTAATACTTCCGAATTGTTAAAAATGGATACAAAAATATTACATTTTCTTAAATATCTCTCTTAATTTTCGTCATATTTCTAAATTTTATATGCCATTCGCTAATACATTCTAATCGAACTCTCGCTAGCATACTGTGATGTCCTGTGCTGGTGTAATTCAACATAGAAAGCTGCAGAAGTACCGAGTTCAAACTCAAGACAGCGCACGACAGAATGATAATTGAAACATTTCTCAATATTAATACATATTTCATACACGTTACTCATATAATATTTTTCAGTTGTAATCAAGAGAGCGAATCAAATTTCTCCTTTTGTGTATTCTTTTCTTTATATTCAAATATTTGATACTATTTAAGAAAAGTTAAGACAGGATGATAATAATGAGAAATGTTATGATAACAAGATCACCAAAATGAAAGTGGAACCAAAATGAAAGATGCAGTGATGACCTACATGAGAAATAGGAAGATCACAAAAATGAAAGTGGATCCAAAATGAAAGATGCAGTGATGACATACATGAGAAATAGGAATATTAACCAGATGGAATATATGTCATCACTGCATCTTTGGGATAATCCTGTTCCTCCGACACTTTTAACTCCTGGAGGCTAAGCGAACAATAATATCACACCATGGAAACATAAAGGACAGCAACACATACATGAATTAGTAATATCCCCTCGCAATATAGTAATGCCGTCGTTCGTGTGAGGGTGAGTGTGTACGTCACACTTTGTATACAGCCTAAAGGACACAGTTTTGATCGGATCTTGACCAAACTTCATCAACTTATTTCTAATGGCAAGAGAAAGAACCCTAATGAATTTCAAGGTCATGGGTCAAAGGTCAAGGTCATAGATTGGAAATGGCTTAAACCCTTGTATACAGCCTAGAGGACAGAGTTTGGATCGGATCTTGATCAATTTTCATACACCTTTTATTCCAGGTGACACGAGAAAGAACCCCGTTGATTTTCAAGGTCAAATGTCAAGGACACACATTTGAAATGGCTAAAACCCTTGTATACAGCACCGCACAATTTGTATACAGCCTAGATGACACAGTTTTGATTGGATGTTTACTAAACTTCATACACTTTAATGACTTATTGGAAATGACTAAATACTTGTATAAAGCCTAAACGACTCAGTTCAGATCGGATCTTTACAAAACTTCATACACTTATTTCTTATAGCAAGACGAAGAAACCCTATTGATTTCTAAGGTCATAGGTCAAAGTCAAGGTCACAAATAGGAAATGGATGCAGCATAATAGGTACGGTTTTGAATTTGGATCTTTACCAAACTTCATACACTAATTCCATATGACAAAAGTAAGAACCCTATTTATTTTCAAGGCCAAAGGTCAAGGTCACAGATTAGAAATGGCTTAAATCCGTCCTAGAGTGCACAGTTTTGATTGGGTCTACACTTATTCCTTTTGGCAAGAGGAAGAACCCTATTGATTGTCAAGATCAAAATCCTTTAAATCCTTGCACACATCCTAAAGAGTGCAGTTTTTTTCTGATCTTGAACATGCAGGAGGAGGAACCCTATTGATTTTCAAGGACAAAGGACAATTGTAGTGTAAAATAACCTTCTCAATGTTAGATGACCATGCAAACAGAAGCAATACGTAAAGACCAAAAGCAACACACTGATGGATATGTAAATGTATATAGAAACAGAGGGCGTGTGGAATTCATTCCGTGCTCTGTCGGCTGTAGCAAGTTCATTTATGTTAAATTATCATCCGAGGAGTCCGACAGACACAATTAATCAGTAGAGAGCAATTTTTAAGAAAGCGCTTGTACAAGGCTTTAGAATGGTCAAGTACCAAGCCAAATGTCGTTCTGGTGACACCCTTAACAATTCGGCTTTATTAAGATCCTATCTTACCATTTTGTATTTATTACCATTATTTGCGATCAGATGTGTATTTCGATACTAAAGAGACTAATTCCATGACAAAGTTTATCAGTTTTTGTCATAATTAGAGGTCAAGCGTCTTTGAAATCATTTAAATTGGCCAAAAAATCAACAAATACACCATCAATAAGCAATATTCAGATGCACATTCCCCAACTTTCGGTAACGTTTTAGCAAAACTGGTATGATCTATGTCCAATATCAAATGTTATGGAAATACATACCGCAATAACTAAGCGAATGATAACTATGTTTAGCTGGAAATATTAAGCGACGTACATATAAGAGAAAGAAAAACGTAGTACCCTCTCATCGAAGCGGATGTTTATAACTTATTTCTCCCACCATAACAATATCGCGTTTAGTATTTAGGCCCCCTGAATTTGTGCTCCTGGGTTTCAATAAAAATAAAAGAAAACACTTAAGTATAAATGATAGGCTGTACGATGTATATTTATATAAGACATTCAGCCTCTAAGGGTGAATGCTTTTTTAATATGTCAAAGGATAGGAACATAAAAAGGTGAAATTCTCAACTAAATTTCTGTTCTAGCTGAAATGACTGATGTAAAACATTAGCTAATTTTTAAAAAATTCGACAAAGGGGTATATCATCTGAACTACGATAAGCTGGAATGAAATATGACTGAAGTTTTGGTTCTCCGTACGGATCATATTAGAGCAGTTGCATTTAGTTTACTTTACCACTACTTTTACCTCACCTCTACTCTTCAGTGGTCACTGCGGTTAGGGGTTACATAATCTTGGTATCGAGTATTGACGACTACAGTTAACTTTTAAAGCTGACCTACCCTGATGCTTTGCGGGTACATTTCATATCTTAGACATAAAACTTACGGGTACATTTTATGTAAATTTCCCCTTTTCGGACGAAGAAACATTAAGCATTGTAATTTTTGCTACATAAATAAATGATCTTTCCGTCTGCATGTCCGTCCGTCTGATGATTATACTTTCACATTTAAATGGTAAAAAAGTGACAGGTCAGCTTTAAAAGGTAACTGTAGTTGGAGCTGTGTATTGAACAATGTAAAGCCATGGTTGTGAAATATTCTGTTTAACGTGCGCGGACTGGTACCTTTCGAGACAAAATACCAGATAAAAAGCATACACTCACAATTAATTCGAGATTGCCAAAGGTATCCTGTCATACTGAAAAAAAAGTTCCACTACGGCTTTATTACTTGAAATGAAAAACGGCTCAAATGGATCTATTTAAACCAAGACTTAGCTATAATAGCTCACATTCCCGTCTCCCCTGACTTGTACAGTGGATATGTGCCTTAAATAAAATTTCAGAATAATACATGTCATTGACAAAAATACAAAAATTGTATGTTTGTGTGTTTTCTACGGAAGCCCATTGGCTTCAGAGAAAAAATAAATTTATTGCGTATATACGCAATAACATTGCGTATATTCGCAATAGTATTGCGTATATTCGCAATAGTATTGCGTATATTCGCAATAGTATTGCGTATATTCGCAATAGTTTTGCGTATATTCGCAATAGTATTGCGTATATACGCAATAGTATTGCGAATATTCGCAATAGTATTGCGTATATTCGCAATACTATTGCTAATATACGCAATACTTTTGCGAATATACGCAATAATTATTGCGTATATTCGCAATACTAATTGGGTATATTCGCAATAATTATTGCGTATATTCGCAATAATTATTGCGTATATACGCAATAACTTGAATGTTCTTCGCAGCTCTAAATGTCTGTTTTAAACGTTTTGGGGGAAAAGTACGATCTAGGGGGAGGGGGTAATATAGAGCTTTATTTCCTCCTGATCAACTTGTGTATTAAGATCTCTGTTTTTAAAAATCTCATATTATCGTCAACTGAAAGTACAATGTTCTTTGATACAAAAAGATGTATCAAGGTCAAAATAAGCATTTCTATGAACATCATATCGTATTAATTATCTTCCATCTATCCGTAAAATTTTCATAATACAAAAATATATATGGAAAAGGATATTATGGCTCTCTACTTATTTTGCTTATTTCAACCCGATTACTTGAATTTAATTCAGGGATGGATCCTGGGCGGGACAAATATAGGCATCAGAGGCTACCTATCTTTGAAAAATCTGCATGGATTGGAAAACTAATTATATCCGAGTGATCGGAATGATGTTTGATTGATGTTGGTTTATTTTGTTATTTTTTTTGTGAGTTTGTACGCCTTTTAAATGCACCCAAATATTTCTCCTATTCTCTTTCTTTTTTAGTTAAATCAATACCCTTATGTATTTCAGGCGCGGATCTAGCATTTTATCTCAGAGGGTGTCCAAACTAAAGTCATGAAACTTAAGCAGCTCATTTTGATTTTTATCGGTATAAAATGATGACCTCGTCCCCCCCCCCTTTCCCGACTTTCATATCCACCATTTACAGTGATTTTGACATTTCTAGTGCCTTAGTATGATTTCGTTTGTTGAGACAGGTTTGGTAGGATGTGAGGGAAACTTTACTGGTTATGATTCTTATCGGCCATCCGGATTTTTTTTTAATGGAAGCTTTGTTATAGAGGGCAATATACGAGGGCTGATTGATATGTTGTGAGTCTCGGTTTTCTGGGATACAGAAGGTATTCTGCTGATAGATTATCTCCAAACAAGACAAACAATCAATGACACATACTATGCTTCACTTCTGGCACAGTTACAATAAGCGCCACGGGAAGCTCACGAGTTAAAGGTGTGTTTTTCCATCAGGACAATGCTCCTGTTCACAAGACTATCACTGCCATGGCTGCCATTCATGATTGTGGCTTTAATTTGATTGAGAATCCGCCTTATTCACCTGATCTTGCTCCATCAGACTTCCATCTATTCCGAAAACTGAAAGCAGCTATTCCTGGCACCCACTTTCATTCCGATGATGACGTCATACTTGAAGTGAATGGCTCTCTGACCAGTCAAGATAAGGAATTCTTTAAAAGTGATATTGAGGCCTTTAAACACTGGTGGCAAAAGTGTATAAATACTGAAGGAGATTATGTAGAAAAATAATGCAAAATGTCTGATAAAATTCAAATCCATCAATACATGTACGAGGCTCACAACATATCAATCAGCCCTCGTGCAAGTATAGCAGAATGTTTCATTTTCTGAATGTTTTTAACTAATAAAACTCGAAGACAGAAAGCTTTTTTTGAAGACCTATACCTTTCGCAGGATAATTGAATAGAAAAGGGGCATTGAACAGAGGTCCCATCTTATACTTCCATATTCTACAATCTATTATATTATATTATATAATCAGTAATAATGGTGATAATTCTGTTTTTATGCCTTATTTGAGGTCCAGGGAACGAAGCTTTGGAACTTCTTCACTTCGCAGGAGATGTTTCTGTATAGGGGTACAACACTAAATTGCGACGATGTTGTGAAGAAAAACGAATTTTCGAACTCTGCTGCTAAGACAAGACAAGACAATGTTTATTTACTAACTCAGGCACACCAAGGTGCTACAAGAGCAATAAATAATACAATTGCAGCAAACGTTAAGGCAAACAAAAAGTAAATATTACAACATAATATATAGAATAGAAAAAAAAAAAAAAAAAAAAAAAAACATCACAAAGACATCTATATATAAACTTAATACTATACATATAACTCCCGAAACAACTTATCTATCTTCCTCAAAAAAGCACATACATTTTCAATAATTCTCTTATTGCATATAGTTAAAAGACCTCTAAGTTTTGATTCAGTTGGGTTATTTGAATAATATCTAGTAATATATTTTTCCCTTAGGCTCTTAATTACTTCATTATTGCAGACAAATAAATAATGAAACTCGTTTCCTATTTCATGAGATTCACACAATGGGCAATACCTATTTTCGTAGGGGACATTTACCCATCTACCAATCTCAACGGGTAGCCTTATATTAGAACATCTGAATTTGCAAAATATGCTAAGATCTTGTTTCTTCAGTAGAATTTGATATTTCTTTAAATTGAAATCTAGTTTGAAAGACAAATAAAATTTACCCCTTGATGACTGTTCCATTTCTGATACCATTTTTTGATAAAATTGATCAATGAGTCTCTGTTTTATGATATTTTTTATACCTTGACTACCCGGTGAGATTTGCGTAGTCCATATATAGCTAAATCCACTTTCATCAAATATGTTCTTAATGAAGTTCATCCATTTAAATCGGACATTTTCATTTTGTTGATAATTAAACATGATATTATATAAAATACTAGATAACTTAGAGTGTCCACCACCCACCAGTTTTGACCAAAAGCATAGACTTTTTATTTTTGCTTGTATAATTAATGGATATCTTCCTGTCTCTCCATAAACCATATAACTTGGTGTTGTACTTCGTACTTTAAGTATTTGTTTTAGAAATTTTAAATGAAATCTTTCAATCAGTTCAAAATTTTCGTAATTCCATATTTCGGAAGAATACAGCAATATAGGAGCTACCAGACAATCAAAAAGTTTTAGTTGAATATCAATTGGAATACATAAATTTCTAATTTTATAATATAATGCAAACAGTGCCTTATTAGCTTGGGCTACAAGCTTCTTTCTTGCAGGAAAAAAGCTACAATTATAATTGAATAAAAGACCTAAATATGTGTATGAATCTGCACGTTTGATTTCTTCTCCTCTCATCGTGAATTTTAGATTTCTGTTACTTTTTCTTTTCTATAAAATGACTACTTTTGTTTTACCCAGATTAACACTGAGTCTCCATTTCGTGCAATAATCATCAAAAACATTTAACATTCTTTGCATTTCGTTTGCAGACTCAGTTAACAATATAGTATCATCAGCATACGACAAGAGGAAAATCTTTAAATATATCTGTATATGACCCATTGCATATTCACAAATTTTTTGCAGACAATCGATATTATTTTCATCGAAGAATGTCTCAAGATCATTTATGAATATCGCAAAAAGGAAAGGACTTAAATTTTCACCTTGTCTCACACCCATTTGACATACAAAAAAATTTGTGTGTGCCAAGTTTTGTCTTACACATGACTTAATGTTGGAGTACATATTAAAAATTGATACAAAGATTTTACCAGTAATATTGCTTGAGAAAATTTTTTGCCACAGGCCATTTCTCCATATAGTATCAAAAGCCTTTCTAAAATCCACAAATGTACAAAATAGTTTACGGTTTGACATTAAGGGATCAACCATTTGATTTTTATGGGGGGGGGGGGCAGGAAGACTTTGCAAAAAAAATTCCGGATCGAAATTTTAGGGGAAAAAATTTCCGGCCCGAAGGGCCGGCGAAAAATTTTTTCCGGATCATGAAATTGCCCCATACCACTCTCTTCCGACCTTTCAACTGCCCAGTAAACACTTTTTTGTGTATCATAAACAAAGTATAAAAAATGGAACAAACTTTACGCAATTTGGAATGAATAAATCAAATTCAAAAGTCATTAGCACCATATAGCCTGTCTCCGTTGAGTATCATTTCAGTAAACAGATTATAGGCACCATATGCCATTCAAGAAATTAAAATGAAGTGATCTGCTGGCAAGAGATGAACTCATTGTGTGTTTGATGTTTAATATGGCCGAAAAATCACGCTGAATTATTTAAACTTTAGGGTAATTTTCAACATTGGAAAATTACAACAACAAAAAAAAATAATCCGGCTCGAAGGGCCGGCGAAAAAAAATTTCTGGCTCTTAAAATGGCCGAAAAAAAAATTTCCTGCTGGCAAAAGTCTTCCTGCCCCCCCCCCCCCCCCCCCCCCCCCATAAAAATAAAATGGTTGCTCCCTAAATACATTTGTATCAAGCTATATAAGCAAAATATATTATCAATGGTAGAATAACCTTTTCGGAAACCAGCTTGTGATTTCTTTATAAGCTCTATAGAATCAGCAAACAAGTTCAATCTTTCGTTTAGAATTGCAGTGTACACCTTTCCTAGGCATGAGACTAATGTTATTCCTCTGTAAGAGTCGGGGTCTTGCGGATCCCCTTTGTTTTTATAGATGGGAGAATAATACCAACTGACCATTTCTCAGGTGTGATACCTGTGTCAAAAAGGAAATTAAAAAGCTTTAAATATAGCGGCATACATAGACGTATAGAATGTTTGATGTACTCGTTAATTATATTATCAAAACCAGCAGCTTTGTTGTTTTTCAATTTTTTGACAACTTTTTCAATTTCCTCCTCAGTTATGGGACCGTTTAAAATATCATCATGATCGTTACATTCAAAATTTGGAATTTCAAAGCATTCATCAGCATTTTCGTTATCACAATTTAACTTTTTAAAGTGTTCATAAAGTGTATCTATTGGTATAGGTATATCTTTTCTTTGTTTTTTACTGAATTTATTTAAGATATTCCAGAATTCCTTAGTATTGTTTCTGGATGTCTGGCGTAGTTCTTTCTCTAAATTTAATTGGTGATTTGCGAAACTTCTTGAAAGTTCTTTTATATATGATTTGCTTGCAAATCTCAGTGATTCGCGGTTGGCTGAACTTTTGTCTTTGTTGTATTTCTTTTTGGCGTTATGAAACTTTTTCCTTTTTTCATCGCATAATTTTGTGAACCAAATTTCATTATTCCTGTCGGATTTTTCTTTCTGTTCGTTATTTCTACCCGACTTTCCAAATGACTTGATAGCTGCTTCCGAAAAAATATTTTCAAGGGAGTAGCATGTTTCAGATTGGAGGTACTTTAAGCCAAATAATGATTCAAAATTGAAGATAAAATTTCATTTGAACCACAGGTATGAGGTATCTTATAATATTGGCCAGCATAGCAATCCAAATTCTAGAAAAAAAGTTAAATATCCAATCCTTACGTTAACATATGCAAATATTGGACCCCGACTTGAAATATCGGGGGGGGGGGGGGGGGTTCCGAACCCCCGGACTTCTACCCCCTCCCCTCTAGATCCGTTCGTGTAGTTCACTTTGAACAACCTTGCATTATTAATGGATTTTTTTCTTAATCTATTATAATTAATAATTCTTTTTTTTACATGATTTCGACATCTTTTCTAGAATCAGTACACAGAAATTGATTTAGGTTTGATTGAATACAATAGATTATAATTGGCTTTTCTAATAAGTGTATTTGCAATATTTCTCAAATCATTTCTTTGATTTATTATTTCACAAGCTTATGACTAGGATTATTTAAATCACATTAACGGTTAGTTTTCAGGTGAACGGTATGTCCACTCTACCCTCTTGTTATTGTCCCGCTATAAGACGGCGGGGCATAAAGTGAAACTCATCTCGGTCTGGCATGAATGTTGTTTCCAGATATGAATGTCAAAACTGAAAAATAATTTATTTCATACTAGAAATATGCATAAATTAGCTGTTACGATGGAGACAAAGCAAAACATTAATCCTCCGTTGCAGCTATAACTAGGTTAATGTAGATAATGCCAAAAATGGTGATAATTATTCTTATTAGCTCACATGAAGGACCGTCCTTTGCCCGTTATTCGTAATCCGTCCGTTGTAGGGTATATTTATGTTATCAACTAAAACCTCAACAACTGCTTATTAGTATTCCACCAAACCTTACAGGAGGCACGTAATAAATGTTCTCTGTTAAGTTCATGATTTCGGCCCGATCGAAACCTTGGGATCTATTTGACAGACACCATTTCACCTTCCCACTCCAACCGCTGTACAGAATTTCACCAAACCTCACAGGAAGTAAATGACTTGACGTCCTTTACAAAAGTTATCTTTTCCCCCCTGGTGACCGCAGTTGAGCGATGTAACCCCATTGGGCCTCTTGTTTTGTTTTGTTTTGGTTTTATTCTATTTTGAAACTATTAGTAACATTCTTAAGGAATGAAATATACATCATTTCTTAATTCTGTTAATATAAGAAACCAACGATACTTTATTATAAAAAGCAGTCAGAGTTCTGATTTTAAATGGGGGCGAGCAAAGCAAGCCGGAACTTCTCTAATGTATTATAATTCCTTTTTGCAAGGAATACTATAACTGCCCTTAAAGTGACGAATTATACCCCCTTGGGACGTTTTTCTGTAAACGGACTCATTTATGATTTATCACAGAAAGCTCTGGTAATAAGAAATATATATGGAAATATAAAAGCCCTATCCTTATAGTTCAAAGGTAGGTCAAAGGTCATGATCAAAGTCACAAGGTCAAGTGTCTTGGATTAATACTTGTTATGTTGAATGTATGTATAAAATATGAAAGCCTTATCACTTAATTACACTTGAAGAAATATTCTCTTTAAGAACTTCTTAACCAAAATATTACAACAAGGTCAAAGTAAAGGTCACTAGGTCAAATTTCTTGGTATCAAAATGTGGTACTTACTATGGTAAATGTATGTATGAAATATTAAAGCCCTGTCACTTATATGTGAAAAATATATGCTTTAAGAACTTCATAACCAAAATATAACTACAAGGTCAAAGTTCAAGGTCAAGGTCAACAGGTTCAAATGTCTTTGTATTAAGATTTAGAACTTATTATGGTGAATGCAGGTATAAAATATGAAAGCCCTATCACTTGCACTTGAAGAGTTATCTGCTATAAGAACTTCTTAACCGGACGAACGGACGGACGAACAGGATGTTTCCTATATACCCCTAAACTTCGTTTGCGGGGGAGGGGGTTCTATAAATATAAATCAATGTCCTCGACTATTACACCGGAAAATTAATTTCTGCAAATAAAATAAGGTTTGTCCTGATACCTTTTATTATCTCTACCAATCATTCCCGTCATCAAATCGAACATCATTCAGAGGAGGCTTTGGCTAATATATTTTGGTTCGACCCCCCCCCCCCAAAAAAGGAAGGGGGGGGGGGGCAGGGGTGCTAGATCCGCTGTACATTGAAAATTTCGTTTGAGTTTGAACGAAATATTTAGTGATGATGGACGGACAGAGAAAGTAACAGAAGAACGTAAAACATGATAGATGGCTGTCATTTCTACTAATAAGAACTGCTCATTATCCAGTTTCAAAATAAAAAAAAAAACCCCACATGTACGAACAAATCACATTTTGAAAGTTTGAGCGAATGTAGAGGGGGAGAGGGTTAACAAGCAGAGAAAACGAAGGTCATGTACAGCTATTTTGGTCACAATTTACTGAATGTGACAAAGAATATGTAAAATAAATGAAAAGTCCGGAGCCCCCTCTCATCCGCCCCTTTCCAATTTGCCAGAAATACTAATTTTCTCTGTTTTTACGAATGATTTTGTAAATACATTTGTGTATATTGATATTCGTTACATGCATTGTTTCCATTGTTTTCAAAACCATAGACTGAACCCCCCTCCTCATCCGCTTGCTTGGATTACCCTAAAAAAATTCTAGAATCACCCATGTGACCCCAAGAATGTCAACAATAACTATATGTAGAATTACAATTATTGCGTATATACGCAATAATTATTGCGAATATTCGAAATACTATTGCGTATATACGCAATAATCATTGCGAATATTCGCAATATTATTGCGGATATTCGCAATACTATTGCGTATATACGCAATAAATTTGCGAATATTCGCAATATTATTGCGTATATTCGCAATACTATTGCGAATATACGCAATACTATTGCGAATATACGCAATGTTATTGCGAATATACGCAATAAATTTATTTTTTCTGTGAAGCCAATGGGCTTCCGTAGTTTTCGCCTAAATGGAGGGTATCTTTTTTTAAAACACCAGGATGGAAAACGAATTTTAAATACCACGGCCTAATCCCTAACCACAGTGACCACTGAAGCGTAGAGGTGAGGTAAAAGTAGAAGTAAAGTAAGAAGTAAAATAAATGCAACTGCTCTATTGACTGCTAAACCTCCTCTTTTTTACATGAAATGGAAAAACACGCCTCAAAGGTTGGTACTACTTGGTAGACCCCTTTTTATATATTATATAATTTTATGAGATACTCCCCCATATGTATGCGTGTCATTATAGAGGAAGAATACTTTTTAAAATCATTTATTCATAATTGAGCATCTTAGAATTAGATAATTCATATTAAGTTTTACATGACGCGTTCAAATTATGGAACATACCAGAGAAATAGGGAAATATTCATCAGAAATACAGGTTTTGCCCACTCTATTAGTAAACACGATATGCATGATGTAGAAATGAAACAATTGCGGTTTTTTTCTTCATAAAACCCGTATGCTAATTATAAAAAAAAGAAGGATTGCTATTCTGTAAATTATAATACAAAAACATGAAAATCAAGCGAAATGGAAAGCAAAGCAATCAAAAGGGTATAACCTAACGTGTCGTCAGAAGTTAAAACGTTTCGGGTACTTAATCCTCGTCCGTGATCCTCAATCCAAACCAGTGGCGGATCTAGGATTTCAGAAAAGGGGGGCCCAAAGTTTCAGCTCGAAGAAAATTGTTCAAAGAAAAACTGACAAGCAAAAAAAAAAAAAAAAAAAAAAATAAAAGGTCAAAGACGAAAAAAAAAGACCTCCAAAACCTGAAGCTCAAGACTGGTGATCTTAATTAATAAGTTGGGGGGGGGGGGGGTCATTCCAACTGCATGTTGCATTTAGAAGATAGAGTTTCTTGATACGTTTACTTAAGTTTTTAGGTATACTGGCGAGCGTAGCGAGCCGGAAAATTTTAAGATTTGAAGTTTTCTTTTTTTTGTTTTGGTTCAGTCATCCATACATGTATATACATGTATACATACATGTATATATATAATTCTAAATTGGCGAGCGGAGCGAGCCGGGAAATTTTTGGAATAGATGGTTACATTTTGTCATAAGATTACAATATCTCTCTCATTTTCTATCCTCTATTTTTGTTTGACCAATTGGGGAAGGTTGGGAAGATTAGGGCATTGCAACCCCACTATCCACCTGTCTAAACTGGTTAGATCGGCCCATGAAAATGAAGCATTTGGTAATTATTCAAGTGTTAATTTAATTTTGAATTTTTTGTATATGTTTATGACATATGAATCGGTTAAAACACGATGACAAAGAAAGTTCAAGACAAAGTGAAGACGAAAAATAGACAGCTAATGAAAAATTAAGTGTGGCGAGCGAAGCGAGCCGAAAATATCCCCAAAAGTAAAGAGATTAAGCATAAAAAGAGTATTCTGAATCAATAACTTTGGGTGAAAAAGGGGGGGCCCGGGCCCCCTGGGCCCCCCCCCTCTAAATCCGCCACTGCAAACAATAAAACATGGCCAAAGACTGTGAAAGACCAAAAGACGTAGCAGGATGGATGGGTTATGAAGCTACAGGACCCACTTCTCAGTAATTTCGAGAACTTTCTTGTGAACAGAAATTTTCGAATGCGTTTGAAGAAACGATCAACCACAGTTGATCGGAATTGGCTACATGTGCCCTCGGGGACTCCTGGTGCACCATTAGTGACAACAAATGGTACAAATATGACAGGTCTTCAAATTTATAGCATCATTTAAGAACATATAAATTTGCAGCATGGACCAAACATGCAGGTTTCGGATATTTAACACTCTTCAAAGATCCTCAATCCACGCAATGATATATGGCCAAAGAGTGTGAAAGTAATGTCCAAAAATACCAAAAGACGTAGCAGTATGGGTGGGATATGAAAAGAAAATGTAGGGAAATGTCCACCCTTGGGGTTTATTGTAGAATTGTAAAGTAAAGAATTCGTATAGAGAAAAGGGTTTGTGACTAAGCCTTGTGAGGAAAATCACGAAGTGAAATTTTAGCTTAATATAATTTTGACTAGGTGCCCAACTGACTTTTATTTTAAAAAAGTCCAAGATAGTAGTTATGGTCCGAGGAAGGGTACTTGAAGAATGTTAAAGATCATGATGATTTTTTTATGATTAGTTGTATGAAATTTAAAAGTTCATATTCCTTTTAATAAATCCACGGCAGTCTTAATTTTCTTTAGCGCTGATGCATTTGCTCTATTACTTTTAAAGTATTAGCTTTTGATAACTAGTGATTATCGTATGAGGACAGCGGATTTTCCTTTGACGCTAGACGCTGAAGTTGTTATTACTTCCCTTTGGTTTTACCGTTTATACAGTCAGTACAAGTAACAAGACTTTGGGACCTCTTAATGAAGAGGTTCACGAACTAATATTTGGTGTGTAAACAAAAAGGAAAGTAAAAGATTGACAAAACTAGAGAAAAAGAAACAGATTACTTTAAATATGCTTAATATTCATATTGATAGTTGAAGTTGATCGACTTGATTAAATTTGAAGACGTTTAACATTTGAACCACTTGGTGAGTGTCACTGCTGGTGGACCAGGAGTCCCCGAGAGCACATGTAGCCAAGTTCGATCAACATCGGTTGATCGTCTGTCTCTTCAACGCATTCGAAAATTTCTGTTATCAAAAAAAAAAAAAAAAAACCCCAAAAAAAACCAAAAAAAAAAAAAAAAAAAAACCCTAAAAAAACCAAAAAAAAAAAACCAAAAAAAAAAAAACCAAAAAAAAAAAAAAACCCAAAAAAAAAAAAAAAAACCAAAACAAACAAACAAACAAACAAAAAACAATGGTCTTGTAGCATCACATCCCACCCATCCTGCTACGTTTTATCGTTAAAATTTTAGACATAATAATTTTCACACTCTTTGGCCATATTACATTTGGACATAATACTTTTCACACTTTAAAAAAAAAGAGGGATTTCCAACAATACCTAGTTTCAGCACCAGCAGCAACCTCCCAAAACACCCAATGTAAAACACAAAAAAGACACTCACAGAAAGAGACGCAGTAGTACAAGGAACGCAAAATCACAGAAAAACATAAAAACACAAATGACTACACATATACTAACGAGACCAATGGGCAAACGGTGCCGACTTGGGACGGCCATCTGTCACGTCAGTAGAAGACGGTGTGGTTATCCTGGATTACGTGCGCACAACCCTCCCACTTTTCCGATTACCCAGAGGTCTCGAAGAACGTACAAGCGTGGTGTAAAACAACCTCCTCACTGCCAGATGACCACACACAAACAAGACCGCAAAACAAAGGGGCCCAAGCAACACAGATGAATATGTAAATGGATATAGAAAGAGGGCATGCATAATACAATCTGTGCTCTGCCGGCTGTCGCACTCATGTATGTTATCACCCGATGAGTACGACTGACATTCAGAGAGGACAGGTGGTCGGGGCCCTGTCTTCCGTAGAAACTATCAACCAACGTTGATCGGACTTAGCTACATGTGCCCTCGGGGACTCCTGGTGCACCATCAGTGACACCGAGTGGTACAATTATGACAGGATTTCAAATTCATAGCATCATTTACGAACATTTAAATTTGCATCATTGACCAAACATGCGCGTTTCGGGTACGTAACCCTCGTCAGTGATCCTCAATCCAAACAATGATAAATGGCCAAAGACTGTGAAAGTGATGTCCAAAAAATACCAAAAGACGCAACATGATGGGAGTGATATGAAACGAAAATATGAGAAAATGTCCACCCTTGGGATTTATTGTAGACTTGTAGAGTAAAGAGTCTTTGATCAAGCCTTATGAGGAAAACATCACGGATTTGAGTGAAATTTTAACTTTATATAATTTAGACCAGGTGCCCAACTGACTTCTAATTTAAAAAAAATCCAAGATAGTAGTTTTCATTTCGTGCATGAACATCGACGGCGCGGCTAGCCAACAGGGGATGCTTACTCCTCCCGGGCACCTGGTCCCACCTCTAGCCCGCTAGGGGTCCGTCGATGCTCAATTTAGTGCTTTATTGTGAGTGCTATTGAGATTATCGTCAGGATCTTCTTTAACTAATTTGTGGCCCGAGGAAGGGTACTTAAAGAATGTTAAAGATCATGATGGTTCTTTGGATGATTTGTTGTATGAAATTTAAAAGTTCATATTCCTTTTTATAAATCCACGACAGTCTTAATGAGGGTTTGAACACCAAGATGGCGGCGGCATTATTTGTTTTCTCCCTCCCTGGGAAAAATATAGTCTTAACTTCCTTAAAACATTTGATACCCTGATTGATATTCACATTTGAGTATCCTGATGAAGTTTGAATAATTTCATGCGTCATTTGAAGAAATTATGGCGATTGTCCTAATTGCGGACTTTGGAAGTTTTATCCATGAACAAACCATGACGTCATGTCGACGGTATCGGGAAAAATGGCGTCCCAAACCTTCGCATTCAAAATGATATCAAACGTATTGTATTGAAACTTTGTATAAAATAGAATATGCAATCTTCATCAAGGTGAATTCGTTGACAGATTAACATTACAGGAAAGCGGATGTCACTTCATTGAAAATGGACGATTTTTGACAGAAAAATTGGAAAATATAATGTTTTGTAATATTTTAATCCAAAATTCAATTTTTCTCATTTAATCATGAAATCATCTCTGGACACTGTTGATGATTTTGTTAGTTTCTGAGAAAGATTCATCCACAGGATTCCTATTAAATAATTATCAACTACAGTCAATTGGCTTGAAATTGCAATTTTTTGAGCGACAGTGTCCTTTTTTACTCCAGTATCCTGCCCTTGACTAAAACACAATTCATATCATCTTTTCCATATGTAAGTGCAATACATTTATGAAGATTTTTTATGTTAAATCAAAATTTATTCCCCAAAGCTTTACGAGAACTGGAATGACACTTTCAATATTATGACGTCATCCAGAAAATCAGGAAAACGTCAATTCATGCATATTTTAAAGTCTCGAAGAAAATTTTCCTGTGGATAGAATCAAATGTAAGTTTGTATAATCATAGACAGACAAGAAATACAAATGTATGTAATTTCAGAAATTTTGAGAAAAATTGAATTTGGCGTCCAAGTGTTCAATACCTCCCTAATTTTCTTTAGCGCTGATGCATTTGCTTTATTACTTTAAAAGTATTTCATTCCAGTTCAGCTTTTTATAGATTATCGTATGAGGACAGCGGATTTTCCTTTGACGCTAGACGGCGAAGTTGTTATTTCTTCCCTTTGGTTTTACCGTTTATACATACAGTACAAGTAACAAGACTTTGGGACCTCTTAATGAAGAGGTTCACGAACTAACACATGGTGTGTAAACAAAAAGGAAAGTAAAAAATTGACAAAACTAGAGAAAAAGAAAAAGATGACTTTAAATATGAATAATATGAATATTAATTTTATTGATACAGCCTTTTTAACAAACGGAAATGAATGTTCAGTTCCAAGAACTTTGTCAACGATAAAAAGGGTACTGGTCTAAATCATGCAAAGTACACATTAAGCACAGATTGGACATGAAGCTAAGTAGCTTGAAGTACCAATGATGATAATGCATTTTCCGTTACATATGAATATTTCTTATGTCCAGACACCTGCTTTCTGACAGACTCTCACACTTAGTAGTTGTCATTGTTACAATGAGGAAACAGTAACAAAGTTCTCCGCAACTAAATGCTCATATTGTTCTTTTTCGTGTGAACAACTTTACATTGACCAAGCAATACTTTTTGGTTGCATGTTACGTCTTCCAATTCATAGCATCATTTAATAACAGATAAATTTGCTGCATGGACCGGGTTTCGGGTACCTATCCCTCTTCAGTGACCCTCAATCCAAACAATGAGATATGACCAAAGACTGTGAAAGTATGAAGGTGTGTCCAAAAACTAACGAAAGACGTAGCAGAATGGGGGGATATGATGCTACAGGACCCAGAAATTTCGAGTAAATTTACGGAGCATAAATATTTGAATGCGTTTGAAGAGACGATCAACCGAAGTTGATCGGACTTGATTAAATATGAAGACGCTTGACATTTGAACCACTTGGTGAGTGTCACTGCTGGTGGACCAGGAGTCCCCGAGGACACATTTAGCCAAGTTCGATCAACTTCGTTTGATCGTCTGTCTCTTCAACGCATTCGAAAATTTCTGTTATCAAACAATTTCTAAAACAATGGTCCTGTAGCATCATATCCCACCCATCCTGCTACGTTTTTCGGTACATTTTTAGACATAATAATTTTCACACTCTTTGGCCATATTACATTTGGACATAATAATTTTCACACTTTTTGGTCATATTACATTGTTTAGATTGAGGATCACCGACGACGGTTAAGTACCCGAAACTTGCATGTCTGGTCCATGCTGCAAAGGATGCTATTGAATTTGAAGATGTCTAGCTTTGGCTGCATGTGCCCTCGGGGGACTCCTGGTCCACCAGTTGTGAATGTCCATTCAAATACTCCTCTGAATAGATACAAAACAAACTCATTTGTGACGTAAATACTATCTGAGATTTTGAAATAATAGAAGGATCGAGGTATCACAAATATACTTTGGATTTATTATTTCATTTTAGCTTGTAGTACCTTTGATGAGGATTCATTTCCCGAAACATGCATGTCTGGTACATCTAACTTGAAAATTTCAATTCTTATGCTTAAAAGGCTGCACTCTGACAGCTGAATTGAATCACTGTCATTTCTTTTTTTCTAACGTTATATATTGTCGATTCGACAAAATGCACTGAAAATGACAGTTCATTTCACGGTCGTCATTAATTCTTTTACGTTGAAACATTTCTATCCGACTAAATATTACTGAACAAACTTATTCACAAAAAGAAAGTGATACATGTCACTACTAACATTCTCTATAAAACAATTTAGGTGTAAACAACAACTATAAATCAAGCAATAGTCAGTGTTATGAAAATAATTCTTTCAAAAGAAAGGAGGGGATATCTAACATCACATAGTTGCAGCACCAACAGCAAACCCCCCAAAACACCCACTGTAAAAACAAAGAAGACACGCACAGAAGGAGTCGTAATGGTACAAGGAACGTCAAATCACAGAGAAACATCTAATACAAATGACTACACATAAACCAACGAGACCAATGGGCAATCGATGCCGACTTTGGACGGTCATCTGCTACGTCAGTAGCAGACGGTGTGTTTATCCTGGATTACATGTGCACAACCCTCCCACTTTTCCGATTTCCGAGAGGTCTCGAAGAACGTGCAATTGTGGTGTAAAACAACCCCCGAACTGTCAGATGACCACCAAAAAAAAAAAAAAAAAATACCGTAAAACGCAGGGGCCCAAGCAACATAGATGAGTATGTAAATGGATATAAAAAGAGGGCGTACGTAATACAATCCGTGCTCTGCCGCCGCGAGCTCATGTATGTTATCACCCGAGGAGTCCGACTGACATTCAGAGATGACAGGTGGTCGGGACCCTGTCTTCTCTAAAGAGGTTTGGACAGGGCCCGTCTTCGAGTCCCGTCGTCACAGTCTGAGTCAGAGTGCAAGTTTTAAGAATGCGCTGGTACAAGACTGTAGACTGGTCAAGCACCAAGCCTAGTGTCCCTTTGGTGACATTAGGATCATCAAGTAATTTTCTATCATCAAGTAATGATAGAAAAAGAATTTTTTGATATCGGATTTTGTAGTGGCTGCTCTACAAGACATAGGCTGAGAAGTGGGTAGGCTACAGGAGAGGAACATTTTGATGTTGTGTTTGCATGCATGTATGTTTTATTTCATTAAACAAAGCTCATCCGATAGTGAACAGTGTATAGCGTGTACCTTCTGCCACGGCTAATCTACATTAGTGGTTTGCTCTAAATACTTTGTGAATGTAAATTATCTCACAAGGACAACGGATTTCCCTCTGACATGTTTTATGTATCCTACTTGGGTTTTTCCAGCATTGCGCGCAGTACAATGTATATTTCATGAGCCATGGACATGATTTAAGAAGGAAATTAATAAAAAGTGAAAATCAAAAAGTGGGACGAGGACATAAAGAAGATTCATATTTCATGAGCATGTATTCTTTTCGTATATATTCTTGAACCATTCTTTGAACCTGTAAGGCTTTATAAGTTTAGGATCAATCTATGCACAATATTTTGCAGACTTAAAAAACTATTAAAAATAACTTTGTTAAAGGGTTTATCTTAATATTTTTACCCTTTGATTTTCCCTTCTTTCAATTGAAGGAGGAGCTTTAAGATCGCGACCTAAGTAAGCAACTTCAGAATTTTCATCGAAAATGCGTCAGAGTTATCAAACGCCTTTTGTACCGTGGATAACCGGCATGGAACTTGATCAATCTACAGCCGTGTACCAGTGTATTCTTAGGATTTTCATCCTGATTGACTGTGACGACAGAACTCCATGACGGGCCCTATTCAAACTTCTTAAGAGAAGAGATGGCATCGACCACCTGTCCTATCTGAATGTCGGTCGGACTACTTGGTGATACCATGCATGAGCTCGCTTTAAAATAGCCGGCAGAGCATGGATCGCATGCCCTTTGTTTTTTATTTCCATTTACATATTCATCTGTATGTTGTTTGGAGCCCTTCGTTTTTAAGTCTTGTTTGTTTGGCAATCTTACATTGAGGAGCTTATTGTACACAACAATTGTGGGAAAAGTGGGATGGTTGTGCGCACATTATTCGGATAACCACACCATTTGCTACTAACGTTGGACTGTACAGATGGCCGTCCAAAGTCGACACCGAATGTCCATTTATCTCATTGGTTTATGTGTTGTCTTTTGTATTTGGTGTTTTGGTGTCATATTTGGTGTTCTTTGTTCCTTTTGCGTCTCTTACTGTCCTCTCTTGTGTTTTGATGTGGGTGCTGCAGGCGAGTCTTGTTGGAGATCCCCTCCTTTCTTTCAGATTCAGTCGCCATTAGAATTACTCAATCATATTCTGGATTAGCGTATTTTGTTATGATAGTAAACTATCAATAGTTCCTGA
The DNA here is from genome assembly GCA_028142955.1 of Pinctada fucata. Taxonomy (NCBI): domain Eukaryota; kingdom Metazoa; phylum Mollusca; class Bivalvia; order Pterioida; family Pteriidae; genus Pinctada; species Pinctada fucata. The sequence continues at coordinate 61,037,419 of AP027105.1, forward strand.
TCATAACTATATCTGGCTGTCAATTTCGCATATATCATTCAACAAAACAATAAAGACTGCAGTTCTATCCCCTTCCCCTCCCCCATCCCAAACTTTAAAGTTCACTCAAGAATTAAAAAAATTGGGACACACTCAATTTTGTCTTTTATATAAGTAATAGATTCATATAGAATTTTTTGAAAATTAGTTAAATGGAAAGTAAGAAACGTCATCAAAACAAAACACATTTACACTAAACGTAGAAAACGGAGAAAGAAACAAATGATAATTCATAGAAAAGTTCGGATGACCATTAGGGCAAAATACAAATGGTTTATTCGTCTTTTACTGGAATAATATGATAAAGCATAACACACATTCACATGTACAAGTGTTCATAAAACACTGATCACCAAAATAAAGCAAAATGATTAAAAAGACCGACAAAGAAGTACTACATATTAAACTGAAACGAAAAGTCTTTAAAGACAACAGAAATTATGAAAGAGACAAATGAGCACCCTAGCCGATTTGTGACCGTCACCTATTTCATTTATAGCACTTATATTATTTTTCCTACTTGCGCACATCTATCCCAATTATGAAAAATACATTAAAGTTTCCACTGCAGCGCACTATTTTTTACAGCCATTTTTTCATAAGAGGATGATAAACAAAATACCATAATACGTAGGGACACCAAATTATTAAACATATGTATAAACGAATATCAAGAAGGGAGGGGATCTCCAACAAGACCCTGTTGCAACACCAACAGCAAAACACCCGATGAGAAAACACAAAGACGAGCATACTAAGTGACGAAAAAGAGGCATACGACATATAAAGTTATAAACATCAAACATAAAAGACAACACATAAACCAACGAGACCAATGGGTAACCGGTGCCGACTTTGGACGGCCATTTGCCACACAAGTAGTAAATGGTGAGGTTATCCTGGATTACGTGCACACAACCCTCTCACTTCTCCGTTAACCCAGAGGTCTCGAAGAACGTACAATTAGCATCAAGAGTATATTTAGCCTAACAAGAATCAGTCCTTTCTCTTATGTCTGATTTCTGATATTCCCTATGCTTTTTTAAAAATGAAAAATAAAAATAACAGAAAAAAGCCCTAACATTAATTTCATGGGGTAGTCCTGAGTACAACAATTCCTTTTTTATTTCAATTGAAACTGAGGAGCTCTTAAGATTGCATCCGGAGATTGCGAACTTCAGAACTCCTCGGTCGTCTTTAGAATTACCCGGTCCTCCTCTAGATTCGCGTACCTTTTAATGATATAATAATAGCTTTTCCTGAGCATAACAAATCTTACTTTGCAATAAATAAATAGTAAGCATATGTCATTCAACAAAACAATTAAGACTACAACCCAATCATATTCTCCTTCTCCATCCCGAAAAACCAAAGATCGATCATTCAAGAATGCAAAAAAGAATGATTCATGCGATTATGGATGTTTATAAGTTTTTATCTAGATTCATACAGACTGTTTTAAAATAAAAAGTAAGCACATTAACTTAGCAAAACGTATTTTTTCGTTCGCTACGGGGATATAATAAAAGCATATCAGATCCCCTTTCCAGAATGATCAGTGACATTCTGGATTGTAATTGAATGGCTGACATCATCACCAAACAAGAAATACTTATCTGATGTGTACATCAATATCTACATCGAGACAATCACCGAATTTGACAAGTTCCATGTCTGGTCCATGCTGTAAATTTATCTGCTTTTAAATGATGCTAATGAACTTGATGACGTTTAACATGAAGCTGTTGCGACGGGTGTTGCATGCAATCAGGAGATGCTGACTTTCCCCGGGCACCTGGTCTCACTTCGGAGTGTTATTCATTCCGAGGTTCGCAACCGTTCCTTTGGAAAATCTCAGGAGTTTGTCTTGCCTTCTCGACTTTGGGACTGAATTACTGATAGGTACTTCTTTAATGTTTATATATTTGCTGCTAGCGTCGCAGATGGTCATCCGAGGTCGGCACCGATTGCCTATTGATCTCATTGGTTTGTATTTGGTAGTTTGATGTCTTGTCTTCTATAACTTATTTGTATGGTATTCATTGTCCCTTGCCGATGTTCTCTAAAACGCTCTTGGTTTCATTAGAGGATCAACAACAAAAAAATAATACCTTACCAGATGATTAAACATATCTATCAATGAATATCAAGAGCATATTTGGCCTAAAGGAAAGTCCTTCTGAAATTTCTAAGTCTCATGACTGTAACTCAAGAGGGCCTTTCGGGTTAAACTATCATGCACTTGGTTACAACATGACTATATAATACTTAAATCAAACTTTCATGGGACTCAATACCCAGTGGGGGCCAAGGTCACCTACACTGTCGAGGTAACACATTAAGTGTCAAAGATAAACGGGGAAATCAGCATTTTTTTTTTCATTTTCATTCAAAGGTGGAGGGGGTCCTGTCCCCTAGTCTCTAGATCCGTAGATCCTTTGAGAGAGAAAAAGAGAGAGAGAGAAAACTGGTGACTTACCAGTTCTTGAACAGTTTATAATTAAAGTAAGATATTTAATCTACGACTGCTGTGAATAAAGCAGTTGGTAATCCAAAATTGGCACCGGATTGGTCTCCCTACTAAATATGACAAGTTTTCATAGAGATGTTGCGACGGGTGTTGCATGCAATCAGGAGACGCTGACTCTCCCCGGGCACCTGATCTCACTTCGGAGTGTTATTCATTCCGAATTGCGAGGTTCGCCACCGTTCCAATGGAAATTCTAATGTTTTTGTCTTGCCCTCTCGACTTTGAAACTGAATAAATGATAGGTACTTCTTTGGTGTTTATTCTAAAACGCTGTTTGCTGGGGTTTTTCTGAGCTGCCTTGTTGATCTCAACTCTACTCTATGTTGTCATTATTTTTTTTGTCGACTACTGTAAATTGGTTTTTATTCGTCAGATACCAATTTTCGTCATTTTCGTCAGTGCCCTCCTTGACGAAATTACGTACCGACAAATATAAATACTCCGACAAAAAAAAAAATAAATTGTAGTAAGGAAAAATTGAATCAGTCTCTTGGTAAACTAAATATAATCCAGGAGTAAAACGGAGGAGGGAGGAAGAAGCTGAAGGTTCCAAGTTTTAAGACATTGTTGAATAGTGATATTACTACACAATGGCAAATCAATGAAAACTGAATATGAACACAAAGTCACATACAATGTATTTCTAATTACTAAATAATTTGTTTTCACAGCAAGGTATGTGATACACATGTCTCTGTTTGTTTGCCGATAATCGTTAAACAAACAATGAAATTTGACGGCGGATCTAAATGTTAAGTTGGAATTTGAACAGACGAATTTACATTTAAGGGATCCTTGGATGACGAATTTACGTACTGACGAAATGGTCGTTTTTTTACGAATTGACGAAAATTGATACTGACGAAAATAAAGCAATTTTTAGTATTATGTGTGCTTTCATGAAGTTTTTCCTGATTTTGGTTTGGCTTCCACAGAGATTTTTATCTATAAAATTTAATTTTCTTTTGTGTTGCCTCTATGGTACGACAATCCCTCATCTTATTGAACATCATTAAAAAGAACCAACCGAAGAAATAATAATGAACAAATTTATCAACACAGAACAACATTTGTGTAAATCAAAGTGCAATGTAACAATTAAAAGTATCAGTACTATATTTTTATATTTTGGAATGAATTAATACAGAATGGAAAATGAAAAAGAAACAAAATCTACTGTGAAAATTTATATTAAACGTTAATTTGCGCCAATTTCTACATGTAATTTCATGAATGAAAATAAAACAAAATTAATAACATCTTACGTTTGAAAGAACAGTAGAAAATATTGATAACAATATTTGTTTATTTTGAACATCAATGTTCAATCAAGTAGATACTGCTTAATCTTCGAAAAGAAATAGTGTGACAATCTGTCAGTCTATTTATCATCTTTCCGAACCAGACACCAGACATCGCATCATTTGGCAACATTTTCAATTGTGATGTCACATCTGATCACACCGTCTTGAAGCACCTTGATGTGTTGTCATGCTTTTTACTTTGACGTCACAATGAAAATATTGTGAAATTTAGTAGTGTTTGGTGTTTTTCTGTCTCGCGAGTTTACTGGAAAATCAGCTAATGTGATACTAAAACAAGATCCTGTCGGAAAGAGACATTGTGAAGTATAACATCCCTATCCACAATCCATTCCAAATCAAAGTTATGCTAAGTAGGTTAAACTCCAAGGTCAAAATAGCTTGGTTAAACCACTTACCAATAGCAAAATCTTATCACAATAAATACACACGTGAAATATGTCATAGTCATTGGGTCATGACTTCTATCTTGTCACAGGGAATACATATAAAAGATTCGAAAGTCATAAATCACTTTCAATAAAAATAATGACCAATTATATTTTGCAACTATATCAAATACCATTTTCTCCCAAATCTTTGATCTCAAAACGTACATATATTTGCAAAACAATTTTTCAATGACGAAATAGTTTGAAACTCTTAACAAGTTTTATGAAATAAAAAAATAAAATCGTTTGTATAACAGCTAGAACAGACAGATAAATCAGTGTACATAAAGGTTTTGATTTAAGACATCAATAACATTATAAATTAACAGGTATGTATAATGAAAGGAACAACATAGTGATGATGACCTTTAGTACGCTTTTTATGATAGTTCAACAAGATTGTCCGCGATCTTTACTTTGACAGTGATTTGATTTTTGAAAGTTTTATGAGCAGGTTAGTGTATCGCTTTATGGTAAAATTAAAAATGATTACAACATAAACGATGATAACATGGAATTGAATAAATATATCATTTTCTAATATTTGAGGCAAAATTTGCGCACGTGAATCGCAGACTGTGAAAAGGCAAGCTTATTTGCATTTCTAATATCACTTATGAATAAAAAATAGCGATATTAAAAAATTCTCGTTTCACATTTTTTTTTTGAAAAGTCGATAAAACAAATGAACAAAGTTCTTGAATACCCAACACTGATAATTACAAAGGTAACATAGTACAAGTTCATAAAAGTATGATTATGATGACTATTACTTACTGATTATCTACCGTTCAAAAACACCCATGACGAAATTTTAAATTTGAAAACTGTCCAAAGAAAAAAATTTATCCCACCTCTGGCAAATTTCTCGCAATCTGATTGGTCGAGAAGAACCGAATATTATGTTGTATTATTTTACTGACATGATATTATTTTAATATCCTGCTTCCACTAAGACGCTTTACGATATTGACGTCACCGAAATGCTTTGAAATATGTTGACGTTACATACACAAGCCAAAAGCCATCGGTTGGATAAATTCGTTATACAGTGTTTTACAGGGGGGATACAAAAATATATTGGGTCGATGAAAAAAGTTGTATTGGGCTCGGCTTCGCCTCGCCCAATACAACTTTTTTCATCGACCCAATATATTTCTGTATCCCCCCTGTAAAACACTGTATAACTAATAATATCTCACCTGAAAATGTGATGACATTAAAATGACTACACGAGAACGACCATTGATCTATATATAGGGCACTGAAAACAATTTTGTACTATGATATAAAAAATGCTTGAAACTGATGATCTAAATAGGATTTGATGATAGATATAAAAAGAAAATTAATCGATGGAGAAAAAAATAGAAAGAGAAAAGAAAATGATATCAGACATAGAGGGATTTTTCAAAAGAAATTGAAAAAAAAAAAAAAAACAGAAGTAGGCATTCGTATCTATCATGTTTATCTTTCCTTGCATCCATTTCTGTTTAAAGACGTTAGGTCTTCTTACTCATTAAGACAATTTATCATGATTATATCACAGACATTACAGTTTCTATTAGCACAAAGGTCCAGCCTTTGCTTTGTCGAAGTTTTCCAGCACGGACCTGCCGCGCTAGTTGCACCTTTTACAATGATATTCTCAGTGAATAACCCATCTCGTAGAAGCAATAAGTAACACTGTTAACAGTCCGATTTCTAGCCTTGACCCTGAAAAGAAATATATTCCTTAAGATGTCTGCATTTAAAAGCCAATTAAATTCATTATGAATGACAATAAGAATATAGAACTTTTGAAAAACAAGTAAAGGTTGGTACACGATTTTCAAGTACCCCGAGATATGGTCCCGAGCGAAGCGAGGGAGCATGTCGAGGGGACGGGAAAAGAGTGTACCAACCGACTTAGTGCATGGTTCGATCGGGCAGATATAAGGATTTTCTGATACAGCCCCTAAATCTATCAAAATTGTATGCCTCGGGCAATATTTCTCTATGGAAAATGAAAACAAGTTGAGTTGATGTTTAAATTAATCATTGACCATTTATCAGTTAATCGGAATTATTTGCCTATCAAAGGTAAAAAAAAGGACTTGAAACTTGGAAAAAGGGAGTTTTCATAAATTGTTAAAGGACTCATGATGTGATTATCTTCCAAAATTTCGAAAGGACAGTAATAATTCGTGATGCATGTGTTGATATTCTAGAATGTACAAAAAGGGATGTTAAGCAGTTTAGGACCGATCCTGCAAAACAGAAAAGAAATTCTTAATTTATCCCGTTTTTACGATTTATTTGAAAACCTTATGCTGAACCCCCCCCCCCCCTGATTTTTTTTTGGTACCACCCACGAGTAAACATATCTTTAAAATAATCTCGAAAAATAACAGAAATTTCGAAGTACTTTTTTTGTTCGTTCGTAAACTAGCTTATCAAAAAAGTAGACCCTTCTCTCGTTAAGACAATTTCTAAAACACTGAAAAAAAAATCGCAACGCAAAAGCCCGGAAATGCGCGACTGGTCTCGTGATTTCCGATTTTTTTTCTTACTAGAATTTACAACTTTTAAAGTCAGCTATTAAACTGACGGCCAGTTTTTTGTAAAAGATAATACTTGTATAAAAAGTATACTCAGTAATTTTTAGGGAGCGACCACTTTTATGTTGGGGGGGGGGGGGGGGGGGGCAACCCCATATTCAATCAAATGGCTGTTGCTTGATCTTTATTTTTTCCAGCTGCGTGGAGCCTTGGATAAGAAATTCTAATTAAACCTCCAGTTGTAGTGTTTTTTTCTTTTTCAAGTTCTTCCTACCTTCTCCCTTTGAAAGAAAATTCAAACTTTGTCGTTTTTTAACCATATGCTGTAACCCCCCCCCCTCCCCGATGACTCGAGCAATGTTTCGGTAAAACATTACACAAAGTAATGGCGGAAAGGGGGTGTTTGCTGTTATGGAATACTGTTCCGTGTGCTGGAATGACGGATGTATAAAAAAATCAAAATTGGATTTGAAGACGTTTAACAGTGATATGTATTCGAAATTTGGAAATATGAAAAAAGAGATATATTTACACGTATATATTGATTCATTTACCTATTCTATCCTGTATCTATTTCTTTTTCTTTTTCTTTTTTTTTTTTTTTTTTGGATTGTTTTGTTTTGTTTGTTTGGGTTTTTTCTGCCATTCATTCGTTGACGTATTATGGTAAACATTTCATGATGTTGGATTTCACGTAGAGCCTAAAGTTACCGGATTTTTTGTTATGATTGACCTTCGCTGCTGCCGGAGCCATCATTTGATTTAACTATAGGGCGGGGACGCATCCCAGACTCACTTTTTGTCCGTCCTTATTCAGTCTTATGGCGACTGCATGATAATCTTTCTTTTTCGGTTGTTTTGGTAAAATTTATATTTAAGAAAGGTCCATCCGGAGTTTTTTTTCCAAGTTTTTTCTTCCCTCTCCCTTAGGAATAAAATGAGAGCTCCCTTTACTATCAAAATATCGTATTGAAGCAATGAAGCATTGAGATCTCACTTGGTACGCACCAAGTCATTTCTGACCAGCAATTATCTATTGTGTAAAGGTGCGAACCATGCACTAATCAGAATAAGAACTTTGAACATTAGTGAGTAGATTTACGTTTTATCATTAAGTCACTTCATTCTATCATATTCACAATTTAAAAAAAAAGCCCATTACGAGACGTACCCTTTCCACCACAGAGTACGTTAGACGTATCCTCGTCATTGTTATTACCACAATCATCCGTACCGTCACACATCTGAGAATACTGCGCACAGTTTCCATTTCCACATGTGAAAGTCAAGTAAGGACACTGAAATTATAATAACAAAATTAAAAGCGTGTATAAACGTCAATTGTTCTTATGTAATGAGTTAAAGAAGATCCTGATGACAATCACTACAGCACTCACAAAAGAGTACCAAATTGAGCATCGACGGACCCCCAGCAAGCCAGAGGTGGGACCAGGTGCCCGGGAGGAGTAAGCATCCCCTGTTGGCTAGCCGCACCCGCCGTCGATGTTCATGCACGAAAATGAAAACAATACATAAAATACAAAGCCAAATTGGTGTAAAGACCAGTTTGGCTTTTATAAAGCATGTTTTAACGTAAATTGACATGTTTGGCTTTTATAAAGCGTGTTTAACGTCAATTGACCACTTTGGCTATTTTTAAAGAAAAACGAAGTGTCCAGTGATAAGCTTTCAAGAATGTATAGAGTTGGAACACTTCCGTGTTGTGTTATTTCTAGATAGAAATTTCTAAATACTGCTCACTAGACACACGTGAATCCTCGTCAGTGGTACTTTCAGCCACATTATTCAAATGGGAAAAATAGGGTAGTCAAGCACACACTAATTAGGTCTTCCGACTTCCGTCGGAAGACCTATTGTTTTCGTAACCGTGGAAAATTGGATCAGCGATTTCTCAAGAACCCTGTAAGCTAGGACAATGAAAGTTCTCCAACGTTACGTTTGGAGTAAAAGCTAGATTGGTCTTTTTTATTTTTGGTCTCTGTTATTTTTTTTATCATGTTTTTTAGTAGATTCAAATATTTGACGGGAGCGTCGAATTACTCAAAAGGACCGAAAATTTCATGTTTTGCTATTTGTAAGCTTAAATATCTCGTATTTTGCTATCTACAATTTCCATTCTTTTTGAAAGTCGACAGCCATGCAAGATATGAAATGCTAGATGCACACTGTAACGATTTATTACGATGACGTCCTTCACCGTCCTTCATATTTCCAAATTAAGAAGTTCATAGGAGGAAGACACTTTTTTGCTTATAATAGTAAACAAAAATTAAGCTTATGAAGTTTCCTAAAAATTTCAATATTATTATTTTTTATCCATATATCTGTCTTATTTAGTCTTTCTGATTTTTCCTATCTCTTACTGTTGAAAAGATATGAGCATCGAAATTTTGAGTTGGGTATTTCGATACACCTTCACGCCAACAGATCGGGCGCACACTAAAATTGGTAGTCCGAGTCCGACTCGAGAAAAGCAGTGTTGAGATTTTCAAATTCCGATTTCACGGCAATGATGAATATGCATTTCATAAATACATTTCGATATACACAATTTGATTTTAAAACAGTTGATTAATTTAGAAGAGATCAGCTACAAACCAGAATTTACACACAAAAAGTGGTAGTTTGATTCCGATTTCTAACCTACAAACCTGTTTCTAAACTTCAATAACTATATTTTGAACATCAAGTTTAATTTCTAATTCTAGCAAACGTTCGAACATAATTTTCGGTTGGTTTATTTACAAATTGATGAACAATTTCTCCAACATTCTTCCCTCCCCTCGTTTTTCGAAAACAGTTCTGTTTATATTGAACGATGTCGCCATGATGGAAATTCAAAATAAACTTTGAAAAAAGGGAAGGGAGGGGGGTCCAAATTTGAACCTGCACAGCGAGAACCTCATGGTATTTATATATATATATTGAACGTAACTTGTTATTACCATTTCTCTTCTCAAGAAAATTGGTTCTACAGCTACGAGCTCGCCTTTTTTATGGGGGAAGGGGGCAGGAAGAATTTGCAAAAAAAAAAAAAAAAATCCCGGCTCTGAAAAATGCTGAAAAAAATATTCCGGCCCAAAGGGCCGGCAATTTTTTTTCCCGGACCATGCAAAAGTAAGGATACATTGCATGATATGGAAATTTTTGCTGGCCCTTTGTGCCAGACAATTTAAAGTCAAAAAAATAATTAATATAAATACAAACTGTTCACATAGCTGTATCTACCAGAGACCTAATACGCATAGGCACAAAAATCTAGAAAAGGTTCTATTTAAACATCATACAATCTGTCTGAAATTCGCTAATTGCAAAGAGACATCTGAAGGAATGGTTATTAACTCATACTCTGTAACAGCGGGGAGTTTAACTTACACAGACATTCACAACATTTGACAATTTGTTTAAATCCGGCCCGAAGAACCGGCGAAAATTTTTCTCCGACTCTGGTAATGGCTGAAAAAAATGGCCTGCTCAGAAAATTGCTGAAAAAATTTCACCGGCTGGCAATAGAATTCCTGCCCCCCCCCCCCCCCCCCAAAAAAAAAAATCAAATGGTTGCTCACCAACAATTATCGGTTTGAAAATTTAATGTTACTGCTATTTGAAAACTTAAATATATAATATAAATACATGTAATGTGACGTCCTTCATATTTCCAAACCAAAAATTGTATAGGAGGAAGACACTCTTGTTGCAACCGCAACAAGAAACCTTTCTAGTCTATATCTATTTTGCAAAGTGTAGGCGAGTCAGTATTTGGGTAGGGTCTATTCAGAGTCGTAATTTTAAAAATTATTGTAACTAAAATCATTGGAGGGATGGTGCAAGGATGTTAACCTTCAACATTTTGATTCTGATTTACAATATTAAATCGTTCTGATTTATTTCATCCAATTTTAACACGAGAGTATGTTCGTGACTTTCCTGTCGTATAGAAAGACTGCATTGTTTTTGACGAGTAACCGGTCTCTCAAACTTTCCGAACAGCTTCATCATTGTGATAGATAAGACTCTTAGAGATTCCTGTGAGCCTTCCGTGTCCCTGACCACCTGTCCTCTCTTAATGTCAGTCGGACTCTTCGGGTGATAACATGCATGAGCTCGCTACAGCCGGCAGAGCTTCTACTGTAGTTCGTATACCTTCTGTTTTTCAAATCCATTTACATATCCATAACGTAATAGATGGCCGTCCTAAGTCGTCACCGGTTGCCCATTGGTCTTGTTGGATTATGTGTGGTCTTTTGTGTTTCCTGTTTCTATGGTGTGAGTCGGTGTTCCTCGTCCCTTTAGCGTCTCTTTTAGTGCGCGTCTTCTGTGTTTTTTGATTCGGTGTTTTGGGGGTTTGTTGTGGGTACTGCATCCGAGTATTGTTGGAGATTTCCTCTTTTCCCTCATTTATTTTATCAGGGCTTTTGTTCTTTAAAACTAAATGAAAAGTCTTACCGTAAAAGGTGTGGTCCCCGCGGTGGTAGGAATTGCCAGAGTACTTCCCCCACACTGCGCCATAGGTGTTGTTGAATCTGAATGAAGATAAAAATACAGTGCAATTCAACATTTATCAATTGATCTTTTTTTTGTTTTCCAATTCAGCCGGCTTTGACTTCACATATTTCAAAAGAATTTGATTTAAATATATCACTCTCTGGATGTAATGGCATAGAAACAAAGATAAAAACAATTGTTTTTTCACAGATTTCAAGATTGATATTCTCTGACAATTGCTAAAAAGATTATCCATAGAATTATCCACTAATTCAAAGATTTGAACATTCTAGACGACTCCAGAAGAAATTGCAATGTCCCAACAGTCTGGCTGCGCAAAAGTTATAAGTCCAAATATCCATGCCAGCTTGTAGACTAAACTCAGTTGACTCTAAATTATCTTTCATCCTCCAGAGGAAACCGGTGATATAGAGCAGCCTTTATCCCGAGTAGTTTTTCTCCCGGAAAGACTACTCTAGAGTAGATTTTTTCCCGCGGGGAAAGACTGCTCTGGGGTCATTTTTCCGGGGGGGGGGGTGATTTTCATCTACAGCTAGTTGTAGCATAGGTTATCCCCCAGAGTAGAATACCCCCCCCCCCCCCATTATTTCTTATATCGTCGTGCCGCATAATCTAAATATGTCGGTATTATTTCAAGGCAAGAGATGGGATGGTTTTACATACGATACTTTTTATCATGTTTTATTATCAGTATGTATGTCCATCTGTCCTTTTTTCGTCCCTATATTTCCTCTCACTATCTTGTTAGACTGTCTGTCCGTTTTAAAATTTATTTCTTCTTTGATGTTCACCGTCTTTGAACAGCTTTATTTTGTATATTACTGGCCGATTGCCTATTTGAATGTTTTGTAAATTTATTATTATTATTAGCATATGCGATTGCAACGTGTCCGGCATCCTTCCCGGCCTCCGTCTGACCATTGGTATGTATCTTCTGAATCAGTTGGTAATGAAAAAAATCTTTTTGCAACATAATGTGCCTGTGGTCTTGTTGTACACCTTATATATTTATTTAAGCCCATGAGCCCAAAAATGGGTTTTGTCAACTCCTCCCATATAGCTTTGACACCCCCTATCCTAACCTACAGCAATCTGTACAGTAAAATAATTTTTATACATTAAAATTCTTTCACAAAAGCATTCATTTGGTGAATTTTGATAAGTTAGGGAGTATAGGTTCAAATACATCGACATTAACAATTTACATGCTAACTTCAATAAAAATGAAAAAGGAAAAAGAATGGCCCCTGTCGGGATTTAAACCCAAAACCTTTGGGTCCATGTGCACAGAAACCAAATCTATTTGCAATTCTTGAAAAAAAATACACGAAAAGATGTTAGTTCGAAACAATTCTTTCGCATTTACATTCCTTGCAATGAATATAGATAATATGGTAAATGAACAATTTCAGGGGAGAAGTTTAAAATGTTAACTTTAAAAATTGCAGTTTAAAATCATAAAATAAACTTTATGCATACCAAGTATCCCGGGGGAAAGACTACTCTATAACACCAGGATTGCAGAAAAAAAAGCTAACGACACTGTTTTTACATACTATTGGCTTTAATCATTCAGTTAAAAAAGTTGTATATGATCGGGATAGGCTTTGTTGATGCAGTTGTAATTCAGATCGATCGTGTAAAGTTGTCGAAAAAAACCCAACTATATATTGATACAATAAAGCACTATACTATATTTTCATAGTATAAAATTATGTAATGTATTTAGAAATATAAAATATAAAAATAAGATATATGAAAGAGACAACGACTATGGAGGCAGCCTGAAACGAAATTACATAATTGTGCTCTATAATACAATATTGTGAAGGATATGTAAGAATATACATTGCTATCATCATCATGTGGATTTGCTAAAATATATATGGTGTGTGCCTGGATAAATCAAGATTTGGTTTTGTGCAATCAAGGGGATGTTCTCTTAAAATGCATTTTATGCAAAATCTCTTGTATTTGACGTGAAGCATTTGCAAAAGTGAAAATATTGCAACTGAATAATTAAAAGCCTACAAATATATCATAATATAAGGAATATTGGGGTATCTAAGCAATTAATGGTACTTTTCTGAAAAATTATACGTGTAAAATACCTATGTCACGTTTAGCAAACAAAATAATTTATACCTATGTCACGTTTAGCAAACAAAATGATTTATCCTTTGTTTTATACAAGAGGATACAAAGGATAAACATCAAAGAAGTGCGTAACAGTTATTCAGTCTCAAAGTCGAGAACAAATTTAACATGAGCAATTTGTTTTTTTGAAATACTTATTAATTACACGTATAATCTTTCTACAAAATGTAATTGTAATTTGAAAACAAATGATAACGAGCAACGGGGTTTTACCTGAACTTGGTGCTGAACAAAATCAAGTAAGAAATATTGAGATAAAAAGTAGAAAAGACAGATATTATCTCAATCATCCATGCAAGAAATACGTTTCAAAGGATTTTTAAAGTGATTTTAAGTACACTCAAGAAACGATTGAATACTCTTCTGCATTCAAGGAAATGCAGTGTGAAATAGTTTTCTTTTACTGTGGTTAATATAGATAATCATGCCAGATCTTAGAAGATTCATAAAGATGTGATTTTGTAATTCATTTCAATCCAGTTGAAAAAATGAACACGCATTCGTAAATAAGTAGATTAAACTTACTACAGAATCCACATGTTGCCATGCAGTTAACTTCCATGTCATTGTTCTCCGACTCACATTTACCGGCCGCCGCGTCCGCTGCACAGGTCGATGATGAAATATCGGCACAAGCAACTGAGAAAAAGAAAAAGAAAATTGTTTGACAGTCATAGTTTTCAAATCCGTTTCATTTGACCTACCATTTACTTTTCTGAAATACTTGTGTTAAAGTATAATAATTACTTCATTCCAGCTCTGTCGTCGGAAAGAAGCTTTGTTTTGACCCTTTATTGATTTGATTTCATATATTATTTTGCTTTTTCGGAAACTTGTCACTTATTCCAAAAAATGTCATCGAAATTGAAAGAGGTTAATATCCTAGCAACATTCCTCCAATGCTATTTTTAACATATATTTTATATAACTATGCTACTGAACCGACCCTACACGACTTTGGAGCCACACACTGTATGCAAAATATATGAATTGAAACTGAAAGAGAAAATAAACTAGAGGGCGCTCCTATAATACATTTGGCTGTGTCTGAAGATCACGTCGGCATTTTAAAATTAGTACCACTGATGATTATTTACTATCTCCTTCTGTCTTTACTATCAGAGACAGTCGTGTCTGGCGAATTGAAATTTTCTTCGAGAAGGTTCAGAGTTGGAGCACTTCCGTATTATTAATGAGACTAAAAGAAATTTAAGTGAATAAACGTAAGAAGAGAGAGAAGGAAGGTTGAACCATTTGGTGTATATTTAAAAGGAAATACCATCACACTGCAGTCCGCCGTAACCTTGTAGACAATCACACCTACAGGTGCTGTCGTTGAAGGTTCCACAGCTCTCACATGTTGACACCTTACATGTGTTACAACCCTCTCCGGTATAAGCATATTTACAAGTCCTACAGTCATTCCCGTATGATCTATCAGTACAATTACAGGTACAAGTAGCGTGGTCCACCACTCCATCATTAAAACACACCAAGGGGTTCGTACAAGTTGTTGCCGTTCCACAATCATTGCCTTCATGAAAAACAGTTTGTTAGTGTTTTCTTTTGATTATATAGGTGATTGGACAGATTTTTGAATATTAGAACTTAGACAGTTATATATTCGAAAGACCTTTATATAAATACGATAAAGAAAATAACAAAATACAATAGCTTTGTCTCTATTATCTGCCGGGTAAGGTAATTTGTGCCGATTTTGCGCTTGAAAATCGGAAAGACATTAAAGACTTACATCAGTAACAGTATAGAAACATTTTGTACCGTTTCGTTAGAAAACTAAATTAAGATAAACTATGTATTAATCTTTTTCGGGCCTCCCTAGTATCCCATTGTCAGCCAATATCCTATAGCATCATATCCCACCAATTCTGCTACGTCTTTTGGAACATTTTTGGACATGATAACTATCACACCCTTTGGCCATATTACATCGTTTAGACTTAGGATCAATGACGATGGTTAAGTACCCGAAGCGTGTATGTCTGGCCCATGCTGCAAATTTATCTGTCCTTAAATAATGCTATTGAATCTAAAGAGGTTTGACATTTGTACCACGTGGTGAGTGTCACTTCTGGTGGACCAGGAGTCCCCGAGGGCACTTGTAGCCAAGTTCGATCAACTTCGGTTGATCGTTTCTTCAACGCATTCAAAAATTTCTGTTATCAAAATTTCTTTAAATTTCTAAAACATGGGTCCTGTAGCATCATATCCCATCCATCTTGCTACGTCTTTTAGTACACTTTTGGAAATAATAACTTTCACACTCTTTGCCATATTGCATTGCTCAGATTGAGGATCACTGACCCGAAACGTGCATGTCCGATCCATGCTGCAAATTTATCTGTTCTTAAATGATGCTATTGAATTTGTAGATTTTGACATATACCTACTTATATACAAAGAATACATTGTCTATATACTTTTAATATATCTGTGGGGTTTTATTTTTAACTTTGTATTTCATACAATGTTGAGCGTACTAGTACTCGCTCTTGTCATTGTACAAGAACAATTCAAGGTCACATGGCTGTATAAGCCAATCAAATTTGTAACACACCCCAGGTCACGAAAATTGACGTCAGAGCTACCACGTGTTTACTATGAAATGTTGACAATGACAAGCAATATAAACTTGAATTTGATATAAGTATAATCTTTGAGAATAGACGAATACATTTCAGAGAATAATACATATGTGAAATCATTCTTTATATCAAATTTGATGCGATTCTGACCATGGGGGTCCTAAGAGGTAATCATGCACGCATGTACGTAAACAGAGGGTTGTTTACTTTATGTGTAATTATTTTTCGATTTATAAACACAAGGTATACTTTTTTTGTACTTAAAATAAAGAGTTAAGATCAGACTTCAAGACTAGATAGGTGAAAGTGTCCACAATTTTTTTATAAGAAAGAAATGTCACTTATAATTTGGTTGAAAACTGCATAAAATCTTATACAGCTGTCACACCTTCAACAATGTCCGGTGAAAAGCATTTAGAAATGTCTGTCCAGAGGGTTGATCTCCGGCACTAGGTTTATCTAAGTAGGTATTGTATCCATACATCAATTTAACTGGTACAAATGTATTTGTTTCAATGGAATGAAAGATATGTCATGTTTTTGATTTCTGTTGTCTTGGACTATCTTCTGTTTAAATTTGTTAATGTTTTGTGAGAATTGCAATTCTATGTGGCATTGAACATGTGTGCTGAATTGGCGATCTCAGTACTACCATTAGGCCATTTCTTGTTCTATTCTGTTTTGCATCCTTTTTTTTAAATTAAGAAAGCTACCGACCAGCCAAGGAGAAAAACAAACAAACATATAAGACAAAGTTGAATTTATATATATTTGTGACTATGTGTTTGACAGAAATTTGTTTCGTTTGATTATTAAATAGATTCCTGTGAAAAAAACAATGATGGAAAATGCAATGTATTATTGCAGTACATGTACTTTTACATTTTTACACGAAATATTAAAGATTAAAGAAATTCTCTTTAATTCTTGTGGAAACACACGTAATTTTACCATTCTACTTTTGTTTTGTTTTATGACTTTGGGCTCAAAACCTAACAGAACGAGGACGCAAAACAGAAAAATAACAAAGAAATCGCCTTAGATAAAAACTAATATGTTATTCAAGTGAATGAATATTGTTAATTGACTGTGTTATGTAAGTTAGTGTATGAAACAACATGCACTTGTATCATATGTGCAGATCTTTCTATTTCTATGATGTTGGCTGCTGATATATTACCGAGTATTGAGATGTATTGAGATGTATCGTTCTTCCAGTAGAAGATTGGTAAGGGAATGTGCGTGATCTAGCTGAACAAGTAGAATAGTGCCAACATCAATTTTGTTCATGTTCTTTGATATAAAATGTTCAAGCAGACCCACATCGTCATACCTGTGAATCCAGATGGACATTCACATGCACACATACTGTTGTTATATGTACCACCATTACTGCAACTTCCAGAACAAGTGGCCACTGTCAACAAACAAAACACGCCATAATATTTCTTTATCGTTTTCTTCAGGAATGATTTGCTTTACTATTTTGATCATTTTAAACAGTTTTTTAATGATAGAACAAATTTATTGAGTAAGAAAAATCTTCAAAAGGAAATACAAATTCAAAGTTTTGTTCAGTTACTTACCCGACAGAGGCACCGAGTATCCGTAGTTTATACCCACATTATCAAACGTCCTATATTGGTAAATCTGACAAACAGGATATTAAATGAAATTGAATCTTCAATAAAGCCATTGCTTGCAAATCTATTCGTAATTTTTGCGAAGATCAGACCAGCTATTTGATCAATCTATGATAACTAGTTTTTCATCTTTATTAATTTTCATTTTGTAATTTTTATACCTAGGGTCATCTTCCCCCTAAAGACTACAGTTTTTGGTACATTTATGTCATTTTCAAATGTTACTGCTCATAATTTCCTCTATTTCGGCCTTGAATTTGACTGATGAAGATTGATTCATTTTAAAATCGAAGAAGTACCCATCAGTTATTTTGTCTCAAAGTCTAGAAGGAAAGGCAAAATCATAGAATTTTTATTGGAACAGCTACAAACCCCGGAATAAACAATATTTCATAGTGAGAACAGGTGCCCGTGGATAGTCCATGTTTATAAAAATACATTTTAGATTACCGCGAACTGAAAGAAATAGACGTCTATATTCGTAATTATATTCAGTTGTATTCATGAAGTAGGAAAAATGTGTATTTTGATATCATTTACAATTTCTTTAGCAATCACATAGCATTTTATGTGTTTCTGATCTTTCTGTCTCATTGTTTAAATTCATGAATCATGATATTCGAATTTTGAAACAATGCGTCTTGACTTATCCATCAAAGTAATAAAAACTAATTGTAAAACACTATGTTGACAAAGATAATGCCTTCTAGACTATTTTACCTTAATAATTGCAGGTTCTGTGAGAGGTCCCTTCGCATACAACTGTTGTATATTGTAGGAGAAAGTCCAGTAGGTCCCAGCAAAGCTAATCGGTGTATCACCAGTGGTGTATATGAAATTACTGACAATTCTGCTGGCGAGTATTATCCCTCCTTCTTTGGTATATACCTCTTAAAAAAGAAAACAACATAGGTTTTTCTTGGGACCTTGTCTCGAATGGGAAAATGTGTGATTGACAGGTTTGAGAGTATTTGCTGGCAAAAAGCAGCCCTCTGGGTAAAAAAATGAAGGATCTGTATCAGAAACCATATCTCTGACAACGACAAAAGTATTCGTAGACAAACAGAAACCGCTAAACACTATCTACTTGAGTGTAAAATATTCAACAATTTAAGATTCTTAACTATTTAACTATTAATAATTAAATAATAGCTATAATATTTTATGTTAAAACATTATATTTCTTTCGGCTGTGAATCATTTTGTAACTAATATATATGTGTTGGGAGATGGCTTCGCATAAGACGACCGTCTTGTTGCCAAATCATATTGTATTTCTCGCAATTCGCCTTGTATAATTAGTAAGCAATTTCACAATAAATATTGTTTAAATCAAAAGGATAAAGTAGTGATGAAAAATATAAGAGTTAGGGGTTACCATGCGTGTGTTTTACAAAAATTGACAGGGTATCGGCGAATCCCCTATCAGAAATTGAGTTATCTAACGTTTTGGTCAATAGAAAACGCCTGCTTTTAAAGACGTCGCCATAGCAATACATGACATCATAGCAAAAAACTGCAGTTAAACGTGAATCCTCTTTTAGTTTTTTAATTGCTCAGCCAATCAGAATGCGCGTTACAAACATATTTCAATATCACAACTGAATGAAAACACTTTTCATGTCCAAAAGATAGATTCCTGACACAAGAGTCGTAACACTGTTTTGTTTTAGATCAGCAGGCATTGGAAAACATGATCAATACAACGTGAATAAGCACACAATGCCTATTTACAAGTGAACAAGCACAAAATACCTATTTACAAAAAGAACAGCACAAAATGCCTTATTACAAAGTAAACAAGAAAAAATGCCTAATTACGAAGTGAAAA
Organism: Pinctada fucata; assembly: GCA_028142955.1. Lineage (NCBI taxonomy): Eukaryota > Metazoa > Mollusca > Bivalvia > Pterioida > Pteriidae > Pinctada > Pinctada fucata. The sequence goes on from AP027105.1 coordinate 61,057,045, forward strand.
AGCACAAAATGCTTATTTACAAAGTAAACAGCACAAAATGCCTAATTACGAAGTGAGCAAGGACAAATGCCTATTTACGAAGTGAACAGCACAGCAAAAGACATAAAAGAGACAGGGAAAACCGAACAACAAGCACAAAATGCATATTTACAAAGTGAACAAGCACAAAATGCATATTTACAAAGTAAACAGCACAGTAAAAGACGTAAAAGAGACAAGGAAGACCGAATAACAAGCATAAAATGCCTATATTCAAAATGAACAAGCACAAAATGCCTATTTACAAAGTGAACAGCACAGCAAAAGACATGAAAGAGTCTGGGAAGACTAAACACAAAAGACGACATCGAATCACCAAAAACAAAAGACACAAACCAACGTGATTAAAGGGTAATCGGTGCAGACTTAGGACAGATAGGGTTGCATGAATATTTTATTTTTTACGAGGCCTTTTAGATCCGTTCATACTTCTTACAACACAGAAGGATTAGCCCCGTTACTGCTCACATGACACCTTTTTATTTTCATATGGTCAGTCTTTCAAATTAACAACCAAAGGTTTTACCAAATAATTTTGTTCTCGGAAAGGATCTTCAATTTTGTACTCGAATAATATGAAAAGACCTAAAATGAAAGTTAAATCCCGCGATCGATCATGAATGGAAACAAGTCAATAGTACTCACCGAGATAATTATGTCTCATCGTTGAGTAAGTAAACCAAAACTGTATGTTGAATGCTCCGACGGGAAGGACAAGCATTTCTCTCCTTTCATCTAAAGGAAACAACAACAAGATAATTTCTAACTGTTCATATGAACTCCATTTGTAATATTTGGTGATTCAGCAGGTATCAAATCCCTACCTTCGCCTTGTGTTATGTTGTCAAATCCATAGATGGCGTTACATGTTGAGTTATCACCGCCACATACACCACATTCGTCATATTGTTGTCCATTATACTGATCGTCGCATCCGAATTTCTGTATAAAAGGAAGATAATAAAAGGGAGCATGGAAAAAATTTCATTTTGTTTTAAAAGATCTTATTTTACATGTAAAAATGAGTCTAAAACACTAGTACTGTCATATAGACACTTAAACTTCAACCGAATATGAGGAATTCGAATTTATCTATAAGGTCTGGGTTAGAACAGTACCTGATGTTTTTGTGTCTACACACCATCATTTAAAACTATATAGAACAATAAGAATAGAAACAATTAGACATTTAAATTCATGATCAAGCAAAATGTGTGGTTACTTGCTTAAAAGAAAAAAGGACTCCATAAATAATTATCTATCAGAGCACTCTCGACCAAGGATTGCGTATTCTTTTATTCATTAATCACTATGCCATTGAGCTATTACATCTGAATTCAAATTTTCAACCGTATTCAAGTATCGATGACATACCCTACACAATCCGTCAACGCACATGAAGTAGTATCCAGGTCGACGGGGCCAGTCCTTAGTGTCCCAATCATGTAGCGTCCCCTCGCATGGAGTACCCTGGGGCATGAAGCCGTAACGACGATAGGAATTTGTTTCCGTGTAGTTGGACAAAGTGTTGCAGCTTACCTCACATTGTCCATCATCTGAATTGAGATTAAGAAGTATGTCTTAGTTGGAACAAAATCATTGTTTTATCGATTCTTTCAAATTCAGTATTCGAGCAAGAGGATGATTTGTACTTTGATGATTTGAGGATATGATCCTAAAGTCATAAAAAACACTGGGCATGGTACTGGACAAATCTACAGTTTTGTACCGGTGTCTTTCCCAACGTTGCACACAGGCCAACCGTGACGACGACTGGACTCCGTGACTGGTCTTGTTTTAATCTCGTCAGAGAAGACTGGGTCCTGATCTCTGTCCTATATGAAAGTTGGTCAGACTTTTCGGGTGATTGATCTAGAGCTCCTTTTAGCCAGCAGAGCACATATTGTTACACGCATGTCTAAAATTTCTTAGATCCAAAGAATTTGTGTTACAAGAAGCCGCTGCGTTTAACTATGTCGTTTGTGATGTCACTTTAAAGTGAAAAGTGTTATTATCATACATAAATCGTGCGTCTATGGAGACATCTTTGTATCCGGATAAGAGGGAGGGATGTGCGCACGCAATCCGGATAACTACATCATTTGCACCATTTGCTTATAGCACATTGCCGTCCAAAGTCGGCGCAGGGTGCACATTGGTCTCCTTCCTTTTATTTAGTGTCATTATTGTATGATGTTTCTGTACGTCTGTTTCGATTGTTTTGGATGATGTTCAAGTGAATATTGTTGTGTATTTTTGCCGTTTGTAGTTTTGTCTGATGTCATTTATGTGTCTTTTTTTCGGTTTGTTTGCTGGGTGAGTGCTGGGTAAGTGCAGGATGGTCATGCTGGAGACCCTTCCATTTTCTTTATAAATTGCCGACAACACTTAAACCCTATTCGAATTAATGCACCATTTTGTAGTTTACGTCCTACCTGTTAAGCAGTCCCAGAAGAACTCCTTTTCTATTATTGGAAAATCTGAAGATTTTCAATAATAGAAAATAGCAATCCAAGGAATGCTTGTGTCGCCTGCGAATACGCAAGATCGCAAATACAGCGCGTGCAGCGTGTCCGTTCTGATTTTTCATTTAGTCACCTACTTGTTCAAACTTGGGCACCTTTTCTGCCCAAGTAAATTGATGACGTCATAACAATGGAGAACAATCGAAGTGTGCGCGAGAACATTCGTATAGTCTTGGTTAGAAGTGTTTGCGATCTTCCGTATTGGCTTGTTGTTTTTTTTAAAGTAGGTCAAATATCTAGGCCAAGGTCACGAGGTAAAAATAATTATGGTATGTGTAGAAAGGTCTTGTCACAAGGAATACACATGCGAAATATCGAAACCCTATCACTCACACCAATCAAAAGTTAAAGCCAATCTTAGATTTTTTGAAAAGTAGGTCAAATATCTAGAACAAGGTCACAAGTTCAAATATTATGGTATTTGTAGAAAGATCTTGTCACAAAAACGAGTTCTCTTGAGAAATGTTACGCATATTAGTAAACTTGCTATGTTCATTCACTTATCCAAGATCGATGTTTTCTTTATGGAATCTTATCTCGATATATCTTTCAATTGCAATAAAGGTCTGGATAATAGAAAAACATAAATATTTCTCAGACCTCCTTAAGATAGTTTTATCTAGCACCATTTACTGCTAATTTGGTCATAGATTTTATTTAACTATGATCCGACCCTTGAGGAAATTTACTAAGAAGATACATAAAGTTTTAAGAAAATAAATGTGGCCGTGTCTGAATAAATACCACTGATGAGGATTTGCTATCCGAAACACGTGTCTGGTACATTAAAATTGGTTTCTTCAAGAAGGTACGACTGGGAACACTTCCATTTTATTAAAGCCAAACTCAAATCTTGTTCACTATCTACTAGTATCCATGACCACATATATGTATCTATTGAAGTTTCAGTACTTCCTTTGAGTGTTGCATGCAAACGGGAGACACAGTCTCTCCCCGCATGCAAACAGGAGACACTGTCTCTCCCCGCATGCAAACAGGAGACACTGACTCTCCCGTATGCAAACAGGAGACACTGACTCTCCCCGCATGCAAACAGGAGACACTGACTCTCCCGCATGCAAACAGGAGACACTGACTCTCCCTGGGGACCTGGTCTCGCTTAAGAATATTCCGAGGTTCGCAACTGCTTCAATGGAAATTCGAATGATTTTGCCTTACCCTCATGACTTTGAGACTGAAAACTGATAGGTACTTCTTTGATATTTATATCAAATATAGAAAGAACTCCTCCAAAAGTGGAAAAATGAAGACCAAACTCAACCTTGCTCTGTACTCTGAATGTACAAGATGTTTTCAAATATAATCTTTATGTTTCAAACAATTGCAGAAGAAAAACAGACTGACAGACTGACGTTCTGATACACAGACTGAGAAGAAATTGATATTCCCCTCCGACTTGTAACATAACACCGATATCCGCTAAAATAACATCATTTGGTCATTTGAATAAATCGTGCCTTGAGATGAACAGAATGAAGATGATAAAATCTTGATTCATTAGATAATCTAACACTGAGGAAAACAGGAAATGCTATAAAAGAACCTTCACCTTGATAAGAGTACCTAACTCCAGTTCGATCAAACTCCCCAGACGAAATCACTCCATTATCCACCAGTATAGCACATGACTCAGTGGCCCTCTGTGTCTTCAACGTGGCAGCATCTGAACTGTCACCAGGGCAAGCCTGAGCAACATTATGTTTATTACAAAATGGCTTTTATCAATGACATATAACTTTGTAGAAAAAAAAATACTGAATACTTCTTTATATGCAATTGAATAAATCAAAGAATTTGAAACATCACTTTCATCGTGTATGCTTAAAATGTACATTGTAGTTGGATTTTCTCGTACATATAATTTTTTTAAATATATTTATACATACAGTAGTGTTACAAGCCTTTGCATCATATTCGTTACCATCACATCCAGGTAAGTTTATGGCACTGAAAATAGAATACAGAAGATAAAAATGTGTAATGGACATTCTGTCTAAAGTCAGTTTGTCATTTTCAGAGTATTTTGTGTTTTTACAACAATGAAAATCTTAAAAATATTCTTTTTATTCTATGCACATACATAGGACTGTCACAATTCCTCCGTCTGAAGCGAACTCCTCTTCCACACGTTCTGTCACACTCCTGCCATGATCCCCATGCTCCCCATCCACCAACTTGAATAGTCAAATTCTCCTGCTTTGCAGTTGCCCAAGTTTCACAGAAGAATTTGAAGCAAATCTACAGAAATTGTCAAAAATGTCACGATTCATCAACAAGCGACCGAATAACACAAATCTAAAACACACGTACGTAATCTAAAATACTGGATCTGGATACTGGGTAATATAGATAGGTCACCAAAGTGACCAATTCGTAATACGTCGAAACATTTTATGATATTATTAAGCTATAATTTACCTTCCCTACGTCACAATATTGTCCGGGGATATTATATACTTCACCAAATATCTGGCCGTATGTTGATCCTGGATTATGGTCAGCACAAGAATGTCGCAGGCAAAACTAGAAAAATGAAGAAAATAAAAGACGAAGATGTTACATGGGAAACTGATAATTATAGTAGTACATCAAACTTAAACTGAGTACGTTGTTCAACCCTTTATTAGAAATTCTATAACAGACTATGATTTTCCTTGCAAATAATTTGCCTTTTTCTAAATCTTTAAAGTTTCGTTGGTCCATAATACGTGAAAATGACAAAATTTAACACGGTGTTAAATAAAACCAAATAAACGCTCAAGACTTCATGGTTATTGAATATGATAATTGAAACTTACATCTATTAGGGGATAGCGGCGGAATTTAAATCCAGATCCGTACTTTAACTCGCATACTTGATCTGGTGAGTAGGTCTGTCCTGAAAAATGAAGAGCTTTTGTTCTACATTAAAGCAAGGAGGGGGTCTTTTAACGAACTTTAAGGCATAAGATGTATAATGACGGATGACTGAGGAACCCATTGATTGAGCTTTGTATTCTAAACTTATAATATAGTTATGATGTAAAAAGTTATTAAAACGTCACCAATTAGTTTTTTAAGAAAAGGTTTTTTCCTGTAAGAGATGTTGGTCATCAGAGTTTACATTTAACTCTATGGAAAGAACTACCTTTTCAGCCATTTTTCCCAAGAAAATGATAAGGGATCAAATGTGGATTGATGAAAAATTTCTTAAGAAATACTATTTATCAAAGGGTTAGTGCCACGGGACCCCTAAATCGGCCCTCGTGTACAAACTTTTGCTTATCCATGACTCGACAAGCCTCGTCAGTATTTTTCACCATCCCTCCCTTGCGGTGGTTTAAGTTTATATTACTCTCTTAGATTATTTTACAAACTTTTTCAAAATTAGCAAAATATATAGGCGAATGATCCAATATAGATATGATGGTTCTACGCATAAAATCAAATTTCTGAATGTTACTTTAAGTCAGCTGTTGTTTTACATCCATCCCTCGATCCATTTAGAAATACCCAAATATCTAAAAGACACACCTACTAATTCTGGGACCAATGTAAGACTTTGTACACTCGGGTCCACTGTGGGTACATTTGTCGTATAAAGGCAAGTAACGTCATTACCCCTGAAATGTACGACGAAATTTATTTCACAAAAATCCTTGACAAGTTCATATTTGTACATGAATGACATCAATGTTAGAAATTCCATTTACTACAAGATTCATGATCTATTATACATTTGTGCTAGCTTTGTTTTTGAATAATAGAAATTAACTCAAATGAAACGAGGAAACGTCGCTTAAAGCTTTCAGAAAGTCATAGAACTGTAACGAGATTAATCTTTATCTTACGCTAGGAAGGTGTTGAGACCATTGGCACTGCACGTGCTCCATCCCGCACCATAGGATCCCATGTTACCTATATTTGGTGCCGTACATCCTAATATGTCATCATGCTCCATACCGAGGCTAAAAAAAGAAATAGGGTGAAGTGTTTGATAGTTATTGCTGGTAAGTATACACGCTCTTGTTTATTCAAAGTAAGACTAATGAAAGAAGGGGATCTCCAACAAGACTCGGTTGCAGCACCCACAGCAAAGTAACAACAACAACAACAACAACAACAAAACCCACACCCCAAGTGAAGAGAATAAAACCAACGAGGCCAATGGAAATTGCTGCCGATTCGGGACGGTCATCTGCCGTTAGTAGCAAATAGTGTGATTATCCGGATTACGTGCGCATAACACTCCCACTTCTCCGGTTACCCAGAGGTCTCGAAGCACGCTTAAGGTCAGGGCGGAGCCATCAAAATTCATTTCAGTAGCGCCCTCTTTAATGTTTTGAATTTAGATTTGTATATTTACTTAACAGAGAGTACGCGGCTCCAAATTTCCTGTAGGGTCGATTTAGTAGCATATCCAAATAAAATATATGTTCAAAATAGCATAGGAGGGACGGTGCTAAGATGTAAACAAAGAATCACAATTGGCGATAAATAACAATATTTTGTGAATAGATCCTATGGATAAGAGGGCTTTAGACAAATTATTGAAAAATCGCTATTCGAATTAGTGATGCAACTCCCGAGTGAAAATGTTAATTCTGACTTTATGTTGAAATCCTATAGGAAAATAGTCGTAGATCGCTTAATACATACTTCATGAAAAAATATCAGGGCAGTATGAAGGTCCATCATATAAGTGAAGAAAAGTTAACACAAAACAAAACCTAACATCAGAATCTAAATATCATACTCAATGGGTATACTGTTAAACCTGTATTAAGAGACTCTTTAAGGGATGGCCAAATCGAGGTCGCATAAGACAGGTGGTCTCTTAATACAGGTTCCGGTTTTACATGGAAATTGTTTACTTGGGAATTGGAAAGTTTAGACATTTCTCGTTATCCTTTTTACAGTCTCAAAATATAAGGTACTGTTAAAGTTATGGTGAAGATGAAGATATCCTTACTTGTGTCCAATCTCATGGGCAGTCCCTACATACTCCGTCAGACCAGCTATATTGTCACATGCACAGTTGCTAGCCTGGTTACACATAGATGATTGAAATGCTCGTCCAGCGACGTCCAGATCCTGTTTTCTGTGGTAAAACAACAGAAACAACTTTTTTTGTAAATAAAAATCTAGAACATACTTGATCGATTTCAAATCAAGAAATGAAATGCGAGCCTTCAAAATTCCGTTATCTGGTAAACATACGTTATAGATATGGGAATATGCCTAGTAGGTAGCCATGACATTAAACCATGACACTAAGGAACAAACTAGTTTGCTTTTGGAGGACATTTTGTAAAAAGAATACCCATAGAATAATCAAGACTGCTTTTAGGCAACTCACCCGACGTGCATGTAGAAATGATCATATTGGTCCCCGCCTTGTTTTCCCGAGCAGAAGGTTGACAACATAGTAGAAAGAATCGTTGTTGATGTATTATAGTACGCCTATAATAATGAATTGTTAGGTTTCATTTCTTTATATGGAATTATTTTACAAGGGTTGACCCATTATGGTGAGCAGTTTGTATACCTTCTTATACTGGCATATATATATTGCCTATTTTACCTCCGTGATAACGATCCAAATCAGCAAAGTAAGAGCTTTTATTTTTCTAAACTTCACACGAAGTTCTTCAAGAATATATAATATTCTAATTTAGTATGTTAAATTAATCATCAAATCATTATACTTTGAGTCCCTCTTGACTAACACCGAAGATATAAACGACCAGACAGTTTGGGAGTTAACACTTGTCTTACCGGATTGGTCTCAAAGAACTCCATATACTTTATAGTGAATGATATGTTGAAATTTAACTGGTCTGCCCTTCCCCATTCCATCTCAACCTGTTGACAGATTTATAAATCATACTTAATGCTAACACAAAGAATATTTATATCGTATGCATGTATGTACTGAATATATTGGAGGCGTACAATGCCGTCCTAAGTCTGCAAAGATTGCCCATTGGTCATGCTGGTTTATGCGTAGATTTTGTGTTAAGTGTCTTATGTCGTATATGATGTTTAAAGTGCAAAGTTTTTCTTGTCCATTTGGTGTCTCTTGTGCTTGTCCACTAGTGTTGTACATTGGAAGACTTTTAGGGAACGATTATCGGAAAATAATCAGAAAGTGTAAACCTATCGATTATCGATCTAAATCGGAATTGTAAACCGATCGATTATCGATCTAAATCGGAAAACAGTATTCCATGCAAAATGCAACATAGAAGATATAAAGTTTGAAGTTTTGTGCATAAAATTTTGAACATTTTGCTAAAAACAAAATATAAAGCATTGAATTTCAAATTGCCTGCCTGTTTACAGGTAAAACAAAAAGTAGCAACACGCGTTTCAATGAAAAAGAGGGAAATAAAAACTGAAACACGAAACAAAGTCCTTTCAGCAAAAATCGATTGAAGAAATTGTAATTGATAATCAGAATCGAAAGACTTTCGATCGACAATCGATTGCCGGCGACAATGGGTTCATCACTATTGTCCACTCTCATCTTTTTCTTTTTGCCGTTTTCGGGTGTTTCGATGTGCAACCGATCTTTCTTGTGTACGGAACTAAGATAGAATCAAATGACAATGGTCCCAAATGGTCATCGTTTTATACCATAGCTCTGTGGATTGCATGCGGACTTCAATTCCCTTAATGATTTGGTATATATTTTTGGTCAACAGTTTGAAATTGGTAACTCAATCTACTGATTTCCTCCGTTTCAACAACAAGCATCATAAAACAGATCTTTTGTTTGGTTTGGTTTTAGATGTGCATCATCTTCGCCAGCTCATGGTTTTTAGGAGCACGGATTATCAGTACCATTGGCTCGCGAAGATGGATATGCATATATTTTCCTACCTTTTCCGGTTTTCTTAGATTGTTAATGCGATAAAGGCTTCGTTCCTGCGTATACAGTTACGATTATATTGCTTTTCTGGGTTGAAATATAACTATTATATTTAAATGCGACATAATTTCATACAAAATTGCATTATTTCTAGAAATTGAGCTAGTGCATAGCTCTGAGCTTATATTCCCTCCTTTGGTATGCATTTTGACTGCAGAGAGGAAACATTCTCGACATTGCCATTAAAATGAGATTTCGGAATACGTTAATCCTGATACATTGTTCCTATAACTCGTCAGTTCGGCATGTAGTATTTTAAAAAGGCATGAAATGGAATAAGCGGCAAAGTAACAGATAAGAATACAACCCGGATATAGCACGATGGTTGATGAGGGAAAGTTTGTCACTTTTGAAGACTTTTACTCACCCCATGATACTTGACGCCCATCATTTCTATACGTTTAGCAGTATCTGTAATTGGGAATAGAGCAGTGTAAGCCTCGTCAGTATACACAGCTAGTTCTATCTCTATATCCCCATCCTGTATGGCCCTCCTCTCTCTTACGTTGTCTTTAGTTTTTGTGTCTATATTTGGTTTGATTGGCGTTGGCATTGAATCTGTAATTTGATTATGAAATATTTAATTCCTCTATAATTCCTCAACGACAATGTTAGCGTTTACGACAAAGTCAATGTCAAATAAAACAACAAAATGGAAACTCAAAATGTGACCTAAGACGTCGTTGAAAGATGCATTTTTGGAAACAATTTGCAACCTTACAAACAGTCTGTACTTTGCTGGTTAGAGCTAGTTAAGATACATGTCGTCCAGCGAAACGACCAACTCGATTGTTTAGTCCCCGAGGATACCGTTCGCCTAGTTTCACAGTGTTTCGGCACTGGACTTGAAATATATTTGTAAATTCTCCGTCACAAAAATTAAATAAAATATCTTAATCTAAGGGTTATCTCCCTGAGGGCACAGCTCTGTCCTTAGCAGGTTCTTTGGCAAAGATTTCAGATCAATTTTAGATTTTTCATTAGACTCTTCATTATTTCATATTAATTGGATTTCCTATTTTTCAGCCTCAAGCTTCAATGATGAGACATAACTTGTTGAAATACGCATATTGTACACTAAAATTTTATAATAGAACATATATTATATTGATAATCATAATCATAGTGGTAAGATATCTGCATTGTCAAAGAATCCTGATTTTACATCAGGTTAGGTAAATTAAGTTGTTCAAAAAATCATGCAGTTCATAAATTTTATACTAGTCCTATGTCGGCACCGGTTAATAGAATCTAGCACCACTTTGAGTTCCGGATAGAAAAATATCAGTCGAGGGTGGGATTGATCAAGTCCAAACCGAGGCGTTAGCCGAGGTTGGGACGTTGATCATCCCACCCGAGACTGATATTTTTCTAACCGAAACTCAAATGTGGTGCTTGATTATTTTTCTCGCACATTGAAATCATCGAAGTCCTCTTTTTTTACGCAACAGAATGACTGAACGTCATGCTAAATGTATGTGCACGTGAAATAACGTGCGTCAGTTTGTCTGTGACGTCATAAAGGAACAATCAACAGTGCCGGATCAGGGGTGCCGGATCGAATTCTCCAGCACCGCTGAAAAGGGGAATCAGCCTATCCAATGTGCGAGAAAGTCTCGTTGGATTATGGGTAGTGTTTCTGTGTGATTTGGCGTTTCTTGTACCATTTGCGTCTCTTCCTGTGCGCGTATGCTTTGTGTGTGTGTGTTTTTTTACAGTGGGTGATTTGGGGTTTTGCTGTTGATGCTGAAACTATGTGTTGTTGGAGATCTCCTCGTTTCTTGTATTTACTTATATAAAAAGACAATCATGTACCGCCTTTGAGCATATCCCAGTAATAATTTCTGGTCTTCCTTCCCACGATCACTTGTGTCCTTGCGGAGTTTACGTCTCGTTTCTTTAGATGCTGCGGTAATTCCTCAAAATGCAAAACATGGTCTCTCGTCGTTAACCCACCTATCTATGGTCGGTTGAGAAAAAAATAAAGATGTATTAGTATTTAATGAAATATTTACATTTTTTTTTTTGAAAAATAGGAAAACAGGGAATTATTCAAAGGCATGAGGAAGGTTTTTATTCTTTTAAAGTTTTTGTAATCTCCGTTGCGTTTTAATGTCTTCTTGCGGAACATTCAAAGGAATCCAACTGTAGATAATTAGAAGAATTTCCATGAATAATTATCCCCCTTTTAGTATAAAAATAATGTATCTTTCAAGGCATGTTTACAATCATAAAGAGTGTTTGGGAGTGCAGGTCTATACTATTGGCCAATTGTACTTTTCAGACAGATTATCAGATTTGAACTGACATTTTGGGTCTATTTCAAAGAGCAAGTCAAAGGACTTTAGAATAACTAAGAAAATATGGTTTAGTTACACAATCTCTGTACAGAGTGGTCCTTTTATAAGATTTTAAAAGTTCTACATCTGTATATTTCTGTTTGTGCATGATGCATGCCTCACAGCAAATTCTGACATTTTTATTTTAGATGAATATACGTACATACCATTTCGTTACAGTACGATATTGATACTGTTCCGTCATCATGTGACGTCACACCTCCTGTAAGAAAGCAGTCCGGATGTTCCCCTTGCCATGGGACTTGCTTATCTCCCCTTGTTATAAATATTTTTGCCATGGAATGGACAATTGATTTTTTATGTTTTAAGACTAGATTAAAATCTTCTCCGTAAGCAGAAAAGTGAAAACGAATGAAATCATCCGAGGAACGCCGCCGTCTCCGGAAGTGGTCCCCTTTGAAGCTAAAATTAGAGTGAATTGATGGATGATCATATTTTAGCCATGATTTGATAATAATCTCGTGCCTTTTACAAGGTTTTAGTCCCGTCAAAAGTTTTAAAATTAGGAATGAAAAATTATTTGAACGTACATTATATTATGTAATTTATTTTTTGTTGAGGAAATTTCTTAAATGCTTACGATAAAATGATTAACATCTTAGTTGAAAAAAAAGACTCACTCTGTTTTAATATCATCTTCATCGATCTCGTACAGTGCTGATATCTCGAATTCTTGAAATCCCGCTTCAAAATAAACAAAAAGTTACATGCTCTATTGATTCAATGTTGAACATTTTTGTGCTGATTATAATGCCAACTTCAAAAATAAGAAACATGTCTACATGATGCTGATGATGGTGATGATGATGATGGTGATGATGATGACGACGACGACGATGACTTAACTTTATATTTTCCCTTACCTGATCTGAGCTTTCGGGAATGCACAATGTCCTCTAGATGTTCATCGATCAAGCCATCAATGTTCTGTAAAAATATCATGTCAGTATCAGTTTTGATTGTGATAGATGTACGAACTGTTCTCCTTCTAAAGACATTTATAAATGATGACAATCTATACTTTTTATTTATATTTAGATTTTTTTTTATTTCTGTTTTTATGAAGATGAAGGAAATGACTGATAATAGAAAAGGTATGATAACCCCCGAGAGTTGAATTGATGATATGAAAGAAGAGAAAGGGTTGGGTAGGGGTATTGGTCTCCTTCCTTTTAAATAAAATCCATTTCAGTTCAAAATGTACAACTCAATCGGTTCTTTTTCTCGTACTATTTACGATGTGCAAAACGGCTCTGAGAGAGCCTTTGAGGTACCTTTAAATTTCAAAAAAGTTTTAAAGGTATTTGAATGTATGTATTGCATTTTGTATTTAAAAAATCATCGGCTATATAACTTGTGTTTAGAAAATGCTGTCGTTGATTGATTTACATAATGAATGCACATCAAAATAAAAATTTAGCTAATTGGAGTAGAGACTTTTGAAGATCTTACGATAAAAGGTTTACTTGAGAAACGAGTAAAGAGGAGAAGATAAAAAAGCAGTTCTTTGTAAACAAATTTCATTTACTTTTCTCACCTTTTGTGCCATATGTCAATATGAGGCACTTAAACATATCTTGAGAATCAAAAGAAATTTATGATTTGTTGTCAGTTCCTGTAAGCAAACACAAAGGCTGATATCACAGTTCCGATTGAAGTGACAGGTATATACAAAGAGATGTTCGCTTTACGATTTTGATGTCTTTATTAATTTTGGTCTACATCAGGTTATAGGAATAAAGCTAGATGCAAATTAATAAATTGAAAACTAAACAATCAAGAATGTTACACCACCATATGATCGGTAAAGAAATAAGTGATTTATGATCACTGACATGAGAATTTATGTAGACCAAGGTATTTAGTACTGTTTGCCCCACTCCCCTTCGAACACCCAAAGCATTAGATAACAGTAAATTTCCCTCCAAAACAGTGAATTTTCCTAAACCATGTGAAAATATACAAATAAATTCAAAATATGTTTTTTTCCTCCGTTGTGAGTAAAACCTAATTAATTAATATGCGGTATAAATCACTATATACAATATCATGTCATTAAAATTATTCAATTCGTATGTAAAATAAATTCATATTAAATTCTCTGTATGGATAAATGTGTTTAAATATGAATTTATATACTAAAAGGGGGATAAATGTGAGCAAATAAATCGTATGTAAAATAACATGTTCTTAATTAATAGGCTTTTTAATTTCCACGTTGTGGTTTTCTACATATGTACAAAAATATTCTTTTGATTATTTTTATGAATTGATCATAAGAATTGATCATGGCATTTTGCGAAAAAAAAAAGTAATATTGAAAAAAAAATTAAATAGGTGAATAAAAATTGAAAAAAAAAACACAGGCATACTGATTTTATGCTCCAGAAATGAAATAGATTCTCAGCCGAGGTCAATATATTATTATTTTTTACACGTACTCGTGATGTTTTGTGATGTTATATATAAAACTAGATTCATATAAGGTGTGAGAATAATCAATATTTAGTATGATGTTTATTAACCTTTTATTTCTTTGGGTAATATAAACCCGTTAATTTCCGTTATTGACATGTCCCATGCATAGAAAGTAAACAATCAGAAAAACTTCTCAAAATATGTAATCGCTTGTTCCGTTTAATATTGCATATTCATCCATCTGCAACCCCCATTAAAGTAATCTATTACCGGATACACCGTTTCAATACACCTTTATTCGGCAGGTTTTTCACCACGTCACCTTAACTATATTCCCGCTGTTTACTAAATTGCAATTTTAGTTTTTTGACATGTTTATTTCAAACATTGATACCTGGTACCCATTGCTTATCACAAAAGATAAATCTACATCATTACGCCTACCAGGAATATTTGGTAATATTCTATTTGATCACCTATAGGTAGAATTATTGAAAACTTATAGAGTGAATTAGAAAGAAGCCAGCGTCAATGATACATTAAATAATACTTTCAAAAGAAAGCACGTACAACAAACAAAAATGTGTGAAATTAAAAACAGTTTTGCGTAAGTTATTTCAAAATTAATCAGAAGATTGATTTCTACTTTTAATATTTTCGTAAAAATAGAGAAGGATTAGATTTTCAACATCAAGTTAAATAGACTTGAACGGACACAGATGAAAACTGCCAAAGCCACAATAGTATGTGAAGTTACAATATTTAAATTTCAAAAGTTTGAAACTAAATAGTACACCGATCTTTCGTTTATAATGCAGTACTATGCGCAATACCTGTAGACAAGATGTGGGTCAAAAATTGGATCATAAAATTACATTGTTTGAAGAATATCAGAATCGTCCATGATCATTTAGAGAGAGCCACGAGACGTAAAGAGCTTTCTCAAAACATCCATTAGCATTTTCCATATTCGCATTTCACGTCACTTTATTTTTCAACGAATCTTAACCCGTAGTGAAAATATTCTGCTGAAGAAATACTGGATCTTTAATTATTAACAAAAAGATGTCTCATTATTAAATCACCGATTGAGTAAAATGTTAAAATGCTTAAATACGTGCGTTTGAATTTTCTAAGAAGTGCTATGATATTCTTGAACGATATCAATTTTTATTGAAACGTCTGAAAGTCTTATCCTTCCTTTTTCAGGATTCTATATACAATATTTCTTTATTTTCGCCAAACATGTTGGAGCACATCAACATCCAACAAAACATATTGGAACACATCAACATCCAACAAAACATGTTGGAACACATCAACATCCATCAAAACATGTTGGAACACATCAACATCCAACAAAACATGTTGGAGCACATCAACATCCAACAAAACATATTGGAACACATCAACATCCTACAAAACATGATGGAACATATCAACATCCAACAAAACATGTTGGAAAACATCAACATCCAACAAAACATTTTTGAGCACATCAACATCCAACAAAACATATTGGAACACATCAACATCCAACAAAACATGATGGAACATATCAACATCCAACAAAACATGTTGGAACACATCAACATCCAACAAAACATGATGGAACACATCAACATCCAACAAAACATATTGGAACACATCAACATCCAACAAAACATGTTGGAACACATCAACATCCAACAAAACATGTTGGAACACATCAACATCCAACAAAACATATTGGAACACATCAGCATCCAACAAAACATGTTGAAACACATCAACATCCAACAAAACATGTTGGAACACATCAACATCCAACAAAACATATTGGAACACATCAACATCCAACAAAACATGTTGGAACACATCAACATCCAACAAAACATGTTGACACACATTAACATCCAATGAAACACATTAAATTATGAGGTGTTATAAAATTACTAAATATAAACAGATGGATGCAAATGTCAATCCTGATCATTAATTTCAAATATTCAAAATTGAAAGTTAGAAAAAGACATATAGTGTCCATGAAATACAACCACTTACAAAGGTAGACCGCCGAAATATAGCTTTGTCATTAGCAGGTTCTTTGGCAAAAATAATTAGGTCAAGTTTAGTCTTATTATTTGAAACTTCATTATTTGACATTATTTTCGGCCTCTAGCATCACTGATGAGACATAACTTGCTGAAATGCGCATATGGTGCACTAAAATCTTTATGATAGAATATATATTATTTTCCCCTCCGAATCTTTTTCAAGAATTTGAAGAAATTAAGTTTTGATATTCGAAAATATGACGATATGTGTTGTTGGTGGTAACCATTTAGTAAAGACGGACGAGTAGCTATTCGTCCTCTTTTTTTTTTTGGAATATGTCACTTTGGGATTTGATGAAGTTCTCTTTATTCTCTTTGCTCTTTATTGTTTTCCTTCTATTTGATGTAGTCAATAGTGTTCCTTTCTATTAATAAATTATCTTTTTTTAAATTACTTGTATTATTTTTGTTGGAATATTTATGTTCCAGTATCAAATTATCAATTTGTCAAATTTGCATTCAATGCTTTCTTTTATTTCCTATTTATTTGATATTTAGAAGCTTTTGCAAAAGCCCTTTCAAAAAACTAGATTTTTCAAAAGACAGTTGATGATATAAAAGAACACTTTCTCCAAAGGCAAAGGAGCATTTCATTTTATTCCAATCTTTCTTTATCTAAGGCACACTTAAATAAAGAAAAAACCTTTCTCTAGGTTCTTAAAGTCTAATTTTTGTCGGCATATATGTTAAACTCGGTCCATATTTCAAATTTTATAAAAGTTACAAATCATTTTACGTAATATTAGACAAAATACTTTCAATTTGAAATACACTGCACTTGCTTTTTGTTCAAGGTTGATAATTAAACATATCCTTATTCAAAATTTATGAATGCCCTTTGATTTGAGATAACGGTTTACTCAAAGACTAGCAAATGTCTTTCAGAAGAAGTTGTAGAATTATGATAGACTAGAAACACGAAGAAATGAACAGAAATGCAAAGTAATTCATGTCTTTTTCCAAATTAAAAATAAAAAAACCTTCTTTTTTATGAAAAGACTCTAGTCTTAAATCTGTCGAAAGTAGCCAATAAAATATTCAACTCAGAATAAAGCTCTTTGACACTGAGTGCTTAACACAATGTGCAAAAAGTTCTAGATTTTAGTCCGATATTTCGGCATTATATATCGATCAAACATTTCGATATATTACTTATCAATTAATTCATCAAAGGAGATTTCCAATTCGACGCTCAAATAGAAAGATTTATAATTGTCAAAGAATCATTGCGCGAAATCAGGATGTTTTATTGCTTTGCGTGTACAGCTTCTTAAGCTAGCATGTAATTTCTCAAATCCCAGTCATGGCAAGGGTTTTTGTTTTCTTTTTATAAAAATAAATATGTAGTTCTTTTGTCCGAGCCATTTAGTTGAAGAGGAATTGAAACAAGCTTTCATCCAAAATTGTTACCTTGACCCTTGAAGCAGGCTTTTACGTTGCCCTTTTGTTCAAAATGTTTCACTATGCCTTTGAATCATCAATCGCCTTTTATACTGAGATATGACCTTTGTGTTACCAGAACTTGACTTGACCAATCCACAGCCTTTTACCAGTGTTCTTAAGAATTGCGCTTTGACTGACTGTGACGACGGGACCCTATGGTCATTCCAAACCTCGTGAGATAATACAGAATCCCACCTACCTGTCCTCTCTTTTAAATTTTTTGTCGAACTCCTTTGGTAATTGCATGTATGAGCTCGCTTCAGCCGGTAGGGCATCGACTGTTTTTCGTAGGCCATCCATTTACGTATTCATCTGTATGTACAAAAATGTATTTGGACCTGTGCATTTTGTTGTCTTGCTTGTGTCGTAATGTTACAGTGAGACTACTATTATACACATCAATTGTGGTTCGTCAAGTTGTAGGGACGCAAGTTGCGCGCACGTAATCCAGACACCCACTTCATTTGCTACTTACATGGTAGATGAATGTTCTACGGCACCAATTACCCATTTTCTCGTTTGCTCATGTACAGTCTTTTGATGTCGTCTTTGGTGTTCCTCGTCCGTTTCGCGTCTCTCGTTGTGCTTGTATACTGTAGGTATTCACATGGATTTGTTTCATTGTTTTTGCACACAAAAGACAATCGGTAATAGAAAAGACATAGCCTAAAAGTCATGTTGGTGATTTTCCTGAGAAATCAGGAAAGGAAGGGGAAGGTCTCCAACAGGACTCGGTTACAGAAACTTTTCTTTAATGATTTCACACAAAGGGCAAGATAACATTTCTTAGTTGTAGTTTTGTTATTCATACGATTTAAATATATTTGTTACAACCAACATATCTTAGCATTGTAAAAAAGGTTGTAGCGTTCGGACGTAAGAGGGCGTGGGTACGACAGGAGCTTAAGAAATTTATGCTTCTGCTCAAGTACAAAAGAACTAAATTAAGTGAAAACCAGCAATGTCAATGCATTTCTTGTCCTATTTCTATCCCACCAAATCCATCACTTTAAAGTACCGAATAAGTATATCTTCTAATCTTATTATGGAACTTCCATCAAATTAAGTCATTTTCAGCTTAATTCTCACTGAATTGTGATATGATTCAGGTTCAAAATTAGATAGGAATTTGTCAAAATAGGATTTAGAGTGCCAATTTGCATAAAATTACGTTTCTTTATTTTTGACAATAGTGAAAGAAAATTTGAATTGGCTTATCTTCAAAACTACTAAAAAAAAATCAGTATGTACTTTCTACATTTAAAAGATTGGAGTGATAGAACGTGTTGACCGGCTCTAGATCAAAGACACAGATGCTTTGGGTCAAAGTTTGAAAGTCTAGACTTTCAAACTTATTTTGTATCGTGAGAAATGCACATCTTCCTATTATAAATACGAATGGTATATCAATGATGATATGCATTATCTATAGCTTGTTTGTTCAATCTACCGTCCCTTGTAGAATAACCTTTTGGGGTGATTTCACAAGCTTGCAATAGCAAATTCTTCCCGTATTACATAATAACAGTAATTATGAATTTCTGCACACAAATATTCATTGTGTAGCAGGAACTAAACCTTGAGCTTATTGAAACATTCGAACAAAGAACTCATGACAATTTCCGAAGTTTCGACAATGTTCTATCAACGTATCAATGAAATAAGGCATACCAGAGCACTTCAAACTACTTCTCTGGCTTAATTCTATAAATCTTTATAAAAATCGGAGAGAAAAAAAAATCAAATCTATATCAAAATCAATGAGAAAAAAATCAATCTATATCAATATCAGTGAGGAAAAAAAATCAATAATGCCTTTTTCTGAATCATATGTAGATTCAATTTCAAACGAAGTATGCACCTTATTATAAACCCAATTTGCAAAATAAATTAAATATAGCAAGAAAAAAAAAATGAAGGCAATTGCTCGCACGTAATGACACAAATAAGGCAAGGACATAGTCCTGTGCGGAAAATAAAACGATGAGAATAATGGTCTTGTATTCAAAATTTACATTGATTTTCTTACAATATAAAAGATGAAATCACGAAATGGATAATATGTAAATAATGTAGCACAAATCTATAGGTAAAGGCACAGTTTAGACATACACTTGTTGATTCAATGAAGAAAAAATGACTGTAAGATCTAATTTGCAAATTTGACAGAGAAATGAATTAAAATATAAAATATTGCAAAATATTCAATAGAACATTCTTGCATTGCCCCGCCACATTAAAAAAAAAATCTGATCACGCTTCTGAATAGATCTGCAGAAAATTTGTCGCTAACTCTCCTGGAAATTAAAATTATACGAGTAGTGCCGCTCTAGATAATTCTGGGTTCTTTGAATCATGTTGGCTTGGATAAACATCATCCGAAGCATGCATGCCCGGTGAACAATATTTGGAATTTTTATTCCTGTGCTCTCGGGTAGAAGATTTCGAATACTTGTTTTTTTTCACTACAATAGAAGCTTTTCTTTGGCAAAAAGTCAATGTAACAATATATTTGAAAGTTCATGTGGTAAATAAACGATTTCGTTTTTAATCATTATCAAACTATAGGAGGTTAACTCCCTTGCACCGGCCACATTTTTCATATGTAGTGACGACTCTGAACAGACCATACAAAAAAGTTGGAACTCCGCAAAATTTGAAATTACTCTAGGGGGCGCTACACTGAGTAATTTTATTTTATTTGGTGACTCTGATGAGCATTCATCATCATGTATGTCTGGTGCGACACATTTAGAAGGCTTCATTTTTCTTGAAAGTAAAATCTCAGAGTAGATTGAAATATTTCTTCCAGAGGGAAGGGATGATATAAATAAAAACACAAACACTCGTTTACACACTGTGTAAACGAGTGTTTGTCTTTTTGTTAAAATCCTACAATTTTCAGAAAGGTCAAATTTGAAATAAATCCTTTGATTAATTTTCAAGAACAAAATGACCTCACTTGCTCTTTTTCTTCTTTTTACTAATAATTGGGGGGTAATACGGCCATTCCCCCTCTGACATTTTGGATCCACCAAATTCTCACTTTGTCTTCTTCTTAGCATTGGAGTCTTACTCCGGTAACTCAGTTTAAAGTGCTCGGTATATTGAGAGTGACACTTTGATCCGGAAGCAATCCTTGGCATGACGAAATTTGATAGATTAAATAAAAGTTTGGTCATACTTTGAATAAAAGTATCGTGACCATGTTTGTTGTTTAATGTGACGAATTTTACGACTGCCACTTTAAGTTTCAGATGAAAATCATTTCGAAATCATTTTCATCGCGGTGCGTAAGTCTGAAATTCAGAGTAGAGTGATTTATTCAAAGCCACTTTTTCTATTTTACAATGAAATCATTCAGATTAAAAAAAGAAAATGATTATAATAAAAATGAAATGTTCGTAAAATTAAAACTTAGTCATAACAAATTTGGTAAATAAAATGTAATTTTGGTCAAACGTTAAATAAAAGTCATGTGACTAAGTATGTTGTGTTATGTGACGAATTTGACGACTGCCACTGAAAGTTACCGATGAAAACTTATCATTTTCATCGCGGTGCGTGCGTGCATCTGAAATTCATCTACATATAGAGTGATTTATTCAAAGTAACTTTCTCTATTTCACAATGAAAATATTCAGATGAAAAAAAGAAGAAAAAGAAAAAAAAAAAAAAAAAAAAAAAAAGAAAAAAAAAAAGAAGAAGAAATATTCGTAAAATTGTAACAGTCATGCGTCATACACAAGACATCATATGATTTCTGTACATAGATGATAGATTAAAAGCTTTAATGAAATTCTTGGCATAAAACGTTAAAGACTATAAAGTGTAGGGAAAAAAAACTTATGTAAAATATAAACTTAAACTATTTACTGACATAAAAATAGCGACGTTAATGTTCCTTATTAAGAGGAAAAATATTGCTACATCGATTTTTTACGTTTAACAAGGAAATTATAATATACATATTAACAATGTCAAATGAGTAATGACTCGTGACAACAATTTAGATAAGTATCAGAGAGGTTTTAAATTCAAAATGGGAATTTAAATGTCTAAAACACACACAACGATGCATCAAGCAGCTTTTATAATGTCTATGTTAATTCAATAGAGATCAAAATGTCTTCAAATTTGTCAAAAAATGTACATATATCATGTATTTTTTTGACAATGTTATGTAGAAAAGATCAAAGAATATTCAAACTTAAACAGATTTGATACTTAATTGTTGATGATGAATAAAAATTGTCCCAATAATAATGGAAAGCTCACATAATCATAAAGTTACTGATCTTAATGTTTACTGTTGTAAAAATCAAAGAGCGAAATATTCGTTACGATAAAATCCATACTGGTGATCAGAAATCCCCTTCAATTCTTGAAAAGTCACGGATTGAATAAAAGTTAAAACAAAAAATAAAAACACCCCCCCCCCCCAAAAAAAAATGGCGCAAATCAAGATCATTCCGAGATCAAGATTACGTATATAGGTATCCATTGCAGAATTAATATAAGCACAGCAAGCAACTTATTTTTCGATTGAGAGTATAAAGATTCTTTATATCACGAGTGAAAACACTATAGAAAAATCCCCTAACTTTCAGTATACTTTATCATTAATAATTTGAAAGAAAACTAGACAATGTTTTAAGTCAAAATTGCCTTGTGTAAGTCTTAACTTCTGATACAGAAATAATTCAAGGTCTTATATGAGCTTCCAAATTTCTCGCTCTAAAACACTTTGAACAAACTTTAAATGGTCTATTTTCTTTACTCATATGCTGAGAGAAGAACGATGTTGCGCCAAATTCATAATTTTTTTCACAAAAGACAAGCTATCTTTTATGTGAAAGAAAGTAAAGACGGTCAAAAATCACTCTTACCTTTGTGTGAACATTTTTAAGCCAAACACCCAGACAGATTGCAAGAAAACACAAAAGCCTGCTCGATGTATCCATGTCCACACGAAATTCAGCAACAGCGGCAAAGGAAGACACTGGGTAACGTCATTGTTATATACCCATTGCAACTTCCCGCCTCCTAAAAAATTGAAATGGAAAGTAAAATGCAGAAATGCATTGCATAAAATTATAATATTTCCCAAGTTTACGTATATATGATGAACAATTTTGATTGGTCAGAACTTGGAAGATCATCTAGCTATACTTATGGTGATAATTGTCAATCAGATAAACAAATTAATTGCTATACGTATGTAAAAGGATTTGAAGCTTTCATAATTCTAAAAGGAAATCTAAATTGCATCAGGTGTGTGAAAGATATCAGTGAGAGAAGAAATTTCCAAATTAAAACGTTTGTAGTAAAATCAATTTTAGCGGGTGGATGCTTATCTTAAATGTTTCATTATGTTTGTAATAAAATAAACATAAATTTTTGATTGTGCATGTATCTATTCGAACGATTTTGAAATTCAAGAACTTTTTCAGAGTTCAGTAGAAAATATCACGACATAGTATCGATTATCCAAATATCTATTTGATCATATCGAATACTAGCTATTTTCATATTCCCTGTAACAAAACCAGACTTCATATCAAGTAGAATGATGTTTTTAATATTGACTTTTAAAACTGCCTATTGTTGCGAACATATTGGCAATTCAGATGAAATGTTAAAGAGAGCTACAAGTGTCGAAGAAATTTGGATTGACTGTGGATTAAGACCATGGGTTACATTTATAGAATTATAGATTTATTATCTGTGCAATATTAAAAATCATCGATTTATGTAAAGCGGTCAGATTTCAAAGCGATCCGTGATCCTAGCCCAAAAGTTAATCTGATCTTACCATGCAGTCTACTAATATTCTTTGTTTTACTTCACCTTTTTGCACTAACTGCATTCTGACGTAAGAATAAGGACGATCGCAAATACTTCTAACAAATGTTTTCGCGCACTCTTTGATTGTTCTCCATTGTTATGACGTCATCAGTCTACTGACCTAAGGATGGTTTGAACATCATGATGGCGGCGACATTATTTGTTTCTCACTTCCAAGGAAAATACAGTCTTAACTTCCTTAAAATATTATTTGATACGCTGATTGATATTCATATTTGAATATCCTGATGAAGTTTAAATAATTTCGGGCGTCATTTGAAGAAATCGTGGATTTTAAGAGTTTAATCCATGAACAAACCACGACGTTATTTCGACGTTATCGGACAAAAACGGCGTCACAAACCCTCGCATTCAAAATGCAATAAAACATTAATACCAAACTTGTCGCATTGAAACTTTGCATGCATGAAATAGAAAATTCGATCTTCATCACAGTGAATTCGTTGAAAAATTAACATAACAGGAAAGCGGATGTCACTTCATTGGAAACGGACAATTTTTCAAAGAAAAATTGGAAAATATAAAGCTTTGTTAAATATTCTAATCCAAAATTCAATTTTTCTCATCTAATCATGAAATCATCTCTTTACATTGTTGATAATATTGTTAATTTTTGACAAAGATTCATCTAAAGGATTCCTAATAATTAATTATTGGCTCGAAATTGCAATTTCTAAGCGACAGTGTCATTTTTTATTCCAGTGTCCTGCATTTGTTTCAAATACAAGTAATCTCATCTTTTCCATATGTAAGTGCAATACATTTATGAAGATTTTGGATCTTAAATCAAAATTCATTTCCCATAGCTTTACGAGAACTGGAATGACACTTTCAATATTATGACGTCATCAAGAAATCCATGATAACGTCGATTAATGCATATTTCAAAGTCTCGTAGAAAATGTTCCTGTGGATAGAATCAAATGTAAGTTTGTATAATCATGGACAGACAAGAAATATATAATTTCAGAAATTTTGAGAAAAGTTGAATTTGGCTTCCAAGTGTTCAATGACTCCTTAAACAATGGTTTAGGCAATCTCCCATGCAGAGTTACGTTCCTTGGCTGACAATAATATGAAAGAGAGTGTGGTTTAACTCATTTGTGACACACTTATCCCCTTTGCCGTGCGGAGCTCGTAAAAAAGTTCCCTGCGAGAGGTCTGACAATAAGTTTTTTGAATATTTTTCCCTGACATGGTCACCATAGCACTGTCTATATAGATATAACCTCAGACATTGCATGTCTTCTTTGCATGAACATCGACGGCGGGTGCGGCCAGCCAGCAGGGGATGCTTAATTTGGTGCTCTATTGTGAGTGCTGTTGTGGTTATCGTCAGGATCTTCTTTGACTCACGTAAGTGACTAAAGGCAAATCAGAACGGACATGCTGCACGCGCTGTAGTTGCGATCTTGCGTATTGACCCTTTTCTCACTCAAAGAGCGTCAAATACAACGAAAAACGCACATAGCTCGTACATCTTTGCGTCCATGATTTGATTTCCTACACTAGCACTCTTTTTTATGTAAAAAAGTCGGTTTTTTTACGTGCGTGTTTTGGGGAGGCTACGGGTGCTACATTTTTCTGGACGTAAGGAAGGAAGACACAAGACATGTACGTACATCTAACGCACGGGGTCTTCACTTCCTTGCGTTGCAAGTGCGTGTCGTACCTTTTGATGAATCCGTAGACCACACACAGACCGCATAAGACGAAAATTTTGCTTGCGCTAAAACTGCTACGGTTTGTCTGTGTGCTTTCAAATCCGTACGGGGGCCGTAAGAATCACGTACTGCTGACGCACCGACCTCGTACTATTTGCCAACTTTTTTGCACGTACATGTACTTGCAACTACGACTCTTAAAACAAAGATAAAACAATTTTTGTGTCGCCTGCGAAGAATAGCGATACTTAGGGATCACTTTGTCCGTTGTCCGTCTGTCTGTCTATCCGTCTGTCTGTCACATTTGGATGTCACATCCTATAAAAGTGATTCCTGAGTGTCGCTGTGTTTCGCAGGCGACACATACATTCCTTGGAATGATTTTCCTTTATACCCAGACCTACATGCGCTTTATGCACTGCACATTACATCTCGAAGGAAATGACCGGAATTGTTTTCTGAAGAGCGAAGCGAAAGAAATTTATGGTCTATGGGGTCCATATTGGTATATTCACATATGCTCATTCATTTGTATATGATTTGCATTGTGATCTTAGGAGTATAAACGTGGTGCTAATGTCGACGCGCATTATGGAACGTAATTCCTGGATCCTTTGTAGGTTATCACAGTATAATCACATTCCAAAAGACAGAGATTCTATAAATATTTTACAAGAATCATGCAGTCGTAGACCGCTTATGAGTTTAAAGCACTTCAAGTTTACATTGTTATACATATTTTCTTCTTACATCACGTATGATGTCATATTCTGTCTAAAGCAAGTTCTTATTTCACTATCAAAGCATAAATGATTGATGATTTACTTAAATCAATGAAAAATCCGGAATCTTACTCCGTTACGATGTGAATGATAGACGTGAAACGTTCCTGGATACGATACGTTTATGTCCATCATTAGAAGAGCCGTATACAATAAAGGATCTAGATGATAAAATTCTCTGGAAAAAAATAACGCGTTCTAATTCCAAACTAACTGAAATTAGCTGTACTGAAAGTAAAACTTTGTTCTAAAGTTCTAAATTCAAAATAGAGCAAAGAAACAAAGAATTGGTAAGAAAAGCAAATGCAGAACAGATGCTCCGGAGAGTATTTCGGGTATGTAAATTGCTCTCATTTATAACTTGATTGTATGTATGTTTTGTTAATTTCTTCACTGTACTATTGGTCTTAGAGAAATAAATCATCGTATCGTATACAGCTTTCTGTGTGCGGCAAAATCAGTCATAAGAGGTCAAAATCCAAGTACGATGTCGCATTTATTACTCGTATATACTCCTTGTTGTTGAAAGGACAATAGAAAACATGCACAGTATTTTAAAAAGTAATGTTTTGCAGAGGAGAAGTTCAGAATCTGGAAAATACTGTATTTGGAAGAAAACAGATGTTAAAATGGAGACGAAACCTTAGCATACAATAAGATATATCCTTTTAAAAATTAGATGAGAAATTACCAAAACTTCTAAGATACATAAATGAGATAAATAAATTAAAAAATAGATGGAACTGATTCATACATTCGAAAATACAAAAATTTACTTAAGTCACATTTTGAGCTTTTTTTAGAGTAATAAATAAAATTCCAATCCATTTATTAAAAGTTTGAAAATTTGAAATAAATTGAAAGATTAAAAACTGTGTACTGGTAATGCAGAGACCACCTATTTTTGAGTACGTTAGAATGTCGCTACTGACAGAGAAACAGGGACATATTTCACAATAAATTGATTAATTGAATTATTCAATAATCTAAAGATGATATTCGAAATATGAGAGAAGACTCAGTTCTAGGGTTTATTCAGCTCTGAATTTGAGCAATTTCATGAGAAATAGACTCAGTTTATATAAAATGTAATGCCAAGGTATGACATAGCGCCGGGTAGATGTCACGACACTTCTCATGTTAATTTCTGTACCACTATGCATATTTCAATGGCTTTTATGCATTTCAGACACTTTATGACTATGATTTCAGCTTATTTGATTTGAAGATAATAGTTAATGGCCAAAGGACGAAGGGTATCTTTACCTATCAATATTTTGTTCTGGGATTAGATTAAAAGGGGGGTACTTAACACCGCAGCCGTACGAGGCGGTGTAGCGGTTCTCATTGTCATATTTGAATTATATCTTTGTTTTATTCAGTACATTTTAATCAATATGCAATGGTTTTCTGTTCAATAAAAGTCGTACCCTTCATATATCAATTCAGTTATGCGACGCCAATGCATGCATATTGCAATACCATAAGGACTAGGGGTAATTAATGACATGGCATTTCTACTTCAAATAGTAGCAATAAATCAAATTTAGGTGGGAGGGCGTTTAAACAAAATGACAAATTAAAATTTATATAAGGGATAGAAATGCATAGCATAAATCCTTGCAAAATTCGAAAACATATAACTCAATATGATGTCAGTATTCAGTAGAAGACGCCAATAACTAAGACTATAATTTTGCTCATTTAATGGAGGGTCCATGCAACACACTGCTGACATTGCATGTCTGGTCCATGCTGCATTTTATCTGTCCTTAAATGATGCTACTGAATTTGAAGACGTTTTACATTTGTACCACTTAGTAAATGTCACTGCTTGTGGACCAGGAGTCCCCGAGGGCACATGTAGCCAAGTTCGATCAACTTCGGTTGATCGCTTCCTCAACGCATTCGAAAATATTCTGTTGTCAAAATTTCGTGAAATTTCTGAAATGTAGGTCCTGTAGCATCATATCCCACCCATCCTGCTACGTCTTTCGGTACATTTTTAGACATTATAACTTACTGTTCGGCCATATTACATTGTTTAGATTAAGGATCACTGACGAGGATTAAGTATCCGAAGCGTGTATGTCTGATCCATACTTCAAATTTTATCAGTTCTTAAATGATGCATTTGAATTTGAAGACGTTTTACACATTCTAGAACCTTGCGCTAGAACCCTTCTGCATGAAGGTATTAAAATCCGATCACTTTCTGCTAATGTTGAAATTGAAGTGACCCACTCGAAATATATATTCCTTTTAGAATATAATTCATTTAATATCCTCTCATTTCTCTAACAGGATCTCTGTTTGAAATTCCAAAACGCGTTTAGCAGTTTAGAGAAATTGATAACTTTGTTTCCAAAATGGAAAAATAAAAAGTAAATATGAAAAAGTAAATCCTCATTAAGTAAGTCAATATGAAAAATGGATAATATTATGATAATTTTAAAATACCTAATTTTCGATGAATCAAGATAAAGATAAATAAAATACTCAGCTATAAATTTACATAGACTATATCGTAGTTAACACTGTAATCTCTAATCAAACACAGCATTGATCGGATCATATTGTATGAAAATATATGTTGCATGGGAACAGGGAGCGTTTACACATAAGTTTGATTGGACTTAATTTGAAAAGTTTTTAGAATAGGGAAAACATTCTTATGACGGAGCTTGATGTTTTTTTTATACAAAAAGGGATCGTTATTATTGTTTTCTTTGAATAGTTACGTCACTACCATTTACTTATGATACCGAATATTTCCTTAGCTGGAGGAAACTAATTCTTAATCAAATATTTAATTAACAAAATGTTTTCAACATGCTCTAGACCTTTGATCTAGTCGGCTTTGACTTCCTTAATATAAAAATAAATCCATATCAAAATTTAAACAAAATAAATATGGCGGTATCAATCTATTTTACTTATGATATAGTTCTATTAGATCATGATAAAACCTCCAGTGAAACATCTTTGCCCCGACCATAGCGAAGCTCGCTTTCAGTAATCCAATAAACAATGGACAACAGACAAACCAACTTCAACAATGTATGCCGAAACACTGAATCATATTAAACATGAATGACAATTTGTAAATTAATTGGGACTAATGTGAATTTTGACGGGCCTTGACAGTTTGAAGCAAAGTGCCTTTCTTGGGAACAATTTACAACTATTACTTTATACACTATTATCGGACATTACGTGCATGTCTGGTCCATGCCATAAAATGATGCTAATGAATTTGAAGACGTTAAACAATTGATCAAATGTTCTGAGGATAAGGTGTTTTTAGGGGTTAACGTTTAAGTTTGTGAACTATTGAAAACAGCAGTATATATTCCACGAGTAAATTAAACGCCAACATTTCATAAACAACATCAAATTGATGTCTAAAACGAATAAAGTATTCTAATCCATGAATTATAATACCTTATCTAGAAGGAAACGAATTAACGTGAAGAAGTGGATATCTCTGAGCGTGTCCTCTAGTAGGGATTCACTCTTGCTTCTTTGCAGAACGTTTATTATTAACTTCATTTTATTCTATTATGTTGATGGATTTTATTGTTTCTTTTTGTTCATATGGTAGGTATATGTCCGATTTTGATGGTCACTCAGTAAATGAGTTGGCAGTCACAAGTTTGCAATGTTCAATGTATCAAGCTATTTTCACAAGAAATTATCACCTTTTTTCCAGACTGATGCATCACTTGAATTTCATTTTGAGAATAAAAATATACGAGTAATCGTACATCTTTATCGGTCAAAATAAAAAAAAAAGGCAAATACCTCTGATGGATCGGAGAGGGTAGAGGGTTATCACTATGTTATTAGGTCTTCCGACTTCCGTCGGAAGACCTATTGTTTTCGTAACCGTGGAAAATTGGATCAGCGATTTCTCAAGAACCCTGTAAGCTAGGACAATGAAAGTTCTCCAACGTTACGTTTGGAGTAAAAGCTAGATTGGTCTTTTTTATTTTTGGTCTCTGTTATTTTTTTCATCATGTTTTTTAGTAGATTCAAATATTTGACGGGAGCGTCGAATTACTCAAAAGGACCGAAAATTTCATGTTTTGCTATTTGTAAGCTTAAATATCTCGTATTTTGCTATCTACAATTTCCATTCTTTTTGAAAGTCGACAGCCATGCAAGATATGAAATGCTAGATGCACACTGTAACGATTTATTACGATGACGTCCTTCACCGTCCTTCATATTTCCAAATTCAGAAGTTCATAGGAGGAAGACACTTTTTTGCTTATAATAGTAAACAAAAATTAAGCTTATGAAGTTTCCTAAAAATTTCAATATTATTATTTTTTATCCATATATCTGTCTTATTTAGTCTTTCTGATTTTTCCTATCTCTTACTGTTGAAAAGATATGAGCATCGAAATTTTGAGTTGGGTATTTCGATACACCTTCACGCCAACAGATCGGGCGCACACTAAAATTGGTAGTCCGAGTCCGACTCGAGAAAAGCAGTGTTGAGATTTTCAAATTCCGATTTCACGGCAATGATGAATATGCATTTCATAAATACATTTCGATATACACAATTTGATTTTAAAACAGTTGATTAATTTAGAAGAGATCAGCTACAAACCAGAATTTACACACAAAAAGTGGTAGTTTGATTCCGATTTCTAACCTACAAACCTGTTTCTAAACTTCAATAACTATATTTTGAACATCAAGTTTAATTTCTAATTCTAGCAAACGTTCGAACATAATTTTCGGTTGGTTTATTTACAAATTGATGAACAATTTCTCCAACATTCTTCCCTCCCCTCGTTTTTCGAAAACAGTTCTGTTTATATTGAACGATGTCGCCATGATGGAAATTCAAAATAAACTTTGAAAAAAGGGAAGGGGGGGTCCAAATTTGAACCTGCACAGCGAGAACCTCATGGTATTTATATATATATATTGAACGTAACTTGTTATTACCATTTCTCTTCTCAAGAAAATTGGTTCTAC
This sequence comes from Pinctada fucata, assembly GCA_028142955.1. Lineage (NCBI taxonomy): Eukaryota > Metazoa > Mollusca > Bivalvia > Pterioida > Pteriidae > Pinctada > Pinctada fucata. Next base: position 61,088,169 of record AP027105.1, read on the forward strand.
AGCTACGAGCTCGCCTTTTTTATGGGGGAAGGGGGCAGGAAGAATTTGCAAAAAAAAAAAAAAAATCCCGGCTCTGAAAAATGCTGAAAAAAATATTCCGGCCCAAAGGGCCGGCAATTTTTTTTTCCCGGACCATGCAAAAGTAAGGATACATTGCATGATATGGAAATTTTTGCTGGCCCTTTGTGCCAGACAATTTAAATCAAAAAAATTAATTAATATAAATACAAACTGTTCACATAGCTGTATCTACCAGAGACCTAATACGCATAGGCACAAAAATCTAGAAAAGGTTCTATTTAAACATCATACAATCTGTCTGAAATTCGCTAATTGCAAAGAGACATCTGAAGGAACGGTTATTAACTCATACTCTGTAACAGCGGGGAGTTTAACTTACACAGACATTCACAACATTTGACAATTTGTTTAAATCCGGCCCGAAGAACCGGCGAAAATTTTTCTCCGACTCTGGTAATGGCTGAAAAAAATGGCCTGCTCAGAAAATTGCTGAAAATTTTTTACCGGCTGGCAATAGAATTCCTGCCCCCCCCCCCCCCCCCCCCCCCAAAAAAAATCAAAATGGTTGCTCACCAACAATTATCGGTTTGAAAATTTAATGTTACTGCTATTTGAAAACTTAAATATATAATATAAATACATGTAATGTGACGTCCTTCATATTTCCAAACCAAAAATTGTATAGGAGGAAGACACTCTTGTTGCAACCGCAACAAGAAACCTTTCTAGTTGTCTCCGTCTGTTTGTCCGGTGGTAATATGTTCCGCTATTAACGAGAATCTCCTCCCTATCAGGGAATGAAAGTCGGACACAAAACCCAAAACCAAAACTCACAAACAATAGGCTGACAAATTATTGAAAAAAATATGAAGCAGAACTTTCTTACCAGAAAAGAAAAAGATGACAAACAGATGGACACAATAATACAGCACCATAGAAACACGAAGACAAAACTGTCTTATGAACAATCTCCAGAGTCAAGTGTAAGACATGGAGACAGACAGACGGAGACAATAACACAGCACCATAGAAACAGGAAGACAACACTGTCTTATGAACAATCTTCAGAGTTTAGTTCAAGAACAGAATTCATTTTGGTGGAATTGTTAAATAATGCGCTGTATTTAGTTAAAAAATATTAGGCTATGCTACATACATAATGCAAGTAACTGTATCCACTAAGCAAGAAGCGTCAAGGTTGTTTAAATTGTCCAAAAACAATGGTGTAGCACTTTGGCCCCGGTTTCAGAATGAAGAATTTTAGAATCAACAAACTTCATTGTTTGTGACGCTACCTTGAATACATTAAATGGAGCAATAAGACATACACTAAAATTAAAAAAAGGTAATTCCATTGAATCTAATCCCTGTCAAACGAAATAATTTCTTGTGGAATTATTATATGTTATTACAAAATAGAAATGCGTTGAACATCGAATGCCACTACACCGACAAAGAGCAAGAAACACAGAAATATTCCCGATCAACTTTTTTAAGAATGTATAAATATGTCTATTGATTCTTCTTTTTGTATTCTGATTTTGAGTTTTGCGTTTGACTTTCGTTCACAGGTGATAGCTGCATGGACATTGTATATGATATGGGAGTATTCGTGACGTTACTAACACAAGTCGGTTTGAAATTTTATTCAAGAAGGTAACTATTTGGCATACTTCGATTTTTTTTCTTTTGATGCGTGTGAGGTTTTTGTTGTTGTTGCGTGCTTTGCTGAAAGTAAGGTTGACTTAAATAGGTGAATAAGTAATGTGAGTCGACAACATTCACCTAAATTAAAAAAAAGACTATCATTGACCAGCCTCTTCCATTCCTCTGAAAACAAAATGACCGTGTCTAAATCCCCAGATAATACATGTACAAAATTAGTATTTAACGGGAAAGTAAATAAATTGAAAAAAAAAAAAAAATACAAGGTAAACCTGTCCCCTTCCATCACTTGACTTTGCTACCACCTACCAGTGGTACCGGTATTACTCTGTCAACTTACCTTATCTAGAATCTAAATTTGGCCATCTTATTTTGGACATTTGATGAAAGATAATAACAGATTGTCTCATTTTAGGATTTATTCTGATGGACATCAGTATTCATAAATGAAAATTGAATAATTTTGATTTTACAAACTGTGCATGTAATACTATACGACGTCGAGCTATGTCATCACAATTTATCTTCATGACAAGAGATTAACCTTTTTATACATATACATAAAAATGTCACAAAAAGTCTGAAATGGGGAATTTCTGTTGATGCAATAATATCATTGAAACCATTTACTTTCGAATATCTTTTTTAACAATGTCAGATTCTTCTGTACGTGCTTACATGCAGTATTTTTGAAATTTTCCTCCTGATTTCACAATATGAGAAGAAAAATTATTAGCAATATAAAAATAAGCTTCTCGCTGACATTTTCGTGCGTCAAAAATGATTTATTAATCCCCCATCATTTCTTTTAAAAATCTTTAAAGTCAAAACTGCTGTTCAGTCAATTAAAGTTAAATGATCAACATAATAATTTTGATTAAATCAGTCATTAAAAGGTATAGAAAAGTGAGTTTATTTGAAAGCAACAAATAATAGATCTTAGGAACAATTTCAGTTCTCCATTAGTCAAGATATTGATCTTAGGTCAAGAAATGTGACATATAGTTTCTATTGAGTTCTTTTTTTATGAAAATCATAATTCTTAGATTGAATGTTTTAAAATCTCATAACACAGTCATATAAGAGACAACTATGAAGCGAATATATTTCAACTGTCGTTTACGAAAGCCTACTAAAGTAATAAAGACAGAGATATTTTAAGAACTCACAGCATCTTCATCCAAATTGTTTTAAAGGAAGAAGCATGAAAGAAAGGAAATAGATAAAAAAAATAGATAAATAAAAAAAATAAATAAATAGATAAAAAAAAAGAAGAAAAAAAATGAAACACATTCCACACTACAATATCTTTTGTCATGATGGATGTTTATCTGAGCAGTTATTTTCAATGTGTAAGTAAGATAGCATCATGATGGCATTTCGGTTTTGAAATAGCCCAGCACAATTTATCCGTGTGAACTAAGGTGGAAGAAACCACTGAAAAATTATATTTAGTTCTCATGTGATCTTTTGACGACAATGTTTTCTAAATACCTCATTATTGGACGAACTGAAAGACTCAAGTCCCCCCTTCCTGTATAGCAGCAATACATCACCCCTTGCCAATGGTGTATTATAGGCTATTACAGATCAGGTTTGAACTACAACGACTTCGTTCTGAGGACAAGGCTACTAGGCGAAAA